>RJWM01000116.1:0-46711 GCA_004363535.1 Dasyprocta punctata | reverse complement strand
TGTCCTGTGTACTCTATAAGGGAGGAGAAGAGGCTTGCTCTTGCTCCTTTTACTTTGGCTGCTTTTGTTCGGTTGCTGCCTTGAAGTGCTGTCCCCGTGCCATGCCACCCTGCCTTGGAGCCAGCTGATTGTGGACTGAAACCTCCAAAAAGTGTAAGCTAAATAAACCTTTCCTTCCCTAATTTTGTGTGTCAGGTGTTTTGTCTCAGCAACCAGTAAAAAGTAACGAAGACAGATATATTAAATATATTTTCAAATTATGGTGTTTTTAACTTATGATGGGTTTATTGAGGTATAACCCCAGTGTAAGCTGAGAAACATCTGTATTAGGAAATGAAGCTAAAGAAATAATGAGGGTGTGTGTATAAGGGCTAGTAAGTCGTGGTGAAAACTTTGATTTTTATGCTAAATGAAATAGGAAGCCTGTGGAAGGTTTGAATAGAAGAGCCATAGTCTGAAATACACTTTAAAAGAAACTCTCTGAGGACTATTGAGACTAGATTGTGTGAGGGTATGGTAGAGACAACTAATTCTTCAAAGCCATACAGTTTAGTTGGCTACATGGTTGCCTGCATAGAGACTCCGTATTTCAACTTTTCCTGCCAATAGATATGGTTGTATGATTAGGTTTGGGCCAGTTAGATATGAAAAAAAGTGACATGTACAGCATCAGGGTTATCTATTTATTTATTGACTTACTTTTTGTTTATTTTTTTTTGAGACAGGATCTCTCTGTGTAGCTCAAGCTGGCCTTGAACTCATTGTGTAGTACAGGCTAGCCTCAAAATGGTGGCAATCCTCCTGCCTCAGCCTCCTGAGTGCTGGGATTACAGGTGTGCTCCACCCTGCCCAACCTAGGGTTATCTTTTTAAAGATAAAGTATTCATCCTGGACTTTGTCTACCTTATCGCTCTTCCCACTGACTAGAATGTAGCAAACTAGAATAGTAACTGTCTTGAACCCAAAGCTACAAATCTTGTGATAGGAATAGCAGAGCCATCCCTCATCAGTCTAGGTCCATGGATGACCATATGGAGGAAAATGAACTGCTGATTGCCCTGCTTCAACCACCTGTGTGTCATCGTATTGTTTCAAGATTAAGAATACACTTCTTTTATGTTTCAATCATTGTGTTTTGTCATCATATTGTTATAGCAGTTTAGTTCATACCCTAAACCAGTAATGGTGAACCATTTAGAGCTTTCAATGATACATACAGCTTACTGTGGCACATGTGCCATAGGTCTGCCACCACTGCCCTATACAGTGCTAAAATTAGTACTTCTGGTACTCCATTTCAGATAGAGTAATCCATAATAACAAACTGATAATATGCATGGCACTGCCCAAGTGTTTGGGCAACCTACAGCACAAACCGTATTATAGACTAGAAAACCAGTGACCCTTATTGTACAGTAGCAAAATATTTGGTGAAACTGTCATCTCTGATAACTTGTAAGGCAATCAATTTGTCTACTTAGTCTGTCCCTCCTGGGGAAGTGATTCAAAGAAATCAGATTGCAAATATGAGTTGAATATTTCTTGCTGCTTTTGTAAGGAACTACAAGTGGGCATTACATAAGGGATAAGTTAGTTGGTTTGCAATTAGAGTTCAAAGGGAGTATACTGTTAATAGTGTATAGTTAGTTAATAGCATATAGTTAGTAGAGGTTCTTTCCCTATGACTTAAGAACTGAATAGACTGAGAGTTCAATGCAGTGGAGCATTGCAGTGTTGGGAAAAAATTGCTTCTATGTCAAACAGTAAGAGGTAAGATTGTCATTCTCAGGAACCTTCTGCTAGATTTTCATGGCTCAACAATGGAAGCTAGTTCAGGCAGGAATTAAATTAAGGATTTGCTTTTTTACCTGAACTAGTCAATTGAACTACATAAAAGCTTCAGTTTCAAATACAGAATCTCAATTTCCTATGAAAACAAAAATTTATTTCTTGCTTATAGTATGTTGGCTGTGGCTGTGTTTCACATTCTCTGTCATCCCAAGATTAAACCAAGATTAGGACCACTGGTATTTCTTTTCTGTCTTTTGCGGTGGGGTGTTGCCATTTTTGTGACAGAGGGGGAAAAAAAAAGGGAGATGGCAGAGCCAGTTTCTTAGAACTGGCACCTGTTACTTTTGTTTATCTTTTATTGGACAAAACAAGGCAAATGACAGCCTGGAATTAGGTATGAAGGGACATCTCAAGTCAGATGGTCTATCCCAGCGATGAAAAACCTTTTAGAGCTTTCAATGATGCAAATAGCCGATTGGGGCGTGCATGCCATAGATTCGCCACCACTAGTCTATCCTGATGTCAGTAGAATGTGGTGAAATAATCTTGCTGTGAATCATATGACTTCAAGGTAGCTGACTTTAAGAGAGGACATGATAGATCTGCCACAGGTGCCAAAAAATAAAGAGGAGAGTTGACAAATTTAATATCTATGACCAAACTAAATCTTTAGTTGTGGTTACTTTAATGTTGCACTGACTGAAGAAAAACAGACTTACTCAGTCTTTTAAGAGGATTATGCTGCCAAATAGGCCACAAGTTTAGCTTGCAAAAGCCTGTAATTGTTTGATGTTGTTTGACATTTAAGTGTTCAAGTAACCATTGGCCCCCTAAATTTCGCCAGCAGGAAGTAGGGCATTAGATCTGTGCTTTCCCTTTGGAGCACATAGTCTTTCATGTGTACTTTATATATGGTCAGAGAGGATAATGGAAAAGAAATAATCTTTCTGTGGCAAACCCAGGACTTCAGCAGACAAATGGACAAAGGAGCTTCCTTTGGAGAGCAAGACTTGAATTAAACCAATGGACTTACTTTCCTTCGAGAACATGGGTTCTTTGTAATTTCCTTTTAATAGATGCTTACTTTATAGAAATTATTTCTTATGCTAAATTATTTTAGATAGGACTGTAGGATCTAGAATAATATGACAGAAACAATACTGACAACAATAATTGTAAAAACAACTATGACAAGATCTATAATAATAATGATGACAACTAATATTTATCAAATGATTACTGTGTGTCAGGTGCTGTCCCAACGGTGTTTTAAGTGTTATTTTATTCCAGTCCTTACAACAGTCTTATGGGTTACCATTCCTGTTTTAGAGGTGAGGCACTGGAAGAATGAATTCTTTCTCCATAGTCACACAGCTGGTTATTGGTAAACTCTTAAGTTCTAGCCAGGCCCATTCGCTACAGATCCTACTATGTACTGACTGATGTCTTCAGAAAATATGTATTGATGCTCTAAACTGCAGTGGGATAATATTTGGAGATGGGGCCTTTGGTAAATAATTTGATTCAGATGAGGTCATAACAGTGGGGTGCTCTCAATGCTGGCATTCATGCCCTTCTTCCTTTTCCAGGTGAGGATGTATTGTCTGGTCCCTCAGCAGAAACTGATCGTGCTGGCACCCTGATTTTAGGCTTCCCAACTCCAGAGCTGTGAGATAGTATGTTTCAAAGTTTAGTCCACCAAGTTAAATTTCTTTTCCAGTGGCTTGAACTGATTTAACACAGAGCCCATGCTTTTGACTGCTATACATCAAAGGCAAGCTTTTCTCAGATCAATAGCAAAGTCAGTAACAAATTGTACTGGGAAGAAGGAGCCAAAAAAGTGGAAATAGCATCAAAAAGAAATAATATTATGGAAGTTGAGATAAGCATTTTAAGTTTAAGATGTCAGAATTAAATTGATGCTGTCCAGTAAATTTCCTGTGCTTTAGGGAGAGCAGTTTTGTATTCATAGGAAGCATTCAGATTGCAGAGGGTTAAGTAGTGAATGGAAGGGCAGGAAAAACAGCTCAAACTTTATTTTCATAACATTTAGCTATGAAGGAAAAGGGACAAAAAGGAAGAGGCAAGAGAAAGACATAAAGTCTCTGGCAGTATATTAGTTCTTTTTGTTCATTTGTTTGTTTTATGCTAGGAGAGACTGGAGCATATATATGTAGTAGGAGGAAGGTTGAAAGAAAAATTGAAGATGGAGAGACAGTAGGGAGATAAGTGATGGTATCAGATCCCCAGAAGGTAGATGGCTTGATTCCAGAATATTGGTTGAAGGTTAACTTTGGGCAGGAAGAGGGACACCCTTCCTCCTTACTGCCAGGAAGGAGGTGAGAATGTGCGTGTAGTTGTCAATCAGTCAGAGATGAAACTATGGGGTCTGACCTCATAACCTCTTTTGTTTCTGTGGAGGTAATGTTATTTGTTGAGGGAAGGGGTAGTAGGACCTTGAAGAAAGTAGCAGAAGATTGGAATTGCTTCTGTGAGAAATGACAGGGAACTGATGAGAAATCTAAGAGAGATAGGTGGGTAGCTTTGAGGCCTATGGAGGTAGGAGACCATGTAATTGCCAAATTCCCAGTCCTAATGATCCCCAGACCTGTTGATTAGGGCTGGTTATAGCAGTGATCTCAAGTCCAGGTATGTGATTGAAGGAGACGCTTAGGTAGATCCCTCAGCATGTAGTAGAAGGACAAGCCAACCAGGAAGTGGAGAATTTGAGGCCAAAAAGAAGGCAAAGCTGGGTGTCAGATCTTCGTTTATATTGGACAAGCTTGGAGCATGTCCAATAATAGATTAGGAAACAGGGAAGTGGAAGAAAATTGGAAATTTAAACAGATTTAAGGTCATTTGTTTGTTCATTTGTTCATTCAATAAGTATTGAGCATTTTGTCTCCCAGGTACTATTCTAGGTGCTATGGCTGCCTAGATTGAAACAGTGATCCCCACAGTTTCTGTGCCTGTAGAGCCTAATTCTAGTGGAGGGGTACAAACAAGCATTTTATATATAAAATTTCAGATGGTAAAAAAAAAAATGTTAAAAAGGAAAATGAAAAGTAAGGGGTATAGGCACTATTTTAAATAGTAGGTTGTGAGAGAGGCTCTTGGAAAAGTAGTGTCTGAGCAGACACTTAAATGTAGTCAGGGAGCTAGCTGTGTCTGGGGGAGAGGATTCTTGGGTAAGGAAATAGCACTCACTCCTGCAAAAGGCTTGGTAGGGGTCTCTCCAGGGACAGCCATGGCACTGGGGAGTGTGAGGGAGGAAAGCAGCAGTTGTCAATTGGAGACCTATTATTGGTGACAATTAGGGTCGCTAGAAGGATTTAGGATTTTACTCCTGTCATAGGAAATTCATTGAACGGATGTGAATCAGAGGAGTGATTTGATTGGTCTTACTCTTCTGAGGGATCATACTGGCTGCCTTTTGGAACACTTACTGGCAGTGAGGGTTGAGAAGCCTAGAGAGTTAGGAAGATGAAAGATTATCTTCCCTAAGTAGGGAAGGGGTAGTAGGACCTTGAAGAAAATAGTAGAAGAGGTCTCAGACTTGGAGTGCGTCTGGGTGAAGAATTCCATTGCTGCTCCTTTAAGCAGACGCACCCACTCCACAATAGGCATTCTTTTCTGTGGACAAAGGCCTGACCCTGACCCTTGGCTTATGCCGCACCTTTTCCTGTTTTTAATGTGCTTCTCACCCATTTCATTATTCATTCTCCTGTTTTATCCTCACCTTGTCATTCAGATGTGATGTACATTTTGTCTTCCTAGCGGACTTCCTAGACTTGTTTTCAGACCTTTTTTTTAAGTCTTCAGAAAACTTACTTGGACTCTCAGTGTGTAAATCAGAAGACAGGAAAATAAGGGTTGGAAGTTGAGCATTTTGTAACTTGTAGTTGTCCTCTGACCCCTGTAGTAACTCTGGGATACCACCTTCCAGGCCATGCTGTGAAAAAGCTTGCAGGGAATGGTGACTTTGCATTTCTTGCTGCAGGCCGTGCCTCGGATCACCTCAGGTCATGCTCTCGCAGCAGCCTGTACCTTGTTAATCTGTAGGCTCACAGCTCGCCAGACAGTGCCTCATCTCCCCTCCCCCATTACAGAGTGAAGTGCTGAGGGTACTCAAAACCACAAGGCAGGCATAGCTCCTCTTTGTGAGTGTTTTGTTCATTGGCTGTTACATAATTTACTGAATCAGTATAGTAAAAATTAGTGTAGTTCTAATTATAGGCGATGGGTATCTGTCCTGAACAAATTAGTTTATTGACATTAATTAAGATGTTAAATAGATACATTACAGTTTAGAAAGTAATATTTACATGGAACTTTTAAGAAAAAGCCCTACAATGTCAAGAAATTTAGTTTACATAGGCCACTTGGGGTTATGCCTTCAGTCTTCAGGAGATTATTAGATTCCTCTGCTGTTTGTTAAGAATACATTGATGGAAATGGTTAGAGATAACCTTTTTCAGGTGTCTAATTTGTATTTATTTATCTTTGTTTTTATGTTTAATGGGGATATTAAACATTTTTCATTCAACATGAAATAGGACTCAGCCATGATTTAGTCTCTGATTAAAGGTAAAATATTTGTGTTTTTTTTTTAGTCAAATTTAGTTTTAGTAAATGCTGTTAAAGTAAACATTGTGCATTACAAAAGGGGATTATAAGAGCTAGGTGATAGCCACGTAATTCCAGAAATACTCAAAGTAAGATTATTCTAGTTTAGAAAATAAGTTTGATACTTGGATTTATAAGAGAAAGGCTGTCACTTGCATTTAACTCTCATAAAGTTTTCTGAAATAAGGGTGCATCTTCATATACCAGGATTAAAGTTTTCTTTGTTGGGACTGTTTATCACTAAGGAATTGATTTAGGGCTAGCCTCACCACTAGGAGTTTTGGTAACACTGCGAAACTGTAAAACAGATGGCAAAGATTTGGTCATATTCATTAATGTATCCTGAGCTAAGAGTGGCATAACAACATGTATGTTAAACCTGTTGCCTTTTGAGTGAGTGAGTGAATGATCCATTTTTG
Source organism: Dasyprocta punctata (assembly GCA_004363535.1). Classification (NCBI taxonomy): domain Eukaryota; kingdom Metazoa; phylum Chordata; class Mammalia; order Rodentia; family Dasyproctidae; genus Dasyprocta; species Dasyprocta punctata. Next base: position 39,875 of record RJWM01000116.1, on the reverse strand, counting down.
ATATAGATGTGGAAATAATATTCTCTAGTTATAGATGACACCTTCAGGATTGAAGGAGGGAGCCTTCCTGAGTGTGCTGTCACAATGTTGCTACCAATATATGACTTCTTTAAATTAGAAACAGGAGCACAGCTGTAAGTTTTCTTTAGTGTCTGCCAGTCATCAAGTCTGTGTAATCATATAACCTGCCAATTCTTCCAATTCTCTGTACAAAATGGGGCTTGCAGTACAGAATCTAGTTAGTGCATGTGGCTGCACAAAGAATACATGAGGGACAGAATAGGAGAAAGTGCTTGCAAATCATATTATCTGATAATAAGCTTGCATCCAGCACTTATAAAAAGCTCTTACAACTCAGTGACAAAAAGACAAATATACAAGTAAAAATGGACAAAGCACCTCCAAAGAATTTTTGTAATAGTTAATAAGCACATGAAAAGACCTTCAGTATCATTAGTCTTGAGGAAAAGCAAATGAAACCAACAGAAGATACCATGTGATTCACACTAGTTGTTTTATTTAAAAAAAAAAAGTTGGTAACAATGTAGACAAATTGGAACCTTAATACATTACTAATAGAAATGTAAAATGAGCAACCACACCAGAAAACAGCTTGATAGTTCTTCAGAAGGTTAAAACATACTTTTGAGTTACCGTCTATCACCTGAAAATTCCGGTCCTAAGTACCTACCCATAAAAACAACTAAACAAAACTTGTACACAAGTATTTATAGTGATCTTATTCTTTGTAGCTAAACAGTACAAACAACCCAAATGTCTGTCAGTTGAGGAATGAATAGCAAAATGTGTTATATCTACACAATGAAATACTATTCAGCATGAAATGATGGGAATAGTGACATGATGTACCATGAATGAGTCTCAGAACATTATGCTAAGTAGAAAAAAGCCAAACATAGAAAGCCATATATGATTCCATTTATATAAAATGTCTAGAATGGGCCAATCTGTTGTAGGGAAAGAAAGTCAACTAGTGAGTTGAAAGGATTGAAGGGAGTGACTGATAATGGGTAAGGGATTTTTCTTTTTTTTTTTTTTTATTTAAGCAGAAAAAAAAAAGACATGTAACAAAGACAAAAAACAAAACAGACAAACAAACGACTAGAGTAAATGCACAATAGTAACATTACAGGTTTACAAAACAGGATGATAGAAACTTGATAATGGTTGCAATATTGCGTATCGTTATCTTTAAAATGGTTGTTTACATTAACAGATATAGACATGTAAAATTGATCTAATCATATCAGTATTAATTGTTCTTTCTCAATAATGAATACATTCAGCAGTGTGTTCGTTTTAGTTATCTTACATATACATATATACAGATTTATATCTTTTCCTTTTCCCTTCCCTCTTTCCCCCAGTTAAGGGATTTTTCTTTGGAGATTTGGAAATGTTTTAAAACTATAGTGATGATTGTAGAACTTTGTGAATATACTAATACCATTATATTGTATGCTTTATATGAGTGAATTATATGGTTAAGTGTATGTGTTTATTAAAGTGAATTCTATCAAAACTTAAAAAATTGAGGTTATTATGTGGTAATATACATTATTTGAGGGATACTATTATTATTTTAGTTTGACTGTGAGGCCTTTAAATAGTAGCAGGATGACTTAGCTATTTTTCTTTGCTTGCAGTCTGTGATTTTTATGCTGTGACTCAACTTTATAAGATTGTAACTCAACCATAAAAAATATTGAAAATGTTGAAACATAAAATGAAACTGCTTGGTCTACTATTTTTATGTAATAGGATTTTCTGGATCAATTGATTAGCAATAAGTAGAATATGTCAATAAAGAATAAGTTTTAGAATCATAAAGTTTTAGAGCTGGAAGAAACTTTAGAAATCTTAGACTCTTGTTGTGTGAGGGAACCGAGTTCTATAAATGTTAACATGTTTTAGGTCACAGAGTTGGTAAATTCTAGAACTGAGTTGTTCATTCTGTTGTCTGTTTTGTTTTGGTGCTACTAACGGTATTAGGACTAAAAATATTAGTAGCAACTATTTAAATGTTTCCTGTGTACAAGGCACTCTAGATACTTTATATGTATTACCTTGATTCATCTACATGGTACCTTATGAAGACATTGTATTTATTTGTGTATTAGTTTTCTGTTGCTACAACAAAACAAAACAAAAAAGCTCTGTGGTTTAAACAACACCCTTTTTTTTTTTTTTTTTTTTTTTGCGGCACCGGGGATTGAACTCACAACCTCGCACCTGCCAGGGCAGGCGCTTAAGCCACTGAGCCAAACTCCCAGCCCTGGTTTTTTGAGGCAGGGTCGCATTGTGTAGCTCAGGCCAGCCTTGCACTCGTGTTGTAGCCCAAGCCGGCCTCGAACTCACAACGCTCCACCTACCTCAGCCTCCCAGTGCTGGGATTAAAGGCATGCGCCACCACGCCCGGCTCCTAACAACACCCATTTATCATCTTATGGTTTTGCAACTGTGCTAGAAGCCCACAGTAAATCTCACCAATTGTAAGCAGGGCTGCATTTCTTTCTGAAGGCTTTAAAGGAGATCAATTTGCTTATCTTTTCTAGGTTCTAGAGGTAGTATATATTCCTTAACTTGTAGCCTCCTCCATCTTCAAAGCCAGCAGTAGCTGGTCAGGTGCTTCTTACAGTGCCATCTCCTAGGTTCTGAATTTTCTATGTCCCTCTTTCCCTTTTAAGGGCCATTGTGATTTCTTTGGACACTTTGGTAATCCAGGATACTCCCTTTATTTATTTATACTATTGTTGGGAATGTCAGTCATTGTGAAAAACAACATGGAAGCTCCTACAGAAATTTAAAACAGAACTACTATATGAGTAGACCCAGCAATCACTCATCTGGATACATACTAAAGGAAATGAAATTGCCACCTTATAAAGATATCTACATTCCCACACGTATTGCAGCATTATTCACACTAGCTATGTAAAACACAGAAACAACCAAAATATCCATCCACAGAAGAATAGTATATTAGTCAACTTTTCATTACCGTAACAAAATGTTTTAGACATGTTATCTGTGAAGAAAAGAGGTGTATTTACCTCACCGTTTTCGAGGCTCATATCCAAATACCATAGCACAAACTCTATTGTCAGGGCCGCCCCTTGGTTCCATCACTTCACAGTGGTAGTATGTGTGAGGCAAGTGGTCACATGTCAAGCCAGGAAGCAGAGAGTTGAGTGAGGCTAGGCTTGTTCCTTTTATAACAAACCTGTCATGAAAATTCAAGAAGTCACAGGGTAACTACTTTCTGAGAGCATACCTCAATAACTTAAGAAACTTCCACTAGACCCCAACTCTTAAGGATTCCACCATCTCCCAATACTACCACCCTAGGAACCAAAGCTTTAAATCACATGAACCTTTGGGGAACACAATTAAACATATCCACATCATAGCCAATTGATAAAGAAACCCTGGTACATATACATGCGTGTGTATAAGTATGTATGCAATGATTTACACTCAGTTTTAAAAGAGCAGGGGATGCTTTCATTTGCTATAGCATGGAAGAACCTGGAAGACATTATGCTAAATGAAATAAGCCAGACACAGAAAGCCAACTACAAAATCTCACTTACATGCGGAATGCTTAAAAAGAAAAGAAGAAAGGTGAATACATACAGAAAATAAAATGGTGTTTGCTAGGGACGGGGAAGAGAAAATGAGATTCAGGTCAAAGCACATATAGTTTCAAAATGTAGAATAAAGAAGCCTAGAGAAGCAATGCACAACATGAGGACTAATAGTTAATATTGGATTCAAGATTTCTGCTAAAAGAATGTGTTTTAAGTGCTTTTGCCACACAAAGAAAGGTAACTTTAACTATGCAAAATGACTGATATATTAATTTGTTTGACTATCAGAATCATTTCATTAAATAATTAAAACATTATGTTCCAGTCCTTAAGTATATTTAATAGAAATAAATTTAAAAATGAGATATTTACTATTTGAACATTTTTCCCTTGCATTTACTTTTCCAGACCAGGATTAAATGATATTCATGGAAAAGACCATATTACTATAAAAGATATGCATATAGGACAACAGATCCAGGTTTAAACATCACTTGTTTCATTTACTAATGTGTGACCCTGGACAATTTATCTAGCTTCTCTGAACCTAAATCTCTTTATCTAATTAACAAATTGTGGTAGCCAAAGTGCTTCCATTTCCTATTGAAGGATGTCCACGTTCTAATTTCTAGAATCTCAGACTATGCTGTTACCTGGCAAAGGGAATTAAGGATGTAAATATAATAAAGGCTGCTTTCCTTTTTCCACGTCCTCAACAATACATCTGTTGTAGCTCTTATGAAAGTAAAATTACATTGAAATGAATCAAGAAACAGATTATATCAGTGGTTGTGAACCTATGGCACACATGTTATTTGTTTTTCTTTTAAGACAAAAGATGTTAATGTATGAATTGTTTTAAAATCTCAGTATTTAGGTTTAATTGCAGTGTAGGCACTTTGCAGTAAATAAGTGGGGTTTGGGTTGCAGTTTGGGTACTCTAAAAGAGTTTAACATTACTCGGTTATTTAATTTTATTGGTACACTTTAGATACCATTCATCATAGGGAATTTGTACCTGTACTTGGTATATTTGCTTTTTTTTTTTCCCATTCCCCTGCCTTCCCTTCAGCCGCTCTTTATCTGCAAAAACTTTGGTTACATTTTTTCCTTACTTCCTTTTTTTCTTGTCCCTTCTTTCCTTTCATCCCTCTCTCTTGTTCCCCTTCTCATTTGAATATTTTCTTCCCATTTCCCAATATCTGTTACACATTTTTGCCCTTACATACATTTTTGTTTCCTCACACAAGAAAAATCACACAATATTTACATGTGTGTCCAATTTATTTCAAGATTATTTTCCCACACTGTGGGTTTTCTCTTCATTCTGTTGGTGGTTTCTCTTGCTGTGTAAAAGATTTTTAATAAGATGAGATGATGCTTTGTGATAGTTCCTGTGTGATTGGAGTTTTGTTCATAAAGTCTTTGCCTATACTAATGTCTTTAAGAGTTCTACTGATTTTATCTTTGAATATACTTAGTGTTTCTGTTTTAATATTTAGATATTTGATCCATTTTGATTTTAGTTTAGTGCATGGTGAAAGATATGGCTCTAGTTTTAATCTTCCACATGTGGAAAGCCAGTTTTTCCAGCACCATTTATTAAAGAGGCTATCTTTCTTCCAGTGAAGCTATGTGGCTCCTTTGTCAAAGATAAGGTGACTGAATATGTCTGGAATTGTTTATGCATTTTCTTTTCTTTTTTTTAATTTTTAAATTTTATTTTAAAGATAATAAAACCCAACAAAACAAAACAAATCCAATCAAAACAAAGCAGTGAAATTGGTACAGAATTTAAAAGCAGGACAATAGGAGAACAATAATGGCTACCATAGTATGTCTTGTTATCTTCATAATAGTTGTCCATTCCATCAGATATAGCAAAATCAAACCAAAACAAAATAAAACCAATCAAAGCAGAATATTGAATGAAGCAAAACAATAGGAACAAAACAAAACAGAACAATATTGGATTTCAAAAACAAGATGGAAGGAAATCTCCCATATTTGCTATACTGCACACTGTTATCCTCCCTATAGATGCCCAGACCACCAGCTCCAGGCCTGCAAAGTCAACCAAACAATACAAGTACTCAGCTGCTCCCTGTACCTCAGTTACCACCAACTCAGCCTGTCTTCCAAACCAACTGGCTGCCCTGGGTGGGGGGTAGTTGGTGATTCTCAGCCCACACGCCTGTAGGCTCACAGCAGGTGCTATCTGACTTTTCTCTTCCTGGGCCCTGCATGGCTTTGCATGGTTTACCAGAAAGGCTGGCTAGTTGGCTTCTGTTTCTGCATTTTCTAATCTGTTTGATTGATCCTCGGATTATTTTTCCAGTACCATGCTGATTTTATCACAGTGGCTTTGTAGTATAATTTAAGCCAGGGATTGTGGTGTCTCCTGGCTTGCCTTTATTGTCTAAAATTGCTTTTGCTACTCTAGATCTCTTCTGGTTCCAAATGAATTTTAGGATTGTTTTCTCTAATTCTGTGAGATATGCTGTTGAAATTTTGATTAGATTGCATTAAATCTGTATGACAATTTTAGAAGTATGGTCATCACTATATTGGGTTCTTCTGATCTAAGAACAAGGGATATCTTTCCATTTCCTGATCTTTTCTTCTGTCTCCTTTTTCAGAGGTCTTTTACTTCCTTCATTAGATTGATTCCTAGGTATTTCATTTTTTTGGATGGTATTGTGAGAAGTGTTTCCCTAATTTCTGTGTCTGTGAGTTTTTTTATTTATGTACAGAAAGGCTGTTGAATTTTGAGTGTTGACTTTGTATTAGCTATGGTCGTGAATTTGGTTATTAAATCTAGAAGTCTTTTAGTGGAATGTTTGGGGTCTTCTATGTAGAGTATCCACAAATTATGATAATTTAACTTTTTCATTTCATATTCTTATTCCTTTTATTTACTTCTCTCATCTAATTTCATCTGGCTAATGCTTCTAAAACTATATTGAATAAGAGTGGTGACAGTGGGCTTCCTTGTCTTGCTCCTGATTTTAGAGTGGAAGCTTTCAGTTTTTGGCATTTTAATATAATGTTGGCTGTTGGTTTGTCATAGATGTCTTTTATCAGATTGAGATAAAGACCATGTATTTCAATTTTCTACAAGGTTTTTGTCATGAATGGATGTTTACCTTTGTCAATTGCTGTGTGATTTTCTTAGTCTCTCTTAGTCTTGGCTTGAAATCCACTTTGTCTGCAAATAGAATAGCTACCCCTGCTTTCTTCCAGGTTCCTGTCACATGGAGTATTGTTTTCTGTCTTTGGCTTTTGGTCTATGCATTTTTTAAAAATTAAATGTGTTTCTTGTATTCAGCATATTGTTGGATCTTGCTTCTTGCTCCATTCTACCAGTATGTTTCTTTTTACATTGATAGTTGTGATTGATGTGTATCAATTTATCCTTGTCATGTTATTTTCCTCTTGTTGGTTCCTTTTTTTCCCCTCTTTAATTATGTGCCTTGCCTGGTGGATTAATTCCATTGGGGTTCATGGAGTTGTAGTCCTTGTTATTTCTTTCTAGAATGTCCTTCAGAATATTTTAGAGTGCTGAATTGGTGGTCCTGAATTTCCTCAGGTGTTCTTTGTCATGGAAGTATGTTATTTCTCCGTCAGTTTTCAAAGATAGTTTTGCAAGGTACATCAATCTGGTTGGAGGTTGTTTTCCTCTAGGGCTTGAAATACTTCACTCCAAACTCTCCTTTACTTGAGGGTTTGTGTTGAGAAACCTGCTGTAATTCTGAAAGGCTTTCCTTTATAGGTGATTTGTTTCTTTCCTTTAGCAACTTTTAATATTCTATTCTTGTGTTGAATTTGTGGAATTTTGACCATTATATGCCTTGATGTAATTTTTTTTTTAAAATCATGGCTAGTTAGAGTTTTGTGTGCCTCTCTTGTCTGTATGTCAAATTCTTTCTCCCTGCTTTGGAAGTTTTCTGCCATTACATCTGTGAACAGGTTTTTTTTTTTTTTTTTTTTTTTTTTTTTTTTTTTTTTTTTTTTTTTTTTTTTTTTTTTTTTTTTTTTTTTTTTTTTTTTTTTTTTTTTTTTTTTTTTTTTTTTTTTTTTTTTTTTTTTTTTTTTTTTTTTTTTTTTTTTTTTTTTTTTTTTTTTTTTTTTTTTTTTTTTTTTTTTTTTTTTTTTATGTCTTTTGTTCTATCTCCTGCCTTTTCGTTGAGTCTGACCAATCTCATGTTATTTTTCTTTGTATTGTCTCGCAGCTTTGGACTGATTTTTTGTGGTACCTTACTATTTTTAAGAACTCTTTGTTTTATGATTGCAACTGCCATCCTTTATTCTATATCTGATATTCTATTCTCACATTGGCTTATGAGCTGCTTATTCTTTCAATAGAAATTTTAATCTCCTGGATTTCTGAATCTGTTTCTTGGATTCCATTTCTTTCCTATGTTGGGCATTCATGGTTTCCATCATGTCCACAAGTTCTTTTGTTTTTTATTTGTAAAAGCTTTAGAGTCAGTAAGCATGTCTTTCATTATGGTCACTAGCTCTGTAGTTATTTGAGAAATTATTTCTGATTTCATTTTTTCTAGAGCCTTGTTCATCTTCTTTGTGACTTCTACTGTTAGCACTTTAGAGAATCCGGGTGGGTGGCTTTCAAGTTTTTCCACTTTATTTCCTCCTGAGTTTGCCTTTGGTAAGATGGAAGTCTGGGGTTGCATCTTGTTTAAATGTCCTCTTAAATTTTCTTTATTTTAGTTTAATTCCTGGGTTGATGCTTGTAAATTGCTTATGGCGAGTAGCTTTATTACTAGTATTTGTAACCCTTAAGAAATGACTACTTCTCAGAGATGGCTTCTATGTGTAGCTGGCTTTTGGGTTCTGAGTCTGTTGCAAGATCTTGCCTCTTACATTTATTGGAGATGAAAAGTTACTGCCCACTTGGCTCAGCCCTGGGTTCTTAGGCATTGGCCTACAGTATTTTTATGAATCTTATGCAGTCTCAGTCTTGGTATATCAGAAAGAACCGTTGATTAGAGCTGTTAACTCACCTTGGCTAAAGTAGTATAAACAGTCATAATGATAGCATCAAACACAACCTAGAAAATGACAAACTATGATAATTATTCATTTGAACCATATGAACTAGATTGGTGGTTATATAACAACATCTAAAACAATCAGAAGATTATGTTTAGTAAATAAGCCCTCAATATGGCAATTTTACCCCCTGGGGAGAAAATTTAAAAGGAGTTGTGTGAAAAATAGAGAAATAGAAGAAGAGTAAGAGATTGGAAACAGGACTGGAGGACAGAGTTGCTCAAAGATTACACAACTTTGGGAAACTGGTGAAGACAAGAAGAAAAGAGAGATGGAAGAAATAAAAAGAACAGAATAGAACAACAACAAATAAGCTAGAAACAATGTTCGAACTCATTTAAAATGAAGAATAATCAATGAATAAAATCAAAACAAATGCAAGAACAATGAAAGAAAAAAAAATGTCCTCTTCAAGGCCTGTCTCTGCTGTCATTCACTGGTAGACAATGTTGGTAGACAAGAATGCAGATCTGAGTTGATTAATCCCAGCAGTAGCTTACCCTGGAGTAGTGGATAATCCTAACAAGCCTGTACCTTTAGTTCCACCGAAGTTCAGACTGGTTTCTGGCTGTGAGGTGGTAACCCAATTTGATCAGCCTGTGATACTCTGTGTGTCTCCTGCCACCTTGAACTTGGCTCCCTGCCAGCTTAAACTCAGCTTCCTGACCACCTGCTGACTTGAACCGGGCAACCTCCCTCTGACACTGGGAGCAGCTGGATGGAGCCTGCCCACAACTGTTCTGAGTTCTGAGCTCAGTTGACCACTCCCCAAGATGGCTACTGGCCAATAGCCCTCTGCTGGGGTATGTGTAAACTTGAATAACTCACTGGCCATTACAATCTGCTGCATCCACTGGTGTTTCTCCCTGGAGGCCTCTGAGGCTTCCAGTAGTCACCATGTGTCTGCAGGTTTGAGTCGCCCTTCCTATGAAGTGAGTCTGGGATCAGGGAGAAGGCTCTGCCTGCTACCTCTTTCTTCTGCATTGAAATCTCTCTCTTTACTCTCCCTGTGGACTTCAATGCTTATATCAGATCCTTCTTGGGTCCTGGGAATCCATTTCCCTCTTTCTCTTCCTCACTTTGCTATATTCCAGCATCTGGATATCAAAGAGAGGCTGTTTGTTGCTTACCACTTTGCTATCCTGGGTTATATTATTATGGAACAATTAAAAACATGGTAGTAAAGAATATTTATTGATGCAGGAAAATGTTTGTGGTTCATGAAGATTTCCGGTTTGTATTGCTCTTTTTCTTACTATAACAATTTACTTGAGAAGTTTATTTTGGCTCACAGTTCTAGAGATGCAAGGTGTAAGGGCCTGATCTAGTGATGACCTACTTGCTAACAGAGTTCCTCAGCAGTGCAGAAGATACGTTATGAGAGAAGGATGCACATAGTTGTGTGTGTATCTCTTTTGGTCATTTTCCTTCTTGTGAAGCTACAGGACACAGTCATGAGGACTGTATCCAAATGACCTTGTCTAGTTTTAATCTCATTCCAAAGACCCTCACCTGGAAACACAACAGTCAGCTTGTTTTCACCCTTTTAGTACTTCACAGTGTGGATTAAGTTTCAATACAGGGAGCTTCGGGGGACATTCAAACCATATCCAAATCTTAGCACAGTTCATAACACCCTTCCTGTACAGTGTTTTTCTCTATGCATTAGTACCCTGTTTTATGGTTACCTTCTGTATCTTGCCTAGATGTCCAAAGACAAATTATTTTTCTGGGTATTCCCTTGTTTCCTTTGTATCTCTTTGGTCTCTCTCAACTGGTTAAGACTCGACTAAATGAACCCAACTACCTGCCTGTTTTTCACTTTAATGATATGCTTAAATGCCTTAAAATTGTGCAGCAGTCTTCCAATTGTTACATGAATTTCCCACTCCCCAACTCATTCTTCCCAAAGCGTGGAATCCCTCCCAGTTACTGACGTGTTAGCGGGTCTCCTTGCTTCCTCTTGGAAACACTTATGTTGACTTTTCTCAAGCCCTTCTGGCTTTTCTTTTTTCATTCTGGTTGACCTTCTTTCCTTTGTTCTTCTACTTTTGCTGACTTCTAAAAGGAGTTCCTTAGTGTTTAGTCCTTTTGTTTTTTCACTTTACTTTTAAAACCAAGAGAAGAAGACTAAACACTTTGCATAAATATTTTATATTTGTTCTAGCCCAGAGTTGTTACCTTTGGCATTATTGACATTTTGGACTGAAAAACTTTTTGTTCTCATGGGGAGCTGTTTTGTGCATTGTAGTATGTTCAGCAGCATCTTGGGTATCTGCCTCAGTTGTATCCATCAAAATGTTTCCAAATAATGATGAAGGAGGATCATCCTCAACTGAGAACGAACTCTTTTTAGCCTAAATTTCCCTCCTGAGGATCTAGCCTAATATCTTTTTGAAATCACCAGTTGAATGTCTCATAGGCAGTGCAAATTTAATATGACATAATTGAATTCTTGTTCTTTCTCTCTGAAATACTTTTCCTCCATCTTTCCTCCTTTTATGTCACTTAGAATTTTGTAGACCATTGGAGCTACTTTGGTATTAACTTAGAGTGAATTGGGGAACCATCAGAGAGTTTCAGGCCAAGAAATTACATGTTTCAGGCCAAGAAATTACTACTTTGGTGAGCTGTTTTGAGAATTGACTGAATTGGAAGGTTGAATCAAAAAGATGAGTTAAGAAGCCACTGTGGAGATCCCAGTGAAAAATTATGTTAGCTTGGGCCAGGGTAGTAACAGAAGAGATGGTGAGTAGTGTCTTTTGTTTTAAGGCTTCAATACAAATAGTCTTGAGTGCATTGTACTGTCATGAACATGATAGCTTAGTAGCTTTATTTTTAAAATACTTTGTAGGAATTTATAGGGGATAGGTTTTTGTTGATCAGAGCAAGAGACCTGGGAATTTACTGGCATGTTACATGAAGAGATGCAGGCTAGAAAGAGGAGGAAAGTGAAAGATCCAACAGGAGAAGTAAGGAAAATGTCCACTACAGCGAAGCCTACTTCTTATCTGTGACTGTCCTCCCTTCTATAAAACACATACCTTTGGAAAGGTGGATCGAACAAATAGAAGTAAAGAAACTTTATTAAATAATGGAAGCAAGTCATTTTAGATTGTGAAGGACCTTGTTGAAGTGTGGTACTGATTGGCATTTGTAGTGAGTCAGATTTTTGTGGTATAAAATGGTCCAGAACGTTGCAAGACACTTAAAATCCCTGGTTTCTCACAGACAGCAATCTGTGACCTCTAAAATACCCTCTGCGTAGACACCAGTTTCCAGAGTCCATGTTGCAGTTAGACATGCTTAGCTGCAGACTACTGGGACTTAAGCTAAACCCTTCTCAGATTCCAAAATTGCCTTCCGTAAGGCTATGGCATGTCAAGCTCTTAAAAAAGAGCTTGAATTATTTAGTTTTAGTTTTGGGGGATTTAGAAGATATCTGGCATTAAACACTTTAACATTAAATACTAATTTTTATTGCTGATATATCCTGTGCTTTCTGTCCATGATATATATCTTAAAATAGTAATTCTTAATCTTTACGTAGAGGGTGTGGGTGTCTCAGGGTCATCTCTAAGATAACACAAAGGACATGTTTCAGCTGCCCTTGTCCCAGTGTTGTATGTACGGAACTTGAATCAAAGTGAATGTGGGATTTGGACGAAAGGGAATTCCCTTAGCTGCATATTTTAGCAGACGACATTGGAGTAGGATAAGAAGAGGGCAGTCAGTGCTAATATATAGATACTTATGCACATCAGGTCCTTATCAGGTTTGTCTGGTGTCAAGAGCTAAATAATATTTTAATCATATTTTAAAAAGTAGTAGAAAGTAGAATATAATATTCATCAGATTTCTGAAGGATTACAAACAGTATTGGAACAGTGGAGAAGTTACCATGGAAAAGAGACAGTTTTGAGTATATAGCATTTAAGGCATATTCATGATGAAAAAATAATACAACAGACTTGGGGAAATACGTACATCAAGTGTGACGAAGTGTTAATACCTGAAATCCTTGAAGTGTTTTCTCAAACGAAATGAGGGAAAAATACCAAGATTTACTTTATAAGTGAACAGAGTACTTTAGCAGATAATAAGTAGTATAAACAGTAATAAAAACATGGGGAGATATGTTCACAGAGTAATCAGAAATTCATTTTAAATCAACCTTGAGTTACCCCTTGTACTGATAATTAAAACAACTCCCAGTTCTGGAGCAGTGTTAAAGAAAGGAGTCTGTGCATTCTTACTGCTTTTGAAATAGCTATTCCCACCTACTGCCTTTACCCCTGAACATTCTTTGTGATTTCAGATGCTCACACTTTGTCCTCACTGGCCTTTTTCTCCTTCTTCCTGACTCCTTGTCAGTTTTCACCCCTTGAGAACGGGAGGATGTGGTGGCACACCACTGTAATTCCAGCCCTCTGGGAGGCTCAGGCATGAGGAGTTCAAGCCCATCCTGAGCAATTTAGCAACTTAGCGAGGCCTGTCTCAACATAAAAGATAAATAAGCCTAGAGATGCTGCTCAGTGCAAAGGCCTTGTGTTTACTGCTGGAAAAAAAAAAGAAGAAGAAGAATCTGAGCACATTTCTCTTGACAGCCTACCAGTGAGCAGCCTGGGGTTTGCCCTCAGCATGGCTCTGTAGTCATAGGTACATATGAGTCAGTCCCTATCTCTGGCTGGATAGGCCTTGAGGGTTGATTGGGGCAGATCTTACCTCAAGGTCTGCAACACAGTAGTTGTTTGATAAATGTTTAACTAAATTATTGAAGTGAGTATTTTAAAGAATTATATAGTATGTTGAGTTGTTGGAGTAGCATGTTCATTGAAATAATAAATTATGAGTATAATTTTTGACAAAATTCTGTAAGTAAAATGATAGGATTTCAATTGCACATGAAAAGTAATATGCAGACAATGAATTTTTAAAAATTTAAGTTGTTCATGATAAATTTTAACTTACTATACAACCTTTATGATAAAATACACATTAAATCAACTGGTACTGTTGGCCTTTCCTTTCTTCCATCAAAGACTAACCTCTGGGCCTCTTGTCTAGTTTCCTGTGAGGATAAAGGGTGGGTCTCACCAAATGTGGGCTCCTGAGGATAGCTGCATTTATGTGAATGAGAATTGGACCCTGAAGTACATTTGAACTTTTACTGTGAGTGCCTGCATACGGTATCAGAGATAATTCCATTTTTTTGTTTTTGAAATGATTTTCTCTTATAGGTATGTAGTACTTGTTTTTGGTGACAAACGTGTTCACATTATCAGGGCTAAGCTCTACAGTTTTTAATGATATCAAGTGTAAATGCTGATTGATTTCTGTAACATGTTTTTAGTATTGACCATCTGCCAGTGATTGAGATGCAGAGTTTCTTTAAGAAAGTCTTGTCTGTTAGGGACACCAAATGTTCATGGACTCTTCATAGAGCATGATAAGTGCTATCTATGGTCATTGGTGGACAAGGTGCATTGGGTTGGGAATGGGGAGCAGTTATTTACTGAAGGAGGCTAGTGAGATTAGACTCCAGTGAGGCAGCCTGTAAACAGGACTTCAGAAGCTGGGCATAATTTTTGCCAAAAGGAGAGGAGGATAAAAAAAGGAAAATCAGGAACTGAAAGACAAGTATAAAAGTAACTGCTTTGTTCAAAAACCACTGAAAGATTTTAGGGAGGGATACATGATCAGGTGTATGTATTGGAAAGAAAATAAAGGTCTCTGTGGAGAATGTTTGTAACAAGGAGATGAGAAGAGTGCTTCTCATTTTTTCTTCTGTTTTTTGTATGCATGTGACAATTATGTGAGTATTCCCAGATTTTAGATTGCAACAGAAATAAGAAACTTTATACTACACAAGTTCTAGCCAGCTAACCATGTGGCCTCCCTCATAGCTGCATGTCAGTCTCTTCTGAAATTCTGGACAAGAACCCGTGGACTAGAGGAATGAGATCACTGAAGAAACCTATTGCAAAAAAAACTTGCAATTTTCTTCTATATTTGCATGCCTAGACTTGGTGGGCTTGGTATCAAAATTGATGTGTAGGAGTAGGGAGGAAAAGGAATCACAGACCAGTTTTTTTCCCCAAACTTTAATTTACATATGAATTGGCTTGGGAGGTACCTGAGATTCTGCAGTTCTACAGGCCTCAGGGATGCTTTACTGTTGACCCATACACCACTGTTTAAGGAGCAGAGGTGAGGTAATTTGGGTGTGAGGCTCAGGTGCTGATGTAGCTATCTGAAATATGGAACATAAGAGAAAAGAAAGATTAGGAAGATGTGAAGTTCTTGTGTGGAATTAATGTCTAAAATTGTTGACAGGTAGAAATTTGGCTACTAAGCTCAAGAGAAAAAAAATCAAGCCTAGAGATACAAATTTGGTAATCAGGATATCATTTTTGTGGTAAAAACCAGGAGAATAAATGGAAGAACATGATAAAGATTAGAATATATACTAATTCCTGTTTGCTAGAATTTTAATACTTCTCTTTAAGTAACTATAAAGCAGCAATGAGGAAGAAATTAATTTCCTTCTTATGAACAAGCTCTATTTCTAGAGATTAATAATCTCTAAATGTGGAGTTGAAGAGTCTCCTTTGGAAAACTTGTTTCTTCCTTGGTAAGACCATAGATTAGGCTAAATATTTCATAGATGAGGTTGAAAACCCATTGACATATCTTTTAATATATATATATTCATAAAAGTAAATCTATTTTAAGCATCTTTAAAATTGCCAGGCACTGTTCTAAAATCTAGGTTAAAATAAGAGAAAATAAATCCTTAGCATAGTGGAGCTTATAGGGGAGATTGAAAAAGTGATTAAAATGCATTATGATAAATGCTATGATGGGGAAGTGTAGTTGTATGAGGACACTCCATGTGGAGACATGGGATGGCCTTCCTAAGAAGATAACTTTTAGGCTGAGATCAGAAGGCTGAGAGGTGAACTACAAAAAGATGAGTGGGAGGGCATGACAATTCCTAGAGGGCAGTGGAAAGGCCCCATAGGTTGGAGTTTAGTGAGGCTGATACATGTGGTGTATGGAGTAGGGAATGATGAGAAATGAACTCAAAGTGAGCTGAGTCCTTGACTCATTACTGTCCACTGTGACTCAGTGAGGAGAGAGACTGGTGTATTCTGCAAAGGAAATCCAGTATTCTGCCCAGGTATAGTTTTAAAAATAGTTCTACCCATGTGGTTTTACAAGACTTCAATGGACTGGCCTAGTAATGGAATGACTTGTAGTGCATTGTTTCTAAGGGACAAATGGTTCAGCCTTCAAACTGTCTTATAATTTAAACTTTCAATTTTTACCATTTGGGTACTGCGTATGTAGGCAGACAATTCTAGTGTTTTTATTAATGCTGTAATTGTGGTTTTTTCAGTGTTTTTAAATATGTGGCTACAGTGTTGATTTTTCCATTCTCTGATAAAAGTCAAAGGTATCATTCCAAAAATGTGGTTGAAATTTTTGTTTCCTTGACCAGATTTAGAAAATCTATGGAAATACAGAAACATTTTTATCGATTGTTTGATTTTCAAAATGTTTGTTTTTAAAAATAAAGGAGTCCCCTTATAAACTATATTGTGGTGTGTGTTATATACCATGAAAGTATGAAAAATGAAACTGACATGAAAGTTGTTAAAAATAGAAAATAAAAGATGGTATGGTTTCAATATTGAAGTCGTGTCATACAGAAATCAAGCAATAAAGGAATAAAATTCCTAGCTTTTAAAAATACTTTAATAATTATGAGCTCATAATCACCATCACCATTACCATTGGCTATTGTTAATGTTAGAAATGCTCAATTTTTAAAAGTAGGAATAAACTGTGAGGGCCAGTGCTTTTGTAAAATAGATTTTATACAGGCTTCATTTTTTTTAAATAAATGAAACTTTAGCTGAAACTCAAATTTCCATGTGTGCAACATGCGAAGTTAGTTTTATTCGAAGTCATCTCAGAGAAATTAAACTTCTTTCTGTATCTGTTAGAATGCTTTCAGCTGGCAAATAATGAAAGCCCCCAACTGAAAATAGCTTCAGTAGTACTGTACATTTTATTATCTCATATAACAGAAGATCTGATTTTGAAGATGATTCATGTTACAGATAACTGCTGTCATCAGACATTGGTTCTTTCTGTGTTTTCGTATGAAACCCTGTGGGTTTTTTTTTTTTTTTCTGTTGGGAGGTGATGGATTTTTCTTAAATTTTAAAGTGAAGATAGAATAAAAATGATGATACAGAATTCCAAAATAAAATAATAGATTAACAATAGTCAGTATATTACGTATTATTATCTTCAAAGTAGTTGTTCAAATTACAAGATACAGATGATCAATCAAACAATGAAAGCACAAACTGTTCTTTTTAATGAACTAGCAGATTAGTAGTATAGTTATCTATCTTATGTATATATAATATATGTATTATATATATAATCTTTCCCTTTTTTCTTTTCTTCTTTCTCCTATCCCAGTTGTTCTTTCCTTTTGAGCAGTTTCTTTCCCTTTCACTTTTATAATGTCTATTGTACATTTTGATCTTACTCTTTCAGTTTTTTACAGTAGGGATACACTACACTATTTCTACATACGAGTCTGATTTAGTTCACTTATGAGTATGGTCTCAAGTTGTATCCATTTACCTATAAAATCTCAAATTTATCCTTCTTTTGAGCAGAGTAGTACTCCACTGTATAAAAATACCACATCTTTTTTATTCATTCCTTGGCGGATGAGAATTTGGTTTGTTTCCAAGATTTAGCTATTACAAATTGTGCTGCTATAAACATGGGTATACATATATTGCAGTGGTATGATGTTTTCAGTTTTTCTGGGAAAATACCTAGAAGGGGAATAGCTGGATTGAAAGGCACCTCCGATCCTAGTTTTTGAGGAATCTTCACACTGATTTTCACAGTGGCTGTACCAGTCTATACTCCCACTAACAGTGGAGACAGTGGAGAAGGGTTCCTTTTTCCCTACAACCCCAGCAGCATTTGCTACTGGTTGATTTCTTGATGGCAGCCATTCTTTCTGGAGTGAGATGGAATCTCAGTGTTGTTTTAATTTGCATTTCTTAAACGACCAGTGATGTTATACATTTTTTCATGCATTTATTTTCCATTTGTATTTCTTCATCTGAGAAGTGTATATTCATCTCAGATGCCCATTTGTGGGTTGGGTCTTTGAATATGGGGGGCCTGATATTATTCAATTCTTTATGTGTTGTCTATAGAAGTCCTTTATCTGAGGGACAGTTGGCTCAAATTTTTTCCCATTCTGTAGGTTTTCTTTCCATTCTGTTGGTGATTCCTTTTGATGTGCAAAAACTTTTTAATAAGATGCGATCCCAGTTGTTGATTCTTTAAAGTATTTCCTGTGTGATTTGTGTTTTGTTTGTGAACTCTTTGCCTACCTCTCTATGTGTTCAACATTTCTACCTATTTTGTCTTCCATTTCTACCTATCTTGTCTTCTTAGTATTTCTGTTTTAATCTCTAGGTCTTTGATCCATTTCCACTTTAATTTAGTGCATGGTGGTAGACACAGGTCTAGTTTTAGTCTTTGGAATGTGGAAAGCCAATTTTTCCAGCACCGTTTATTAAAGAGACTATCTATCTTTCTTCCAGTGAACATGTTTGGCTCATTTTTCAAAGATAAGGTGGCTGAGTGTGTTTGGAGTTGTGTCTGCATCTTCTAATCTGTTCTACTGATCCTCAGGTCTGGTTTTTTTGGCAGTACTATGCTTATTTTATCACAGTAGCTTTGTAGCGTAATTTCAAGTCAGTGAATTGTGATGCCTCCTGCCTTGCCTTTGTTGCCCAGGATTGCATTTGCTATTCTAGGTTGCTTCTGTTTCCAAATGAATTTTAGGAATGTTTTCTCTAGGTTTGTGAGGTATGCTAGTGGTATTTTGTTCAGGATTGCGTTAAATCTGTGTAATAGTTTTGGGAGTGTAGCTATTTTCACAATGTTGATTCTTCCTATCCATGGGCAAGGGATATCCTTCCATTTTCTGATATCCTCTTCAATTTCTTTTTTCAGAGTACTGTAATTTTCAATATGTACATCTTTTACATCATTTGTTAGATTGATTCATAAGTATTTCATTTCTTTGGATTCTATTGTGAAGGGCATTGTTTCCATAATTTCTCTCTCAGTAAGTTTGTTGTTTGTGTACAGGAATGCTATGTTGCTGAATTTGCTTATTAACTCTAGTAACTCTTTTGGTGGAATTTTTGGTGTCTTCTGTGTAAAGTATAATGTCATCTGCAAATGATGATACTTTAACTTCTTCTTTTCCTATCCTATTCCTTTTCTTTCTCTTGTCTAATTCCTCTAGCTAACATTTCCAGAACTATATTGAATAGCAGTGGTGATAGTGGACACCCTTGTCTTTTTCCTGATTTTAGAGTGAATGAAAGTTTTCAGCTTTTGACCATTTGGTATGATGTTACCTGTTAGTTTGTCATACTGGCTTTTATCAGATTGAAGTAATGACCTTCTATTCCAATTTTCTGTAGGATTTTTATCATGAATGGTTATTGGACTTTGTGAAATGCTGTTTCTGCATGTATTAAGATTATCATGTGATTTCTGTCTTTCACTCTGTTGATGTGGTGTGTTACGTTTATTGATTTGTGTATGTTGAACCATCCTTGCATTCGTGGGATGAATCCCACTTGGTCATGATGTATAATCTTCATTCTGTTTACTACTATTTTGTTGAGAATTTTTCCATCTGTGTTCATTAGGGAGGTTGGACTACAGTTCCCCTTTTTGGTTGGGTCTTTCTCTGGTTTGGGTATCAGAGTGATACTTGCCTCCAGTAATGAGTTAGGGAAAATTGGTTTCCTTTCAATCTTATTGAAGAGTTTGAGGAGTATTGGCATTGAGTCTTCTCTAAATCTCTTATAGAATTCAGCTGTGAATCCATCGGGAACTGGACTTTTCTTCATCGGTAAGCTTTTAATTACATTTTCGATTTCAGTAATTGATACTGGGTTATTCAAATTTTTATTCTTCTTGATTCAGCTTTAGTAATTCATACATTTCTAAAAATCTGTCCATTTCTTCTGTGTTCTCCACCCTATGCGAGTGAAGATTTTTGAAGCAGGTGTTGATCTTCTGAATTTTCACAAGGTCTCTAGTGATTTCACCCTTTTGATTCCTCATTTTCATAAATTTGAGTGTTTTCTTTTCTTGATGAAGTTGCCTAGGGTTTATCAATTTTGTGTATGCTTTCAAAGAACCAACTCTTTGATTCATTGATTCTTTGTATTGTTTTCTTAGTCTCAACTGCATTGATTTCTTCTGTGATCTTTATAATTTCCTTTCTTTTTTGAGATTTGGTCTTGACTTGCTCTTTTTCTAGAAACTTGAGGTGCAGCATTAGGTTGTTTATTTGTGCTCATTCTGTTTTCCTGATGTGAGTATTCACTGCTATATATTTCCCTCTTAGGATTGCTTTCATTTTGCCCCACAAGTTTCAGTATGTTGTATCTATATTTGCATTTTATTGTAGATATTGTTTAATTTCTTCTTTGATTTCATCTGTGACCCATTGCCTTTCAGGAGGGTGTTATTTAATTTCTATATGTTTCTGTAGTTTTCGCAGTTTTTTTGCCATTAATTTCCAATTTTAGTGCACTATGGTTAGATAATTTTGATTCTTTTGCATTTACTTAAGTATGTTCTATGAGTGGGTATATTGTCTACTTCAGAGAACATCCATGTGTAGCTGAGAAGAATGTGTATTCTGATGTTATTGGGTGGAACATTCTGTAAACATCTAGTAAGTCCATTTGTTCACTGGTTTGATTCAGTTCTGTTATTTCTTTGTTGGCTTTTTGTCTAGTTGATCTATCTCTTTGTGACAATGGGGTATTAAGGCCCCCCATTACAATTGTGTTATTACATATTTGATTTTTCATGTCTAGTTGTATTTGTTTTACGTAGTTGGATGCTCCTGTATTTGATGCATATATATTTATGATTGTTATCTCTTCCTCTTAAAGTTTTCCCTTAACATGTATGTAGTGACTTTCTTTATCTCTTTTGATCATTTTTGGTTTGAAGGTCACATTGTGTACAAACCGAATAGCTACCCCTGCTTTTTTCTGGGTTCCCAGAATACTCTTCTCCATCCTTTGACTTTCAGTTTATGAGGTGTTTTTTTTTTTTTTTTTGTTAAATGTGTTTCTTGTGTATAGCATACTTTTGAATCTTGTTTCTTGATCCATTTTGCCAGTCTGTTTCTTTTGATTGGTGAATTGATGCTATTTACATTGATGGTTCTAACTGATATGTATTGGCTTATCTTTGTCATGTTATTTTCCTGCTGTTGGTTCCCTGCTTTTTCCCTTTGTTTAATTGCCTGCCCTGCCTGGTGGTTTCTTCCTGTTGTTGTTCTGGGAATTGTGGTCATTTTTATCTCTATCTAAAATATGTGTCAGTACTCTTTTTAGTGTTGGTTTGGTGGACATGAGTTTCTTCAGTTGTTCTTTGTCATGGAAGTATCTTATTTCTGTATTAATTTTGAAAGATAGTTTCACAAGGTACATCAGTATGGGTTATAAACTGTTTATTTTTGATCAGGATTTGAAATACTTCACTCCAAACTCTTCTTAATTTGAGGGTTTGTGTTGAGAAGTTAGCTGTGATTCTAATGGGCTTTGCTTGATAGGTGATCTAGTTCTTTTCTCTAACAACTTGTAATATTCTGTTTTTGTGCTGAATTTCTTGGATCTTGATTATTGTATGTGTGGGTGTATATTTATTTTGGGTATGACTGTTTGAGGTTCTTTATGCTTCACTTATCTGTATATCAGATTCTGTTTCTACGTTTGGGAAATTTTCTGCTATTCCCTCTGTGAATAGGTTTTTTAATATCATTTGTGTTGACTCCTGCTTTTTCATCGACACCTATCAGTCTTATATTGTTTTTCTTTTCATATTCTTAGAGCTTCTAAATTGTTATTTCATGGTCTCTTGTTATTTTTAAGAGATCTTTGCTTTTGTGATCACTAGCTGTGATCCTGCCTTCAAAGTCTGAAAGTATGTCTTTAGTTTTGTTCAAGAGGTTTTGCCAGCTTTCAATAAAAATTTTAATTTCCTGGATATCCCTTTGGATCTGTTTCATTCATTCTATTTTTGTCCTATATTGTTCATTCACTATTTCCATCATTTTTCTGTGGTCCTGTATATTTTTGTGTGTCATCTCTAGCTGTGCTGAGCAATTCTTTCATTAAAGTTGTGAATTCTTTTTTTTTACTTGAGAGGTTATTTCTCATTTGATTTCCTCTGTGGCCTTGTGAATTTCTTTACTTCATTTGCTATCTTTTCACAAATTTCAGGTGTGTGTCTTCCAGAGTCTTCTATGTTGATGTCTCTTATGTCAATGTCTCCTCTACTTGTTATAGATAGGCTGGAGGTCTGATACTGCATTTTGGTTTTTTGTCTTTTCATTTCACCTCTTAATTCATATTTCAGTCTTTTCAATCTTGCTAATCTCATCTATGTGTTGTGTGTGTCTTAGTCAAGGTCCTACTGTGTGGTTGACATTCATCCAGTTGCCAGGTCCCATAGTGTAGGGGAGGAGCCAGTCACCTGAATTCCTCCTTCCGGGCCAGTTGGATAAATCCTGTGTTCTTGGGCTGACTAGCCTAGGAGTATTGATATGAACCAGCTCTTAGCTCATGTTATTGTGGCTTCAGACTTTTCCAGGCTGCAAGGCCCTCCTGTCCATGGTGTGTGCCCCAGATGGGGCCCTCTGTGTCACTGGGGGTCTTGCAGGCCCACCCAAATTCCTCCAGGTAGGGGAAGGTCTAACCAGTGCTCTCGCAGGCCTGCCCAGGGTCCTTTGTGTGGCAAGAGGGGTTACAGGTGCTCTCACCAACCCACCAAGCTCCTCCAGGTGGAGGTGGGACTCACCCATACTCTTGCCTGCCTGCTGAAGTCCTCTGGGTAGGGACATTTGCTGAGGCTCTTGCTGGCCCACTGAGGTCCTCCAGGTGGGCGTAGGGGTCGCCCATGCTCTTGTTGGCCTTCTAAGGTCCTCTGGGTGGGAAGACAGGTTGGCTACGCTCCCTCTGGCTGCTGAGCTCCTCTGTTTGGGGTTGGGGGTCACCAATGCTTTTAGCAACCATTGAGATCCTCTGGGTTGGGGGAGTGATCCAGCCCTGTATTGTTTTTTCTTCAGTCTTTTCCTTATCTCAAGATGGCAGGCTCTAAGAATTTGATCTTCATGTCAAAGAACTCAAAATTTTAAGAGAGTGACTCTCTTATGTGTTAAAGAGTGAAAATGCCAGGCATGGTGACACACACCTGTAATCCCAGTGTTCGGGAGGCTGAGAAGGACTGTGAGTTTAAGCCCAGCCTTGGCTACAAAGTGAGTTCAAGGTCAGCCTGAACTGCATAGGGAAACCCTGTCTCAAAAAAAAAAAAAAAAAAAGAAGAAGAAGAAGAAGCAGGGGTAGCTTTCTTCGAAGACTACACTTCTGGAAGACCTGATATAGTAGCCAAAATTGGATCTCATACTCATTTCTAAGGGCCTAGAAGTTTAGAAATCCTAAATTTGGCTTCGGTTAATCAAGATTCATGGTCCTCCACTCCTCACAGAGTGAGCAAAATTAGGGTCTGTTATCCTGATAACGTTTCAAGGCTTTTTTTTTTTTTTTTTTTTTTTTTTTTTTTTTTTTTTTTTTTTTTTTTTTTTTTTTTTTGCCTGGGTCTTATTCCCTTTGATTTCTTGAAGGATCCTATTTGAATGATCATTTCTTCTTTCCTTTTTTTCCAATCTCTTTTCTCGCTGGTTTAGTTCAAACTTAATTTTGTTCTTCCCAATAGTAAACCTCTCTTCTGGTATCATCAGTGGCCACTTGATTGCCTGTTTACCTTTTTTTGCTGTTGATTTTGTCATCTTTCTATTCTGTATTTCATTTCTTTGTTGTTTCCTCTTTATTATTTCCTCCCTTCTGCTAGCTTAGGACTAGTTACTCTTCCTTTCCTGGGTTCTGTCCTTTTTAGGTAGATTAGATTATTGATTTGAGAACCTTTCTTCTTTTTTAATATAAGCATTTTTTATATCTATAAATTTCCCTCTAAACACTACTTTTTAGCTTCATCCTGTAAGTTCGGGTATGTTGTGTTTTAAAAGTTTTCATTCTTCTTAAGGTGTTTCTTCATTTCTGTTATGGCTTCTTCTTTAATCCATTGATTATTATGATGGTTTATCTTGTTAGATTGATTGGGTTATAAGATGCCTAGAGAAGTGATTTGATTGTGAGTGTATAGCCGCATCAATAGACCTTCCTGCTGTTGGTTCATAGCTAAATGGGCTTTGAAGAAATTAGGTCCCTGGGGGCATGACCTCAAATGCCTAAACTTTTGTCAGGCTCTTATCTTCTGTCAGCTTTCTGGTTGCCATGAGGTGAGCAACTTTCCTTCTGCCATGATGTTTCTGCCTTGTCACAAGCCTACAATTAGTGGAGCTAGCTGACCATCGACTGAAACCTCTGAAACTGAACAAAGTAAATCTTTTTTCCTTTAAGCTATTCATGTCATGTATTTTGGTTACAGTGATAAAAAGCTGACCAATACAGCTACTTGAATGTGTTGTTTTGTTTCTCCCCTTTTGGCCAATTTTCCTTCTGTTCCTGATTTCCTGTTCCATTCCATTGTTTTTAGAAAACATTCCTTGCATGATTTTAATCCCTTTAAATTATTGAGGCTTGTTTGTGGCTTAGCACATGATCTGTTTTAAAGAATGTTTTGTGTGCACTTAAGAAGAATGTCTATTGTGTTATTGTTGGGTGGAGTGTTATATAAATGTAGGTCTAGCTTTTTTTATAATGTTCAAACCTTCGTCTCCTCTTAGATTTTCATTCTTTCTTTTCTAATATTAAAAGGGGACATTGGTGTCTGTTACTTTTGAATTATATGTTTATTCCACTATTTTTCTCTAATGTTGGATGCATACATAACAGTAAAGGAAGAAAAGAAGTTCAAAGAGACATGAGGCTTACAAAAAATAAAAGAGGAAATGGTAGATGCCAGTCCAGATATATCAGTAATTTATTTAAATGTGAACCTCAAAATCATTATGCGGGGAGCTTTTGCAGTCAGGCAATGGAATGAATGACTACAAAAGACCCAGTGTAGTAAAAACAAAACAAAACAAAACAAAAAAAAAAACAAAACATGCATTGTTGGATGCATGTGTTCCTACATGAACCCATGTTCTGCCTTCTTTTAGTTCTCATACTGTAAAGAAGTGTCCTTCTTATGGTCTGTTTAGTGCCATTAGTTTTGCATTGTTGTACCTCTTGTTGTGGATTTTGCCATTTAAAATGACCATGAGATGTGGAACTAAACCACTGTATGGTGTTCCTAAGTGGGGATAGGCTGTAAAATGGCTGTCTGAGAAAATATGTGGTAGATAAACTTCATTTAGACTTGAGTTATAGTGCTGTTCACTGTGAGCCCAATGTTTGTGAATCAACAATATATATTAAACAGCATGTTCTAGGGCAACTGACTTTCCGGGTCCCCTCCTCTTTTTCAGGCAGAAGCTGTCTTTCCCTCAATAAAATTTCCAACTCTTAATATCCGTTGTTCCTCAGAATTCATTCTTCAATTTTGGGAAACATGGACTCTGTTTATCAGACATCTAGCAAGTTGGGAGTTATAATATATCCCTTATATCATTTGGAGGTCCTATATCAATTGGACTTAAAAAATGGAAAAGGAAAATGACAATAAAAAATAGGAAAAAATAAAAATAAGGAAAAATAGGGAAAACCTCCCCCAAAAAACATATTCTAAGCAGAAGCATACATAAAAGCTTATCAGCTGATGGAAATGTGATCACAGGCCCTTAGGAATTCACCCTGTAGGAGCATTTGTTGGGTATTCACTAATTTAGTGTTTATGGTGACTTTATAGAACTTAACTAATTTTGAATAATGAGAACTGACTGTAATTTTACCTGTGTTGCTGAATGTTTAAACTGAATTTAAGTAGCAATTACAGAAACATCAGGTGTTTCATGCTATACAGAATGAACTTCCAAAAGCTTTACTTTGGTTTTACGCATTAGATGAAACAATCAAAACTATTATTGGAATTGGAATTAACTGATTTTTCTATTTGACACATCTCCTGACAATGATAGAGAACTAGTACCATTGGACTGAATTTTTTCTGCTGATGGAGCCATCAAAATAACATTTATCACTTTACTTTTAGTGTCTAAATAATGACAGTTTTGAATCAGAACTTTTTTTTAAGTCATTTGATCTAGGTAAAAATCCTGCGTTTGAGGATAATTTGTAGAACATCTTCTCTTCACTGGGAGGCTGAAGCAGGAGGATTGCCAAGTAGGAGCCCAAACTGAATAACTTAGTGACTTAGCTAGAAGGGTTGGGGATGTAGCTCAGTGTGAAGGCCCAGAGTCAGTCCTCAGTACCACAGTAAACAAAACACCTTCTCTATCTGCTTTCATTAAATTTGTGATTTGAGCTAGTCATGCGTGGTGGGTATTTCTTCTGCTCCCTTTTTCTGTATGTGGGCGGGGTACTGTCTGATTGTGAGGTGTACATTACAGTGCATATAGAGGTAGGCCATTCCTAAGTGTCATTCAGATTTCACCACTCAGTAGAAGGACATCTGGCTTCA
The DNA here is from genome assembly GCA_004363535.1 of Dasyprocta punctata. Classification (NCBI taxonomy): domain Eukaryota; kingdom Metazoa; phylum Chordata; class Mammalia; order Rodentia; family Dasyproctidae; genus Dasyprocta; species Dasyprocta punctata. The sequence continues at coordinate 13,491 of RJWM01000116.1, read as the reverse complement.
CTGCCTGTGCAACTAACACATGGGTCTGTGAGATCGTAGCAGAGTCTGAAACTGAGTTATAAGCAAGTCCTCGTTTTTTTTAATGCTGCCATAAAAACCCATTGGAAAATGAAAAGTCTAGGGCAAATGAGAAATTGGGTAGGACAGTGGGATGATGGCATGAATTGAGCCTGTGTCTGGGAAACTGACAACCATGCTCACTTCAACAAACATGTCCTTTCAAAAATCTTCTAATATCAAACTGTTGACTGCTATTTTCCCATCAAAAAGGCTATGCCCTCTAAATCATTCACTCATTTGTGATTATTTAGTAATTTCTACAACATTCTGCACAGAGAAAAGAATGAAGAGCATACTTCTTAGCCAGTTTTATTCATTGCAGCATTTATTTTGAGAACATTCTGTTAATCATTTTAAAACTGTTAATTAAATTTCACATGCTTTCACTTCTGAAGATAATAGCAGTAATAAACCATGCAATTATTTTCCCCTTAAATTAGTCATTTTGTTATATGAATACAAATATCATATAGTAATTTAAAATGAAAGCAGTTTATATATACATGATAAAAGTGGATTATCTGACTGATTATAATGCTTTATATTCTTTTACAGAATTAATTAAAGAGTTGCTATATATCTTATGACTACGACAACTTTGGTAAATAGGTAAGTAACAAGCATTTTTAAAATGATATTTCTGGTAAATGAAGTAATTTGATCTTGCATTCTTGGCAAAATAGGCAGTGGGGCATATGTTCAGTTCTTTTTTTTAAACAAAACATTAGTAGAAGCATCATATTTACATGAATTTTCATGTAGCTTTTTTCTGATACCCAATACTGTATTTTCCAGGATATTTTAGGTTTATTTCCTGAAATAACTGTAATAAGGGTATTGTTAATAAGACATACAACTGTAGCATATACTAGAACTTACAGCATTAATAAAAATTATTGAATACAATGTAGTATGCTGATTGTACTTAAAAACTGAAAAAAGTTGTTAGCGGAAAAGGTACAGTATATGTTAGTTCATAAGAATATATCAGTTTTAATTTCTTCACTTTGATAAATGTGTTATGATTATATTATATGTTAATTATAGGGAACATGCGGTGAAGTGTATGCAGAAATTCTGTATAATTTTGTAAATGTAAGATTATTTTAAAGTACATTTATGTAAAGAAAAATGTCAAAGTTTGTTGATTTGAGAATTATAGTTTAGAGGTACTTTTTTGTGTAAAATAAAATAAAAATTTGAGTAAAATAAAAATTATTAATTCCTTTAAAAATTCAGAGCCCATGAAATAGACATGCAGGAAAATACATTGTCAGTATGTTTCATTTTTCCCTTCATAGGAATATTGTCATGCTGTCTGTGAACATCTCCTGTGATTGTTACAGGCTTTCTATTAAGTTCCTTTAATGTACTCGTGTGTTCTTTGATTGTTTAGCACTTTGTTAATGCATGCAGGCCCTTTAAATGGATCCCAGTGTCTGGTTTTTCTTCCCCCTGTCTTTTCGTCTTTTCGTTAGTGGACTATTTAGAGACAAAAAGGCGAATAATGTGACTCAGTGGCGTGGAATTGAGATCTTGTTAGTGTAGTTTTGTTCAGTCACACCTCCTTGAGCTTCTAGGTCAAGTACTAGACACAGTTGACCTATTATTAATGAGTATGAATAAAGATGAACATAACTCTTTCAAAGCCGTTCAGTAATTGAGCTAAAATGATACAGAATTGATTGTTGTTGGATAACAGAAATTCTATTTCTAAAATAAACTCTAGTATGATAGCTGTTTTGAATTTCTGTAAATACTAAAAGACCCAAAATAAGAGAACTCTGTAGTTTGCTAAAACTATTATGTAACTTTTCATAAATGAAAGTAAATTAGTCTCCTGGTTCTATGAATGGTTTCCTGTGTCTGTGGCTAACTTTAATGATTTTAGTTAAAGTTTCATAAAGAGAAATGAACTTTAAAAACACAAGCCCAGTAGTGGATGACTTGCAGAATAAATGTCAGGCCTAGAGATTCCTGTTTTGCTTGAAAATCTTTAGAATTGATGTTATCAATTCTATGCTAATAGAATGTCTAACTCTGGTTATTAGTTGTATAAAATGATTGTTTTAACCTTGACAGGGAAGTTTAGAAGAAAGGAGAGTATTTCTATATGCTAAGTTTAAATTCATTGATCATATATTAGTTAACATAAAACAAGCAAACCAAGTAAAATTTTTATTATGATATGCTGGAAGAACATCAGAAGTGTCATTGTATAGAGGACATGAAAATAGAAGGGTTTCTGTTGTTAGATAAGAGGAAGGGAATAAGTGGGAAGGGTGTGAAGGATGGTAATAAGAGGGTTGGGAATGATTCAACTATGTTATATGCATATATATTTTAAGAAGTGTTTTTAGGCATATGCTATCATTCAGTTGCCTGTCATTTTGTAGTCATCATATTATAAATGAGAGAAGTTAATATATGTTGTGTATTTCTTGCATACAAGGCTCTTTTATTACCTTATTTAATTCTCACTACATCTACAAGATAGATTGAAATTTCCTTTGACGATTAGGCTGGGAGAGTAACAGGTGAGACTACAGGGCAGAAAAACAAAGATCCCTTTGTGTGTGGTACCCACAGTTCATATTGTTCGCAGCTTCCAGGAAATTCTGACACGTTTTCATAGACACATGATAAACTTCAGATTACTTCCAACTTTTCTGGGTAAGAAGAGTGGATTACACTGGGTGACCTAGAGTAGAATTCTCCTAGGATGCCTAACCTAGATAAGGTTTCCTATTCCTTGTTCCAGCCTTGATTATGCTCAGTCTACAGTCTCCTAACTTGTCAGTTGTTCTCTGTCCCCCGAGTAATTGCCAAACACTTGCTCATTGTGTGCTTCATTGATCATACGCCAAAAGCCTTTGGCAGCTCTTAGGAACATGCTCACAACTTGCCTTTGGTCAGTTATTAGACAAGTAGAAGTTCTTAATTGGCATGGGAACTTGGATTCAGAAACTCAGACACTTGCCACAAGTCAGGGATGGGGGTAGTCATACATCTGACAGATGAAATGGAGCTCTCCAGACTCTGTCCCTTGGTCAAGAATCAGAAATGGAGAAACTTAGTTACTTTTCTCATTACTGAGACAAAACATCTGACATCCAAAGTTAAAGGGAGAAGGGTTTATTTAGCTCACAGTTTTTAAAGGTTTCAGTCCATAATCTGTTGATTCCAAGGCAGGGTGGCTTGACAGAGGGACATCATAAAGGAGAAACAGTTCATGGCAGGCAGAAGACAGCAAATCAAGTAGATAAAGGAAGAAGAGATGCCTCTTTCTCTCTCTTACATTGTATTCAGGCTACCGAGATTAGGACAGTGCCAAACCAATCAGTGGACTGATTTAGTTATCACACACCCTGAATCCCAGCATCACATATTCTAGGTTCAGTCCCCTCTGGAAAAGATCCACCTCTGACTGCATGAGGCTTTTAGGGGACATCTTGACCCAAATCATAACATATAGGAGGCATGTTAAACAATTCCTGTCAGTCCCCTTTTCAAAAAGCTTCAGTAGCTACTTACTACGTTCAGTATAAAATCCTGTCTCGCTTATTTTCTGCCACTCTCTGCCTTGCTTACTGTGCTCTAATTTCACTTGCCTTCTTGATAGTCTTTAAATACTTCAAGTCCATTTGTAATCAGCTAATTTCAGTCCCTTTCTCCTTTCTTACCCTTCACCCTCACTCCACCCAGGTGTGCCTCCTCTAGCCTGTTACCAGTAGAGGTAAACTTATAAGAAGAGTGTACATTTAGGATTCTCTAGTACATATACTAATAGAGGTCTCCCTAGAAGTTTTGTAGCTTTAGCATTCCAAGTTTTTGTAATTCAAGTATCAGAAGGAGTGACGATTTAGAGATATAGAATGACATAGCTAGAACCAAAAGAAAAAGTTTACAAGGAGCAATTTCTACCCAGTTTAATGAGCAGCATAATGGATAACTTGGCAACAGTTAAATCTGCAAGAAAATAGACTGGGCTGCTTCATAAGACAGTTCTAACCAGGCATGCTTGTAATCAGCTACTCAGGAGGTGAGAACAGTTTCTGTAAAAAGATGTCAAGAACTGATATAACGTCAGACTTGGGAAGAGCTTAGAAATGAACTTTTTCACCCTCTCCTCAGCACATTTGTCCTCCACAGCACCCCTACCAGGGGATGATCAACGACCATTTGTGCACAGCCAGCGATGCAGAACTCATTTGTTTTTTTGTTTTGTTTTGTTTTTTTTTTGTGGCACTGGGGATCGAACTCACAACCTCGCGCCTGACAGACAGGCGCTTAAGTCACTGAGCCAAACTCCCGGCCCTGGTTTTTTGAGGCAGGGTCGCACTGTGTAGCTCAGGCCGGCCTTGTGCTCGCGTTGTAGCCCAAGCTGGCCTCAAACTCACAACGCTCCACCTACCTCAGCCTCCCGAGTGCTGGGATTAAAGGCGTGCGCCATCACGCCCGGCTCATGTTTTTTTCTTCAGGACTGGTGTAAACTTGGATCTTCTCAAGTCTGGCATTTTATCTGTTTTTGGAATCCCAGTTCTTCTCAGAGTCCTCTTCAAATTCTTCCTCTTATGTTTGTACTGGTAACTTTTCTGCATTAAAATACATAGCACCTCTAGGTAAGAAATTCCAGTAGTTGAGAAAAAGGAAGCACTGTTGTCAAGGTTGATGTCTGGTCAGATTGACTACATCCTCATCTGAGGAATTTACTTTAATTCATTTAAAAAAAGTATTTACTCATGTTCTAAAATAAATAATGCATACACAAATTCCCTCATAGATTTTAGTTGTTAAATGAAGATTCACGGAGTCCCACAACAAAAGGACATTCTACTTGGAAACAGCCTTTGGTCACAGTTTGCTAGGAATGGGAAATTTACCTCATTTGTGCACTGATATCAGAAGCAACTTGAGGGGTAATGACTATGTTCTGAATGTTTCATTAGGTGCCAAGGTACCCCATTCCCTTTTTTTGTTAGAAAATACAAACGTATGATCTGTGAACAACTTTAAGTTGCAAGTAATTTTACTTAGCCATATCTGTCCTTGAATTCTTACATTTATAATTCTAAAAAGCCTGGTTTCTCAGAGCATAACAGGTTAGGAGATACGAATTTAAAGGATAGTATGATGTAGGGTTCCCACTTTTGTGTTTCCACCCAATGAAATAATTACTTGAGAATACAAAGATGCTTATGCAGGGAAGTTCTGTACATTGTTAACAGCTTAGAATAGTAAAATAATTGAAAACAGCACAAATGCTCAGTAATAGCAGAAATAGTTAAATAAACTAGAACACAATTTTTTGAACATTGTATATGTGTCACCTGGGTATCTTGTTAAAATGTGGATTTTGTTCAGTAGATCTGTGGTGGAGCCCAGGATTCTAAATTTTTATCAAACTCACAGGTAATTTTGATGCTGCTAATTCATGGGTCCCAACCAAAGCAGCAAGGGATTTCAGTAACTCATATGATAGGTTTGTTAAGAACAGGTGGAGGACTAGGGAGAGTGAGTAGGATGCCTTCGGTGCCATATTAATCGCATTCTGCTTGAGTCTGTGGTCAAGAATCATATATTAAAAGATGGTGCAGTGATTCTAGGTTGTGCTTATAACGCAGTTAGAAGGAGATTTCAAAATGGTGTCTGTGCTTTTATCTCAGTTAAAGAGAGTGTGTATGTGTGTGTGTTGCTGCTCAGCAAACCTCTGCAAGGAAACATCCCAGATTGTTACATGCTGATTTCCTCTGACGAATAGGTTTACAGATGACATATGTAACATATTCATCTTTATGTGTTTGACCTTTTTCAGTTTTCAGTAATGTCTTCATAATTTATTTGATACAGTCTATGATTATTAAAATTATTAAAATTTTCAGGTAACTATATTCTAACTTGATTCATAGTAGTTTAGACTTGGCAGAAGCATTTCCTTCCTTTCACTCATTTACCTCTTTTCAATCTTCGCAAAAAAACATCTGCTAAGTTTCACTGCTTAGTAAATGTATAAACCATTTAGTAGTTTAGTGAGAATTTCAGTTGAAGGTAGTTACCAACACAAATAGTAAAATAAAAATATTTTTTAGAATAAAGATAATGTTTTTATGAAAAATTGTCAATTAAATGTGGAAAATATTACTCTGAGTATTTATTGGTATTATTTACTCATCATAAGCTTCTTAAGATACAAAAATATGTTTTTATTTTTAAATTCCTAAAATACTAAATATAAAAATAAGAGTCCTTACTTTGCCTCCTTTCCCAGGAAGGTATTTTCAGCAAATTTTTAGCAGGAGATCAGTTCTCCTTTTAACCCTTACAGCACAGTAATCTGAATCTAAGGTCATGTACTTTACTGTCTCTGTGGAACAAGGAAGGAAGTGGCAAGGATATAAAGGAGAATACAGGTTTTTAAAAAAAGTTACAAATTCCATTAAAACAAATCCTATTGATATTCAGATACATATTCAAATATAACTTTAAAGGTCAAATACTTTTGTCTTGATCACCATTTTGGAAAGCCTGTCTTACCTTTCATTGATATAAATGTTAACAGTAGACTCAAAGTATTCTTCTTTTTTTTTTTTTTTTTTGTCTTTTTGAGACAGGGTTTCACTTTGCAGTTCAGGCTGGCATTGAACTCACTTTGTAGCCCAGACTAGCCTTGAACTTGCAGTGATCCTCCTGCCTCAGCCTCCCAAATGCTGGGATTACAGGAGTGAGGTACCACACACCTGGCTAGACTCAAAATATTCTTAGTGAAGGGTTTTATGTGTCTGGCTATGAGAAACTAACAGGGTCTGGAATTACCCTCAGCCTGTACACAGCTATGAAACCAGACAAAGAGAAGAAATCACTGTTTTCTGATATTGGAATAGAATAGGTTTTGAGTGCTGGGAGAATGGAAACAAGAGTGTCACCTCAGTTAGACTTGTTACTTGGATGCAATTTCCAGATTGCGGTGGAAGGATGGAAATCTGGCCATCTCTCTGAGTAGAGTAGACGGAGGATAAACTTTAGGGTGGTAGAGGTGTGTAGTACTTGAAAACAGAGTTGTGGAGAGAATGGAGTTGATCAGGGAAAGAATTCCCCAGATCTTAAGGGATTCTACTGAGAACCTGACTGAATACCAAACTGGGTGAAACCCCACAAAGCTGGCAAGGATAATTTGTGAGAAATGAAAAATTACCAAGTTACTATAAGTCACGTTAGGACATAATTAGCCACAGAATAAAAGTTCCTCTAATGCGCCCTCAAACAAAGTTAAGGAAGGTTGCTTTGTAAAAATAAATAGGTCATTTCATGAGAACAAGTAATTTTAAATTTAAATACAGCTGATACTATTTTGACAGAATATATGAAGCAAAAATTATTAGGTCTGAATGAAGAAATTGACAAGTTTTCAGTCATGGTTAGACAGCTCAGCATCTTTCAGTAATTGACCAAATAAGATGGAATATCAGTAAAGATATAAAAGTGTTTAACAATCCTAGGAACTAGTTTGACCTCGTTGACATTTTACAGAACATTCAACTCAACAAGAGCAGCATATATATTCTTTCAAGTGTGCATGGAATGTTTAGATAGACTACCATATATGTACATAAGTTTCATTCAATTTAAGATAATGGAAATGATGTGAAGTATGTCTTCTGACTGCTGCACAATTAAATTAGAAAGATATCTGGAAAATCATCAATATTTGTGTTTAAAGCACATGTTTCCAACTAATGCATTGGTCATAAATAAAACAAACACAAAACCGTAAGAAAATGCAAAGATATTTTGAAGTGAATAACAAAGATATTTTGAAGAGAATAAAAAAGAAACTCATGTAAAATCTTGTGGAATGCAGCTATCCCATTTCCTATACAGAAGTTTAATGCACATACTATAAAGGAAAACATAAAATAAGCCATCTGAGTGTCCATTTTAGGAAGTTAAACACAAAAAGAAAATAAAATATGAAGTTGAGAGAAGGACATAATAAAAGGGAAAAAAGAAATAAAATAGAAAAAAAATGACAATCAGTGAAACTCAAAGGAAATTCTTTTGAGATTAATAAACTTCTAGTTTAATCAAGGAAAAGTAAAAAAGAAAGTACACAACTAATTGCAATATCAAGATTTAGAGGACATTACCACATACTGTATAGCATTTAAAAGGATACAGGTAGTATGTTACAAAATTCTTTTTTGAAATAAATTTGACAACTTGTATGAAGTGGCTAAATACCTTGAAAGACAAATTAATGAAACTGACTCTAGAAGAAATATAAAATTTGAATAGCACCTATTAAAGAAAGTATATTCCTGGCCTGAAAACCTACCTACAAGATAACAACAGGCCCATATACATTTTCACTGATGAACTATAGCAAACATTTAAAGCAGACAAAGAAGGGACTCTTCTTCCCTTGTTTTAAGAGACTTAACATGGTGCTAATACTAAAACTGGATAAACATAATAGAAGAAAATTATGGACAAAGATAAAATTTGTTAACAAAAAAATGCGGCAGTATATAGGAAGTAGTTTTATTACAGAGATGGCAGTGTTGGTTCAGCATTGGAAAATCCACCTCCATGTGTAATCGTTTTCACAGAGAAAAGAAAAAATCATGTGATCCTCTCAGTAGTTGCAGAAAAAGTACTGGAGTAAGTTTTACAGCCATTCAAAGTAAAAGTTATTAGACGACTAGAAGTAGAAGAGAACTTTCTCAATAGATAAAAGATATGTGCTCCATACTTTCAAATGTTGGCTTAGGTGCTAATGGAAATATCAAATGATAAAACCATTTTGGCAGCACTCAGGAGGCCGAGGTAGGTGGAGTGTTACGAGTTCGAGGCCAGCTTGGGCTACAATGCAAGCGCAAGGCCAGCCTGAGCTACACTGGGTGACCCTGCCTCAAAAAAGTAGGGCCGGGAGTTTGGCTCAGTGGCTTAAGCACCTGTCTGGCAGGTGTGAGGTTATAAGAACCAATAGTTCTGTTCTTAAGTTTTTACTGGAGAGAAATGCAAACATGTTCCCAATAGTTTTGTGCAGACAGGTTGACTATCCATTATCTGAAATTCTTGGGGCCAGAAATGTTTCAGATTTTAGATTATTCATATTTTGGAATATTTGCATAGATTTTACCAGTAGAACACCTCTTATCTAAAAATCTGAAGTCTCAAATGCTTCAAAATCCAAAAATCCAAAAAGTTTCAAATTTTGGAATTTTGGATTAGGGATCCTCAATTTATAGTGGTCTTTAGTATTACAAACTGGAAATAAATTTTCATCCATTGACACATGGATAAACACATTGCAGTGTGACTGTGCAATGAAATACTGTTTAGCACTAAAAGGGGAGAAAGTACTGATCTACATAAACTACATGGATGAATCTCAGACATGTTATACTTAGTAAAGTAAGCCAGACACACACACACAAAATATGTGATTGCATTTACTGCTCAGAGTAGTACATGTACCTAACCCCTTGAATTGTATTTCATTTTGAAAACTAGAAGGAATGTGGGACATACATCAATGTCCTTTGGAATCTATTCTTTTAGAAATAGAACCCTTAGATTTTACCTGAACGTGTGGCTGCCCATGTAGAATCTATGCTTCTCAGTTTGTCTTAAAGCAGGTTGTAGTTTTGTGATTAAAGAGAAGTGAATGGTTATGGGAGTATGGTCACCTCCTTAAAGAAAAGGCAGTTGCCCTAGTCTTTGTTTTTTCGTTTTCTATGGATTGAGGTGTTACACCAATTATAACAACCACCTTAAGTCTGGAGGTGAAAACCATGTGAAAAATGGCAGCGCCTGCTTGGATCCCCCTAAGTGATTTTGTGATGATGTACACTTTCTACTCACACCTTTTCTTGTTACATTAAAAAAGAAAAATATCTCTTTGGCTTGAGCTACTGCATTTTCCAGTGTCTTTACATGGCAAATATGAATGCATTTAAGATGTTAAAGATTTTCTCTGTACTCTTTGGTTATATCCTACATGATACGTAGTTTTAGTAATTTTTTTGTGAGATACATAAATAGCGAATATATATCATATTGTTTAGCTTTTTTATAATTATTTTTTATCTGATCTCTCAAACACTGAAAGCTATTACTTACATTGTTAGTCTCTTTTTGTTTTGGTATGTTATTGTCACTGTATCAACCAAGGATTATAACTTTTATTTCAATAAAGATAAATATCTCCCTCATTTGTAACTCATGGTTTGTGTTTGTTTTGACTGATACTGCTATTACCAACTGTCTTGGTTACTTTTCACTCCATGCTGAGACAAAACATCTGACACCCAAAATTAGGGAAGGAAAGGTTTATTTAGCTTACACTTTTTGGAGGTTTCAGTCCACAGTCAGTTGGCTCCAAGGCAGGGTGGTATGGCACAGGAACAACACCGCAAGGAAACAGCTGAGCAAAAGCAGCCAGAGTAAAAGGGGACAGAGCAAGCCTCTTCTCCTCCTTTATATAGTACACAGGACACCCCCCACCAGGGTGGGTGTAGCTTCACAAACATCCTTGCCTTCCTTTGCACAGGATGAGGATGTTTACAAAATAAGACCCCTGGCTCCCTGCTGAGTCTCTCAGTTAAACTTCTGACCTTCTCAAATTGTAACAATGACCAGGTAACTGTTTGTGCTCTACACTCCAGGATGTAGAGCTGCTAAGTTACTTAATTAAGCTTCTAGACTTCTTAAGTTGACACAATGTATAAACCAAAGCACCACCTTAGTTTATATTTTCCTTTAAATTTTTTTGTTGCTTGTTACAGTTAGCCTTTTCTTGTCATTTCTTTTAAGTATGTTTCCTAAAAGTGGCACAAAATGAGAGCCTATGTCTTTTAACAAATATTTAATACATTTATATTTATTGTCAAAATTCATCTAATCTAACTTTAAACTTTCTTTCTTAAATCCTTCCTTGTCTCCATAATGTTTTGAGTTTGAATTATCTGATTTAGAATTTTGTCTTTAATTCAGTTTTGATTTTTTAAATTTATGATTTACCTAAAAGGCATATAATCTGCTGTTAGGGATTTTTTAAAATTTTATTTTATTTTATTTTAGCGAAGAAAAAACAGAAAAAAAGACATATAAAACGAAAACAACAAGCAAAAGAGACAAACAAACGACTAGAGTAAATACACAACAGTAGCATTGCAGGTTTACAAAATCGGATGGTAGAAAGTTGACAATGGTTGCAATATTAAGTATTGTTATCTTTAAAATGGTTACCTACATTAACAGATATAGACATGTAAAATTAATCTAATCATATGAGTATTAATTGTTCTCTCAATAATGAATAGATTCAGCAGTGTGTTCATTTTAGTTATCTTGCATATACATATATACAGGTTTATATCTTTTCCTCTTCCCTTTTCTCTTTCCGCCTTTTCCCTTCCCAGTTACTTTTGCTCTTTGAGCTGTTTTTTACCCTTACATAGTATTTATTATAGATTTTGGATCATATGTACTTTTCCGTTTCTTATGCTAGGGAGACAATACGGTATTTACACATGTGGGTTTGATTTATCTCACGAGTATGGTCTCAAGTCGTGACCATTTACTTACAAATGTCTCAATGCAATCTTTCTTAATAGCTGAGTAGTACTCCATTGTATAAAAATACCACATCTTTTTTATCCATTATTTGATTGATGGGCACTTGGGTTGTTTCCAAGATCTGGCTATTACAAATTGGGTTGCTATAAACATAAGTGCACAGATATCACGGTGGTATGATGTTTTCAATTCTTCTGGGAAAATGCCCAGAAGTGGGATAGCTGGGTTGAATGGGATCTCTAATCCTAGCTTCTTGAGGAATCTCCACACTGATTTCCACAGTGGCTGTACCAGTCTACACTCCCACCAAAAAGTTCCTTTTTCCCCACAGCCCCTCCAGCATTTGCTGTTGTTTGATTTTTTAATCTTGGCCATTCTTTCTGGGGTGAGATGGAATCTCAGCGTTGTTTTAATTTGCATTTCCTGAATGACCATTGATGTTGAACATTTTGTCATATATTTATTTGCCATTTGTATTTCTTTCTCTGAGAAGTGTGTATTCATCTCAGATACCCATTTTTGGATTTGGTCCTTGAATTTTAGGGGCCTGATTTCTTTTAGATCTTTATATGTTTTAGATAGAAGTCCTTTGTCTGATGCACAATTGGCTAAGATATTTTCCCAGTTTGTGGGTTTTCTTTTCACTCCATTGGAGATTTCCTTTGACATGCAAAAACTTTTTAGTAGGGTGAGATACCACGTGTTGATTCTGGGAAGTGTTTCCCATGCAATCTGATTTTTGTTCATGAACTCTCTGCCTACTCCTATGTCATTGAGATTTTTACCTACTCTGTCTTCTAGTAAGTTTAGTGTCTCTGTTTTAATATTCAGATCTTTGATCCATTTTGACTTTATTTTAGTGCATGGTGATAGGCATGGATCTAGTTTTAGTTTACGGCATATAGAAAGCCAGTTTCTCCAGCACCATTTGTTAAAGAGGCTGTCTTTCTTCCAATGTACGTGTTTGGCCCCTTTGTCAAAGATGAGGTGGCTGAGTGTGTTTGTAGCTGTGTCTGTATCTTCTAATCTATTTCATTGATCTTCAGGTCTATTTTGATTCCAGTACCATGCTGATTTTATCACAGTAGCTTTGTAGTATAGTTTCAAATCGGGGATTGTGATGCTTCCTGCCTTCCCTTTGTTGCCCAGAATTGCCTTTGCTATTCTAGGTGTTTTCTGGTTCCAGATGAATTTCAGGAATGCTTTCTCTAGCTCTGAGGTAGGCAGGTGGTATTTTGATTGGGATTGCATTGAATCTGTATAATAATTTTGGGAGAATGGCCATTTTCACGATATTTGTTCTTCCTATCCATGAACAGGGAATATCTTTCCATTTTCTGAAATCTTCAATTTCCTTCTTTAGAGTAATGTAAGTTTCACTGTATAGATCTTTTACTTCCTTTGTTAGATTGATTCCTAAGTATTTCATTTTTTTGGATGTTATAGTGAAGGGTGTGGCTTCCCTTATTTCTCTGTTAGTGACTTTGTTGTTTGTGTACAGGAATGCTATTGATTTTTGAGTGTTCACCTTATATCCAGCTACATTACTAAATTTAGTTATTACTTCTAAAAGTCTTCTAATGGATTTTTGGGGGTCTTCTATGTAGAGTATCATATCATCTGCAAATAATGACACTTTCACTTCTTCCTTTCCTATCCTTATTCCCTTTATTTCTTTCTCTTGTCTAATTGCTCTGGCTAATATTTCCAGAACTATATTGAATAGGAGTAGTGATAATGGACATCCTTGTCTTGTTCCTGATTTTAGGTTGAAAGTTTTCAGTTTTTCTCCATTTAGTAAGATGTTGGCTGTTGGTTTATGATATATGGCTTTTATCAGGTTGAGGTAGA
>RJWM01000115.1:0-297163 GCA_004363535.1 Dasyprocta punctata | reverse complement strand
TCTCTCTCTCTCTCTCTCTCTCTCTCTCTCTCTCTCTCTCTCTCTCTGCTTCCTGGCTACAATGACATGAACAGCTTTCCTCCAGCCAGGCCCTTCTACGGTGTCATTTTTAGGGTTAAACCTGCCAAACATGGAATGAAACTTCGGAAGCTGTAAGCGAAAATAAACCTCTCCTTTAAGTTGTGGGAGTCGAGTATTTTGTCCCAGTGATAAGGAAAGTGACTAAAATAGATTTTGGTATAAGAGGTGGGGTTGTTAAAGTGACTACTTGACAATGTGGCTTAGAAGTCTTTAGAACTGGTTCACAGGAAGAGTTTGGAAAAGTTTGAAGTTGCCAGCTGAAGAAGCCCTAGAATGCTATAAGCTGAGCTTAATGGCAGATTCTGGTCAGAGTTCAAAAAACCAGAATTCTGATAAAATGTGCAGATGGTAAAGACCAGACTCTAGAGATTTCAATTGGAAACAAGACTCCATTGGCAATTAGACTCAAGATCATGCATGTTACACTCTGGAAGAAGGTTTGTCTACACATTGTCCATGTTCTGGGACTTCGTAAGTGATTGCGATTAAGAATGGTAGACTACCTAATCTGGCAGAGGACATTTCAAGGCAGCCCAGCATTCAAGTTATAGCATGAGTACTGCTTGCTGCTTTAATGAGCGTTACAATGAGAAATGGTAACAAAAACCATTTTAAAAGTTTTCAGAGCTCACATCTGTGCCCAAGTTGCTGAAAAAAGTTGTTACTAACACAAAGTGAATGAAAATCAAAACAGAATACTTCCTTGTGCACTGTCTTTCCTGATGGATTTAGGAAATTAAACTTCTGATGTCTTGGCGTAGAATTGATTGGTGGTTGTGTGTGTGTGTGTGTGTGTGTGTGTGTGTGTGTGTGTGTGATTTCAATCATTCCGTAAGTACTGAAAATTTTCTGTGGGCAGAAAACACAAGTCAAGGTACATAGTCATATACAAAAAACATTTTCTGCCTTTCAGAAATTTGTTCACTGATTAAAAGGACATGGTACATACACATGACAAAATGAGATTAAGTCTATTTCATCTCAGAGTTCAAATATCACCTCATACTAATGATTCCACTTGCCACAGAGTAACAACCAAAAGTATTGTTACTGTAAAATCACTGACACTGAAAATAAGATTTCATGGTAGTGGGGGCTCTGGAGCCAGAATGCCTGGTAGGAACCTGCCTCCTTACTACTTGTGTGACTTTGTTCAGGTTACTTGTCTTTGTCTCAGGTTCCTCCTTTTGAAAATGGCAGTGATTATGATAGTAACTGAACCTATCTTACATGGTAGTTGTGAGGGTTAAATGCGTTCACACATGTCAAGTGTTCAGAACAGGGCCTGGCACATAGTAAATGCTCAATAAAATGTTAGTCACTGTTATTTCCAGAAGACAATGGGCAATCACTGTGACAAACATTGAATATTAGTCTAAAGAAAAACCTTAATCTTATATTTTACAAATCTTTCTTAACAGGGCTGTGACCCTTTTTTCAGTGGCACATATGGCAGGGTATCATTTAAGAATGTCACAGTGTCATTGACTCAGTGTATCTTAGATAGCCAATATCCTGCTTGGGCACAAAGTATAGGGCTCAAAATGTTCTAGAAATCAATGAAAAATGTTCAATCAAAATGGTAACTTTTCTGGATAATGAGATCATGTATTTTTCCTGTTTTCTATTTTTCAAAGTATTTGGATTTTCCTTTTATATTTTTATGTTAATATTTTAAAAATTCAGTAATGTGTAAGAACCAACATATGAACACAACTATGCTTACTACTTAGCTTTAACAAACTATAATTCTGTGCCATATTTTCCTGTTTTTTATTGTTACAGATTATTGGATCTGTAATACTCCCTCAAAGACTCATGTCATGAAGGCTTGGTCTCCAGTTGGGTGGTGTTATTGGAAGGGGACTGAAACTTTATGAGGTGGGGCCTACTTGGAGGAAGTAGGTCATTGGAGGTGTGTTCTTGAAGGATACTTAGGGACCTTGGCCTCTTCCTCTCTTTTTGCATCCCAGCTGTCATAAAGGAAGCAGCTTTGCTCCATCATGTAATTCCCACCATGATGTCCCTCCTCACCACAAGCAGTGATGGGGCCAAGTGACCATGGGTTGAAATGCCGGGACCCATAACCCAAAAATAGAATGTATACAAGACTTTCTCTAGGTCCTTCTAGAAATGATTTGCACATTCATCTTTACTAGACATTGCCAAATTGCCCTATAAAATGATTGTATTGTTGCCAGCAATGCCTAAAAATTTTAAATGCTTCGTATCCTTGCCAAAATAGTTGATTTCTTATCTTTTAAAGTCTTGTCAACTTGATGAGTGTGAAATGGTACCTTATGGCTAGCACTTGCAATGTGACCTGACACATAGCAAGGACTCTATTAAGGGTAGATTGTTAACTTTGATCAATATGGCAGTTGGGTAATTTTTGATTCATTTGCTGGTTATTCAGGTCCCCACCCCACTATGAAGTCAGGACCTCTTTATATCTTTTCCTTATTTATTTTTATGAGGCTTTTTGTCTCTTTCCTTATTGATTTGTAAGATGCTTTATATTTTCTGTCACTAATCCCTTGTTGTCTGTGATGTCTTTAACTTCATTTATGTTGTCTTTTGTCATTCCAAAGTGTATTGTTACTTTAATGCACTCAGATTTATCATCTCCACCTTTGTGCTATGTTGTTTATATACTTCTTAAAAGTCATTCCTTATTAGTGACTATGAATTGTCAAGTGAACTCTTTTCCTGCCCAGAAGCCCAGTCTAAGCAGGCAACTAACAGAGAGGATTTTTCCTAATTCACCATTTAACCAAGGGAAAAGCTAATCAGGGATCCAGGCTTTAAATGGAGGATCTTGGTTCCAAGGTATTGGATCCTCTCACTGATATGCACTTTATTGGTTAGTATTAGATTCAGTTGAGAGCAAAAGAGCTTCCAATTAATAGTGGCATAAGCAAGAGGAAAACTCCTGTCTCCCATAACAGTCCAGAGACAGGAGTCTGAGTCTGGTAGGAACTGTCCTAGCAATTCTCTGAGGCACACAGGGCCTTCCTATTTTATTATTGCACTGTATGTGACTTTTATTTCTCAGATCACCTCTCAGTCCAAGGTCCAGGACTGGCCTTCACTTTCACATTCCAGTGAACAGGGAAAAGTAAGGAGTCAAGAAGAAAGGACACGGCAGATGTCTTTTAAGAAAGATTCTCAGTAGCATCTGCATGACATTTTTTTAAATATTCCCTTGGTCAAAGGTTAGTCATGGTAACCCAGAGTCTTTACTCTGGTTGGCTATGTGTCAAGTTAAAAGTTAGGAACTCTGGTACTATAAGCATTGCAGGATAACTAACAGTCTTGGCCACTGGGCTTGACTTTCATGTCACTAGAACTCATACCTCTTAAGTTTTTAGTACTCTTTTTCCAATACCTTAATTTATTGTACTCTCAGCTCTGCCTTTCATTCATCCAATCATAAGAAAATATTTATTGAACATCTATGTTGTGCCATACACTGTTTCAGGGGCTGAGGATAGAAAAGTGAACAAAACAAAGTTCTTGCTTTTGTGAAGCTTATATTTCATTTAAGGAAGACAGACCATGAACAAGAAAATGCAATACTGTAATGTCAGAATGTGTGAACCAGTATGGAGAAAAAAGTACAGCAGGTTAATAGGATGAAGAGTCCTGGAGTGGGATGAGGACATTATTTCTGGAAAGGCCTCTGTGATAAAGTAACATCTGAGTAGCAGCCCAAAAGTAGGAAAGAAACTATGGTGCCACTTTGGGGCAAGGGCATTCCAGACAGAAGTAAGAGCACATGCGAATGATCTGAGGTGAAAGTGGGCACAGTGTATAGAAGGCAATGCTTTTTTTTTTTTTTTTTTTTTTGAGGTACCAGGGATTGAACTCACAACCTCGCGCCTGCCAGGGCAGGCGCTTAAGCCACCAAGCCAAACTCCCAGCCTACAGTGTATAGAAGGAACACTAAGGAGACCTGTATTATGGTTTATATTTAGATTTCTCCCAAAAGACTCATGCACTTATAGGTCGGGCATTGGGAAGGTGATTAGATGACGGGTATATTATAACTGACTTGCTATTAGGAGGTACAGTCTGACAGGATGTGGCAGATCATGGAGGCATGATCTGGGAGTTTATCTCGCTTCCTGGTTTCTCTCTCTCTCTCTCTTTTTCTCTCCCTGTTCTTTGCTTTCCATCTGCCATGCCATGAGCACTTCTCCTCCACCATGTCTTTCTGTTGTGCTGTCCTGCCTTGGAACCAATGACTACGGTCTGAAATGAGCCAAAGTAAATTTCTCTTTCTTTACATTGTGAGTGTTGGGTATTGTTTCTCTGCAATAGAGTGACTAAGACAGCCTGCGTGCCTGGAGTGGAGTAGGCAAGCAGGAGAGCGATAACCAGCGTTCTCTAGAGGGAGCAGAGTACCTGACACAGATCAGTCAGGGCTTCACAGGTTTTTTCATTTACTTGGAAAAGAGAAGCCATTAAAGGATTTCAACAGAACCCTGACATGATTTATCTTATGCTTTCAAAGGGTCATTTTACCTGTTCAGTTGAGAATGGACTGTAAGCTGTTAAAGGACAGATGCAGGAAAGTAAGTCAAAGGGCTATCGTGGTTGTGAAGGTATGGCATGAAAAATTCTTTGGATTGGGATAGTAGTTTTGAAGGTGGTCAGAAAGGGTAAGATTAAATGTATATTTTTTAGGGAAATCCAAAAATATTTACTGAAGGATTAGATGTAAATTGTGTGTGTCTTTTGTGGGGTGGGGAGAGAAAGAGAGAGAGAGAGAGAGAGAGAGAGAGAGAGAGAGAGAGAGATCTGATATGTCTGACTCCTAAGTTTCTGGTCTGCATAACTGGGTGGTGTTGACATTTGTCAAGATGGGGAACTCCTGGAAAACAATGGTCTTGTGGGAGGAAGAAAATAGTCTTGTTTTAAACTGAGTTTAGTGATGCACACCCTTAATCTTAGCATTTGGAAGACTGAGACAGGAGGCTCACAGGATCACAAGAGGCCAGTCTGTACAATTTAGTGAGACCCTGTCTCAAATTTTAAACAATGAGTCTTATTTTGACCATGCTAAATTTGAGATATACAAAGAAAGAGATCATTGTACAATTTTACATAAGATTTTTGGGTTATAGAAATCTGATTTGGACACACAAAGTTGAAGGGCATCAACATATACATAGACATAAGATTGAATGAAATGGTTAGGAAAAGCAGAAAAGAAGGTAGACATCACAGGGGGAGGATGAGAACACTCTATTCTGACTCCTGTATGTTTTTAGTGAAATTTGCAGGAAGATCATTTGCTGACGGTGAGATGGAGGAGAGGTCACAAGGTTTGGGGAGAGAGGAGACCATAGGAAATAACTATTTGTAATGCTCTTGTATTTTACATTTCTAGGTATTTATTGTGAAAAGAATTTTTGTGTTATTCGATGAGCAATTTTACTGTCATAGCTCACTCTTATAATGAGGAGAAAAGGTCATTTTATTTTATTTATTTGTTTGGCACCGGGTGTCAAACTCAGGACCTCACACTTGCTAGACAGACGCTGTGCCACTGAACTATATCCCCAGCCTGAAAAGGTCTTAAAAAATTAAAGGAAGTGAAGGTACATACTTACAAGCATCTTGTCCAAAATAGCGCTAACAGATACTTTATTTGGAAATGGACAAACTGGGCATGATGGTACACGTCCATGATCCCAGGACTCTGGGAGACTGAGGCAGAAGGATCACAAATTCAATTTTGGCCTGGGAAATTTAGCAACTTATTGAGACGTTGTCTCAAAATTTTAAATTTAGAAAATGTCTGGGGATGTAGTTCATGCCAAGGTCCTGGGTTCAATCCCCAGCACCAAAGCAAAACAAAATCCTCACTTATTAGACAACATAGAAAAAGAAACAAACAAAACATTTAAGTGTGTCTTATATTCAGCTAAACAAATAAAATAATACACAAACTGGATCCGCTTTCCGCACTCTCCTTTTGCACAGAAGGATAGACATAAAAGAGTGATTTACCTAACGCTTCTTGTTCTCACTAAGACTTGGTGATTGCATATATGTAGGGCTCACTCCTATGATGTTTGGCCATGGGTCATGTTTACAGACAATAATACTGTCCAATGCCACATTCTAAGTACAGAAATTGAGGAGCAAATCCCTGAAATGTCCTTGGCAGATTACTTCAGTCTTAGTCACATGTAGATGGTGTGGCTTGAGGCTAAATCAGGTGTGAAAATCCAGTCTGGACCACTGGAGAGAAGGTGTCAGATGTAGTCCAACCAGTCCCCATGGTTAGACAGAATTAGCATGTATGCGAGTGCTGTCTCCTATTGTCTGTTTTGCAGACCCTTTCACTGTGATACACTGAGCCACAGTAGAAAAAGGTGGTGTATATTAACATATAGGCTTGTATTCTTCCTCATTGGCAGGAAACTCCTTCAAAGACCCCCAGTGGATGCTTGAAACTGTAGATATGTGCTATGTCTTATATATACCTGTTTTAGTCCTATACAAACACACCTATGATAGTTTTGTTGTTAAAGTAGGCATGGGAAGCAGGGAACCACAAAAATTACAAACAGAACAATTGTAAAAATAATATCAAGTTACTGAAGATTGTCTCTGGAATTTTCCATTTAATGTTTTCAGACTCTGGTTGACCGCGGTTAACGAAAGCCATTAAAGTGAAACTGTGGATAAGGTGGTGGGGGAACTACAGCATTGTTTTTCCAGTGCCAGAAGAAGGAAGAGGCAAACTCATTTGTGCTTTAGCTTTGCATCAGGAGGAACTTTAAAGACATGGCAAGGACAGTATTTCGGCCTGTCATACTTGTAGAGAATCTTTCTTTGTAGTCTTCCGTTTTGCTTAACTGGCCATATCAGAAAACTATATGGATGAAGACCTGGACTACAATGGTGCAAATATGGGTGAAAAGGTGGGATGGAGTAATAACTATTTAGGAAGTGAAATCTGTATGTCTTGCATGATTAGAGGTGGGGAAGGGAAGAGAATGAGAATTGTGTGTGTGTGTGTGTGTGTGTGTGTGTGTGTGTGTGTGTGTGTTTGAGACCGGGTCTTGCAAAATCACTATGTTGCCCAGGCTGGGCTTGAACTTGCAATCCTCCTGCCTCTAGAGCAGTAGAACAGCAAGCAAATCTGACCTGTTTTTTTTCTTTTTTTATGACTCAGTAACTAAAAATAGCTATTATATTTTTAAACCACTGGAAAAAATCAAAAGAAGAATGATATTTTGTAACACAGGAAAAAAATCACATTGAATTCAAATTTCTACACACTTAAAATTTTATTGGAACGCAGTCCTATACGTGTGTTACATAGTGTCTATAGCTCCCTTTCATCCTGTCACAACAGAATGACTAGGTGTGAAGCGAACTGCATGGCTCACAAAATCTCAAATACAGCCTGCTTTCCACATCTGTTCCATGTGCATGGATTCAGCCAAGGGTGAACTGAAAATATTTGAAAAAAAATGTGCATCTGGGATGCAGGGTTGCTGAATGTGAGAAGGAGCAGAGATGACAGAGTGAGAGGCACCCCTCCCTGCCCACCAGCCTGTGGGCTGAGGGTGGCTTGGCCCTGGAAGCCAAGTTTTTCTGCCAGAGAGCCCAGGGATCCCTATTGCACAGGAAGAACATTTTCCTGACCTATAGGTGGTTTTATATTCATTTCAAACCACTTCTAAATTCAGGACTTGGCAAGTGTTTCTCTGTTGTCGTCTGGAGTATTTCTTTCATCTGCCCACTTTCCCTGTTCTTGTAAGGTGAATATCTTTCTACACATTTCCTCTGCGGTTTGAAATGGAAAAGGCTGCTTTGCTTCTGTTTCATCTCTCAGATGCCACACAGAGAAGCCCTTATAATGCAGTTCTCCTGACTACCTCTCCAGGAAGAAAAAAGCAACTAATGGTGGATTTCTGCTGTAGTTTGCTCAAATTATGAAGAAATTATTTGCAAGGTGAAGGCTAATGTGTAATTTGAAACAGGTGGGTAGATCATGGTGTTTATAAATTCTTTCACTTTTTTTCCAAAAGGGAAG
The DNA here is from genome assembly GCA_004363535.1 of Dasyprocta punctata. Classification (NCBI taxonomy): domain Eukaryota; kingdom Metazoa; phylum Chordata; class Mammalia; order Rodentia; family Dasyproctidae; genus Dasyprocta; species Dasyprocta punctata. The sequence goes on along the minus strand of RJWM01000115.1, from coordinate 289,023 downwards.
AATAAATAAATAGCAAGTATGGATGATGTTGAGGTTTCTTAAAAATGCCTCCAAGTTCTGGTCACTATTATGAGACACATGGGTGAGTTTGCAGCAGAAATCTCCATGTATTCATTCTAATTGAAATGAAAGAGATGTTAAAGAGTTACACACACCTCTAAACCCGGGTTCGTCCTAACATAGATTTACTAGAAAAGGACAAAGGCTCACTTTCATAATTAAACCTTTAATGTTAGAAGGAAACACAAAGGCAAGATATCAAGGTTAGTTTCCTATGTGAAAGAAACATCACAGCTTCTGTGCAAATACACATTTCTACACGTGTGAGTCCACATTTTTGGATGAAAGGAGGAAGACTATTTCAGAAGCCTGTGGACATTTGATATTTAAATGTTTTATTTTTCATTTTTCTAAGGAAGGACCAGAGTGTGAATGTGTGCTTGCACTTACTGTGAAAGAGTGGTAAAAGAAAACAACATCATTTTGAGTCCAGAGATGGAACCCAACTAAACTCCCTAAGACAAATAGCTTCTGTATTACAGATTTCTTCATCCTTTTATCTAGTGATATACAGCACACAGAACTTTTCCTGTTGTCTAAAGTCAGAAGAAAAATAGCATAAGTGGTTTTTCAGGTCAGAAGGCCCTGTCATACAACCTGCCTTCAGTTTTGAGTGTAAAGGTGTAAAGAAAAAAAAAGTTTTCTATAGACTTTTCTCCTAAAAAAAAGCTTATGTTGCAACGTCTGACTTTGTGACATTTTACTTTATATAGTTCTATGTTTTTCCAGAAGTATAACCTTTCCCTCAAATCTAAATGATACTTGGATGTTTGTTTTATTTTTCTAGGCAATAGGTGTAATGTTAGGCTGAAATGGCTGAAACTCAAGTAAATGTCCCAAATTGGAACTGAATTTTCTCATCAGAGAATGGGCCTCAGAAGTAATGGTCCCAATCTTGTGGTAGGTCATTGTAGAATCAGAAGAGATTCAGGATCTGAAAAAAAAACCTTAAACAAGAAAAAATAAGTACCAATAAGAAATATGGATATTCTTTATTTGTCCTTCACAGTTACACTGTATGATGAATAGACTGTAGTGAAAACCTGTCTTTCCAAATCAACAGGCCATTGTATGAGATGTCAGTTACATATAGGGGTCCCTCTGATATGTTAAGAGTGTCATATCATAGAGAAGGTGTACTTGCTCATTTTCTGTTATTTATCCTTTCCATGTCCTTTTGGTGACTTTAGGTAGGGTCATTGGGCAGGGAATATAAACATCAGAGAAACCAAATTGGACTCTCTAATTTAAAAATACATCAGACCCACCTTCTCCAAATGCTTTATATTTTTCAGCCCACAGTTCAAGTAATCAGTGCTTAATGCTCTTTTTTGATGAAATTATTCTCACATTTTCCATGTTTGATACTAGATGGTATTTGACCAAATGGGGAGATTTCAGTAGTGTTTGCCCCATGCTTACTTAATACATTTTCTATTTTGATTCATTCTTAATAATAAAAACTATAATTTTAGAATTATGACTCAACCTGTAGTTGTGCCTCCTTCATCTGTTATCCAGCCATTTTTTTCCTTTTGAACAGTTAAACTAAATGGTGATACGCGTAAGAGAAATATATGTGTATTTTTTAAAAAGTACATCCATACTGAACATGTACAGATTTTTTCCTGTATTTATTACCTGAACAACACAGTGTAACAATGATATATATAGCACTTACATTGTACTAAATGTTATAAGTAACCCAGAGATGATTTAAAATATCTGTTTGGACACTGGTGGGTTAGATCCAAACACTACATTATTTTATGTAAGAGCCTTGAGCATCTGCAAATATTCGTAGAAGATGCTGGAATCAATTCCCTGTGGGTTCCAAGGAACAGCTGTATTTCTATATTTGGTCTTTTGTTAATCAGTTTTTTTTATAATACAGAAGTATTCGACACAGGCTAGTTATAAAGAGGTTTATCTGGTACAGAGTTTTGGAAGTTCAAGGTCTAAATAGCATAGTGCAGGTTCTATATTGAGGACTGCATCACCTCATAACATAGATAGCAATAATGGGAATACACTAGAGAAAAAGCAAGTCATTCTATCTCCATCCAGCACCCAGTGAGGCCAAGAAGTGCTAGGATTGCTCATGGTATAATAACCTTCTCCTTAGATCTGCAAAGGAGTTTCAAAACTACTTCCTGCCCCTAGTGTCCTAGCAGCCCCCACTAGGCCTCATCTCTAAAGGTCCACACCACTTCCCATTTCCACCACCCTTGGGACCAAGTTTTCACTGCAAGAACTTTTGGAGAACATAAACCACATAGCCTTTTGTGGGAAAAGTAAGCTCTCACTAGTCTAGATGACTTTGACTTGTAGATTTCTGGTCTGGGTGGTTGGGTAGGAAATGGTATGGGAGATCACTAAAAGGAAGGACACAGGAAGGGCAGGTTGAAAGAGACAAGGAGGAGGTCAGGTTGGGGCATTGTGATTGTGAGCAGCCTGTGGGTCACCTGAGGAGAGGAGCTTCACAAGCACCTGGGTATAAGGAATCTAGGGCTTGGGAGAGACACCCTGGGGAAAGTCTGAGTAGGTGAATATTTTCAACCTTTCTTTCTCCATAAATGAATTTCTGTATTTCAGAGTCTCTTGCCACTAATTTGGTAGAGGATTTAAGGCTTCAATTTTATTTTTAATTTCAAGGTTTGCTTTAGAAATGATGGTTTACAGGCTTACCCATTTGACTTATACTCCAAAGTAACTGTAATTTAATGGTAATAGCATAGCAAATTATGATAAATAACTTTACTTGTATGCTTAAAAGTCATATGTTCACATGCTTAAACATGGGTATCAGGATTTGAGCAGTTGTTGAAATGTATGAATGTGTCCTTAATACACTGATTATAAAACAAAAAAAGAAATAAAGGTTTAATATTTTTATTAGCCAGCTTTCTCAATGCTGGGATAAATTACCCAGCAACCACAATTTAAAGGAGAGGTTTATTTGGCTCACAGTTTCAGAGGACTCAGTCTATGGTTGGAAGACTGGCTTCAAGGTTCAGAGACTAGCTTCAAGGCAGGAACATCATGGTGGAAGATGGAAGAGCAAAGCTGTTTAATTCATGCAGCTGGGAGGCAGAGCAGGGAAACAGTGCTGGAGAAGAACAGGTGAGGTACCAGCTACAAATCCTAAGGTCAGGCCTCTGAGCCATTCAGACATACCCAGAAATGTGCTTTACTAATTCCTAAGCAGTTTCCAAGCTAATCAAATTGACAATGAAGATTAATCATTAATATGTCTTATAAAATCCTAAAGATGTTGCACAACGTGTTGAAGGCTAGAGGGCTTTTAAGAATTTATTTAACAAGTTGGAGTTATGTTCAGTTTAGCCTCAATCTTCTTAGGATGTAATAAGGGTTTATGGCTATTTAAAAGCTACAACTTTACCTTTTCCTATTTAAATATATATCTAAATGCTGGGGAAAAGGGTGTAAATGGATCTTTTGATTTTGTTGTTACTCTAGGTTATGCTTTGGCGAAGGGGGAAAAATCAAAAGGGCAGCATTTCTATATTTCTAAATTCACATGAATTCCTTCAAAAAACAATTTCTTTTCATATATAAAAGTAACATTAATTTTTCTGGATAATGTTTATTTCTTGAGGTTGAACCCTTTTGCACAAATCAAATCATTTTAGGGAACTTTGGTAACAGAGACAGAGTTAGGAATTCAAGGATATGGAGAGGACCTTAAAAGGAGCCTGGATACCATGCTTTCAAGAGTTCAAAATACAATCTTTTCTGTCCTTTTCCTTTCAGCCTCTTTTTTCTTTTTTTTCTTTCTCTTTTTCTTTCTCTTTCTCTTTCTCTTTCTTTCTCTCTTTCTCTTTCTCTTCTCTTCTCTTCTCCTCTCTCTCTCTCTCTCTCTCTTGCTCTCTCCCCCCCTCTCTTTCTTCAATTCTTCCTTTCTTCTTTCTTTCTTTTTTGTCCTTTTGAGACAGGGTTTCACTATGCAGTTCAGGCTGGACTTGAAATGACTTTGTCATCCAAGCTGGCCTCAAACCCTCAATGATCCTCCTGCCTCAGCCACCTGAGTGTATGTACCACCACACCTGATCTCAGCCTCCTTTTTTGTTCTTGGATCTCTCTCCTTTTCCCCTTGATTTCTCTCAACCAGATGCGTAGGATTGTAACTGTTATAACAGATTCTGCGGTTTTGAATTCCAGTTGTGCCACTTACTGTGTAATCTCAAGCAAGTTATTTGGCTTCATGGTGCCTCAGTTACCTTTTTCATAAAATGAAAGATAATAGTAAATCACTTCACAAAGTTGTGGTGAGCATTGAATAAATTAATTCATGCGAAGTACTTAAAACAGTACCAGGCATACAATCACTACATGAATTATTATTGACATCATCACTCCTTACCCCACTCCTTCCCTCATTTACTGCCCTGCAGATGTCCTATTTTTATTGCTGCTTTATTGTGACTTTTCCTTTCTGAATGCTGTGGTGGTTGGGTTTTGCTTAGATGTGGTTCTGTGTAGGCCAAGGTAGAACCTCTACGATTCAAGGATAAGTCCTCACATGGACAAGTTAATTCTCAGCACCACTAACCTTGTCAATGGTCTGTCTCTCAAACCAAAAACCAAAAGCAAAACAACTGAACAAACAAATTTGAACCGGGAGGGAGAGCCTTTATTGGTGTGTTTAATGAGACTCTGATTCTCTCCATCTTCAAGAAGGTGTCACAGTTTCTAGGAGGGATTTCCATGGGGGAGAGGTAGGTTATATGTGGTAAGAAACAGGGAGAAAAAAAGCAAGAAACCTAATTGAGGTGATTCTGAAGTTGTATTGGTCTTTTTTAGACTAGATGCCTCAAATTCTTATTTCTTTTTTATTGCTTCTTAGAGTTTAATAAAGATGGCTCCTCTTTTGATTATTAGTTTTACTCCACATTTCTTTAATAATAAAGTCAAATGTTTATTCATGTTTATAAGCCATTTGTACTTCACTACTGCGTATTTTCCTATTTATGTGCTTTATCTCATTTATCTATCCATCATCGATCAATCATCTATCAATCTATCATCTTCCTTCTTTCCTTCCTCCCTTCCTTTCTCTCTCTCTCTCCCACCCCATCTCTTTCTTCTCTTTCTTTTCCTTCTCATTTTTTTTTGTAGTACTGGGAACTGAACCCAGGCTCTTTACACTGAGCTATAGCTCCAGTCTTGTTTTTTTTTTTTTTTTTTTTGCGGCACCGGGGATTGAACTCACAACCTCACGCCTGCCAGGGCAGGCGCTTAAGGCACTGAGCCAAACTCCCGGGCCTGGTTTTCCGAGGCAGGGTCGCATTATGTAGCTCAGGCCGGCCTTGCGCTCGCGTCGTAGCCCAAGCCGGCCTCGAACTCACAACGCTCCACCTACCTCGGCCTCCCGAGTGCTGGGATTAAAGGCGTGCGCCACCACGCCCGGCTTTGTTTTTGTTATTTTGAGACAAGTTCTCACTAATTTGCTAAATTGCTCTGACTGGGCTTGAACTTGTGGCACTTCTGTCTCAGCCTCCCAGAGTGCTGGGATTATAAGCATGTAGTAGAATCCATGCCTTCCTTATTCATTTTCTTACTTTGAAATTTCATCTTATTGATCTGGGAGACCTTTTTTATATTAATATTTAATATATGACAAACCTTTACTCAGTTATTTTTTATTTGATTTTAGGTATAATGTTTTAAATTTAAATCTAGGTGATCAGATTTATTAATTGCTTTTCATTTTTGACATCTGGATTCAAGATTGTTAGAAGGATCTTCTCTGTCTCAAAATTGTACACATAGTACTATATATTTAATTATGATTCTGTAAAGGTTTTATTTTTAAATCTGTAATATTTTTGAAATTTATTTTAATGAAAGTAATTAAGGTGGAGAATCTCTTAAATTTTGTGCAAATGCTTAGTCACTTATTCCAACCCTATTTATCAGATGATCCCAATAATTTGTTGCAATACAAACTTTATCATATATATTTTTATGTGTACATGGGAATAGTCTGTATTTTATTGTTTTATTCTTCTTCCTATTTCAGTTTTAGTCAATGCCCAGTTTTAATTAGCTGTATTATTTGTTTTAATGTTTGCCAGAGCAAGATTCTACTTCTTATCCCACTTTTTCATCTTGGTATTTTCTTAGGGATTTTTGTTTTTGTTTTCTTCTGGGGAATCAAGCCAGGGCCTATGCACTGAGCTACATTCCCACCCCTTCTTTAAATTTTTTTTGAGACAGGGGCTTATCAAATTGTTGAATTGCCTGGACTAGGCTTAAATGTGTGACCTTCCCGCCTCAGCTTCCCAGAGTTTGGGATTATAGGTGTGTGACACCACAGTGGCCTAGCTATTTTTACGTTTTTATTTTTCTGCTACCCTTTAGAATTAATTTTTCAAGTTTTAAAAAGTCCTTCTGGGACTTTGATTGCAGCGGCATTGAACTGACAGATATTTTGGAGAAATTCTCATCTTAATAACTGTAACAAGGTATGTTTATCCATTGATTCAGGATTTTACTTTCACTCTTTCTCTAGATAGCCTTCTGACCTACTACTTTTTAATTAGGGCTAATAACTATGTTTTGCTTTATGAAAGGAAAGCAAGCTGTTTCATGGATGGTAGCAGCAAGAAGATTGGAATTATTTGGTCTAGTGAGTGCTTTGGATGGTCGCTCACAACATGACAGACTTCATGAGAAAATGGAAGGGATATCAGAGACCATAAAGCAGACCTTGAGCACCCCCAGGTCCTGGAGTATGGCTAACCTGTAGGTGGGTGCAATAAGGAATGAAGGTCAGGCAGGCCACTACTACTTGTGGTATGCAAACATGTGAGAGGCGGACAGTTGCAATGAGAGTAAAAACAGTCATTAGTGACCCAGAGAAATTCCAGTGGACTTATTGTTAAGTTCACCAGCAAATGGATCCTTGAAGATAAGTCAGCTGCTGGAGTAGCCATCCAAAAGTTCACTGAGATAGGCAGTCCATCTAAGACGGTTTTCCCCAACTGATGCACTGATGACACCAGAGACTGGGTAGATTGTTATGGGGGCTGCCTGTGCATGGTAGGATGTTTAGTAGCATCCCTGATTTATACCCACTAGATGTCAATAATAATGTCCTTCTTGCAGTTGTGGCAACCAAAATGTCTACAAGCATTTTCAAATGTCCCATGAGCAGTTAAATCACCTCCAGTTAAGAAGCACTGCTCAAAGATCTAAAGGATCACAAAATAAACAAGTTAAGAAATGGATGCATTGGAGTGCTACTTGGCCATAAAAAAGGATAAATTTGAGTCATTTGTAGGAAAATGGATGAATCTTGAGACCATAATGCTAAGTGAAGGATATTGGACATACAGTTTCTCTTATATGAGAAACCCAAAATACAAAAAAAAAAATTAAAGAGCAAAATAAAAGAGAGATGTCAGGAAATGGGGAGGAGGATTTTGTGGAGATAGGGGAGAAGGGAAAGTAAAAATGGCCAAGATGTGATATGTGCATGAACATCAAGATGCATGTAAATATTATGTATCACATAGATATACAGGCAATGATAAAGGAGCAAGCACATGAGGTCTGTCAGTAGGGTGAAGGTGAGGGGGTTGGGCTCTGTGCAGTTTGGTCTGGGCCAGTTGGCTTCCTGGAAAGGGGAACTGGGAGACAACCCATCCCCACCCTGCCACATCCTGGTAGAGAGGGTGGGGCAGTGGTGTAGCTGATTTCCTAAGGAGGAGCCACTACCAGAGGAGGAGGGGGAGAAAAAGAGTAAGGGCAGAGACTGACCGCTCATGGCTATCTGAAGCAAGTAAAAAAAAATCCTTGCTATGGAGTATTTGACAGGGAAGGAGACCTAGGGCAGAGAGGTAGCTATCTCTGACAGAAATTTCAACCCTTGGATGGAGAAGGGGAAACTTAAGTTGGCTCCAGTTCAAGATCTCTACCTAGTAGAGACTTGTCAGATTCTGACTGTCAGTTTCCTGCACTTGCAGCAGCTGCAGGTAGGAGAGATGGGCTTGGAGCTACAGGTCGTGGTTGTGGGAAGTGATTCAGCCTGACAGTGGACTTGGAGAACACAGTTTGAGCAGAGTGCACAGCACAGGACTACAGTGAGAATGAAATGTCTCTAGACAAGATTGATTTTGGGCAAAGTTTCTCTAAAGTTACAGAGAAGTGGGTAGGAGGTGGGGAAGGTAAACTCTGAAAATTTTCCTTGGTCTATTTCAAAAGAGTCGTAGAATCATCATCTCTGAGCGCTGTCAGGGAAGTGTGAATGAATGGGAGGTATAAACGCAAGGTAAGGTGGCTGTGTATTAGAGACTTGTAGAAAAGGCATACTGAGGGAGCTAATTCCACCAGCCCAATTCAAACTTGAAACCGTTGCTGTGCAGAAGGAAGTCAGAGGAGGTGCCAGTAAGTGGAAAGGCTCTAGACTTTGGGGGCATAATGTATCTCTCACCAATTCTCAGATATGCATGGAAGCTATGAAGACAAACGACTGGCTTCTATTCAGAAGATTGACAAAGAAGTGGGGCTGATAATTGGCCATGAGGCACTGCATGGCAGCGCTGGTTAACTGCATTTGTGTAAATTTGCCAGTGCCCATGTAACACAGGGAAATAATGTCCCTGGCTGGGCCACAGATCTCCACTGGTACAGTGAGATCCAGGGAGGCCACAGGTAACCTGTGGAATATTAAAAGGCAAAAAATGGTCTGATCTTTACCCAACCGTTTTCCCTATCCCATTTCCACTTGAGTTGGAGGGGTGGGTCCAGCGACCCTGAAGGTTTAGTAGCTATTTTCCAATATTGGGAGAAAGATTATAGTCATAGCAAACACATGTAACAATCACGTATATGTGCCAGAATTAACTTCCTATGTTTTCCCTATCCTATTCATTGAATCCTCACAATAACATTAGCAGATAGGTATAATTAATGTCTTCATTTTACAGACCAGGAAATAAAGGTATAGCAGGATTAAGTAATGTGCCCAAGGTCACACAGCTTGGTATGTAGCAGAGCTGAGATTCTAAGCCAGCCAGCCTGGCTTCAGAATCTGTAAACAACTATGCTAAAGAGAAGGAAAGAATGCCATAACTTTCAAAATGAGAATAATCACTATGGAGGGCAGCCAAAGGTCCTATGGAGGACCCTAAAATACTTCTTCTCTGCTCTTCACCCTCAGCTGGACAGTGTCACCTAGCATCACAGTGCTCTAATGAAATACACCTAGGGGCTGTCATGGTGGTGGCAGTTCTAATAATAGAAATGAGAAAAATCATAGTACAGTTAAATCGAATGGAGAGGTTTGGAATTTTTCTTTTCAGTGCTAAAATTTCAATTTTGAGTTTTGTCTTGTAACAAAGGAGGTGGTGGTAGGTTTACCTCATTTTAAAAATATATCCCTAATGATTTCCACAAAAACCTCTCTTATGTGATACCTGAATTGTATTCAGCTCACTTTGTAACTACTTGGGCTTGTGGTGGAACAAAGCGCAGCAATGTTTGCTTCTGAAAGTCATTCGTTTTCATTGTACTTGCTCTGATAGGGTCATTTTATCAACTCAACCCATTTTCTTCTCTTATTCTCTTTCATTGCATGTGTATTTTTGTCTAAACTTATTTTGGGATCGGGAGGAAGGATGTAGCACTATTATAATGCTATTGTGGCTCTGAAGGTATCTCAAATCCTGACTATACCACAGAAAAATTCTGAAATAATTCACATCCTGAGTACTACAGGAGCTGCTCAGTTTTGTACTGAACATAATTCTACATCTATAGTGCCTTTGCTTTTGCTTCTCAGTGTTCAATTATATCAGTGGTAGGCGCTATTTTTCACATGCATGAAAGAGACCTAAGATGTTTCTCATTGAGGATAATTTGAACGATTCTGACAAGTTAGTGACAGAAAAAGATTATCCATGGTTTATCTCATTGATTATAAATACTACATTTCATCTGCATTATCTGACCACTTGAATACAGCCTTTATCATTCATGTACCTGGCTCACAATGGGTGATCAATAATGGTCAGAGTTTATACAACTATTAAAATGAAGGAGTTAATTTTTAACTATTAAAAGTTTTGCCTAAGGTACTTCCTTAAATACACAAGCCAGTTCTTACCCATCCTTCAGAGCTCTGTCCATACTGGTCTCCTCTGCGAAGTTTTTTTTGGTTTAGATTTAGACAAATTCTCCCTTTTCAAGTATTGATTACCACTGATATACTATCATCAGACATCTTCATATTATATTTTTTAATGTGAGTATTTCTTATCTCAGTCTTTCTGAGGGCTGGGACATCTGCTCACAATGTTTTTCATATTTAAAAAAGGCTTCAGAGGTTATCTTTTTCTCTAAATTAGCTTTACTTCCTTGAGACTACTCAAACATTTATACTTTATCGAGTATTGGGAAAATAGGTGAAAAATTCAGAGACACTATTCTTATATGGCTTACCTTGTTAGTGAAAAAGTACAAGAGATGCACCTCTTTACCAAAAGCTATAGGAAATAGTACAGAATAGTGAAAACACTGCAGCCAAAATACCTTGACCTCATCTCTAAATTGGTGTATAACTTGAGTACATTTCTTATCTATTTGTGGCTTAATTTCCCTATAAGTCATATAAGAATCATATGAAGAATTGATTCCTCTATGATATAGAGAAAAAAGTGAAATCCAAAAGCAGATGAAAATCATGTTGGAGGAAATTTCCTGAATGAGATTAAAACACGCCTATGAAAAAATTATAACTAATAACATATCAAAAGTAAAAGACTGAAAAGCTTTCCCCCAAAGACTAGGAACAAGACAAACATATCTGCTCTTGCTTTTGTTATTTGATATTGTACAGGAAGTTCTAGCTGGGTTTTAGGTAAAAAGATGAAATAAAAGGCATATATATTGGGGAGAAAGAAGTAAAAGTATCTCTATCTGAAGATGACATGATCTGACATAGTGAACACCCTAAAATATTCACAGAAGACCAATTAGAGCTAATCAAGGAATCTAGCAAGGTTTCAGAAGATCAATGCATAAGAATCAGTTATACTTCTATAAATTTATGAACAACCCAAAAATGAAATTCAGAACGCAGCTCCATTTATAATAGCATAAAAAGACACAAAATACTAAAGAACAAATTAAACAGAAGTACAAGACCTAAGACACTGAAAACTACATAATATTGAAAGAAAAAAGATAGACAAATGGAAAAGCCTGCTGTGTTTATGCACACAATACTAAGATGGCAGTACTCACCAAATTAAATCACAGATTCACAGAAAATCCTACCAAAATCTGAGTTATCCTGCTGCTCTCCTTTTAAAAACAGAACTGGACAAGCTCGTCCTAAAATTCAGACAAAAGCAAGAGGCCCAGAATATGAAAACAAACTTGCAAAAGAACAAAGTCAGAGGACTCATACTTCCCAATTTTAAAACTTAGTACAAAGCTGCCATAATGAAGGCAGTGTGGTAATGGCCTAAGGAGAGACATATTGATCAATGGGCTAGAACTAAGAGTACAGAATAGACTCACATATTTATAACCAATTCATTTTTGCTGGGGTGCCAAGGAAATCTGACAAAGAGTAGTCTTTTCAACAAACACTGCAGGAAAAAAATTGGACATCTATATGAAAAAGAATGAATTTTGACCCCTTACCTCACACTATATACAAAATTAGCTCAAAATAAACCAAAGATATTAAACTGGAGGCTAAGGCCAGAGAGTCTGCAAGTTCAAGGCTAGCCTGGACAATTTAGAGAGACCTTATTTCAAAATAAAAGACTTAAAAGGGGTGGGGATGTAACTCAAGGGTAGAGCACTTGCTTGGCATGCACAAGTTCCTGGATTTCAATCCTAGCACTGCTGCTCCCAAAGAGTATTGACAGAAATATTAAAATAAGAATTAAAATTACAAAACAAGTCTTAGAAGAAACCATAGGTGTAAATTCCTGTAAGTTTGGATTAGGTAAGGTCTTCTTAGATTCAACCCCAAAGCACAAGAAACAAGAGAAAACACAGATAAATTGGACTTCATCAAAATTAAAAAAAAAACTTTTATGCTTCAAGGGACATCATCACAAAATTGAAAAGGCAAGACACAGATTAGAAGCTGGGCACAGTGGCACCTACTTATAGTCTTAGCTACCTAAGAGACTGAGACAGCAGAATTGTCTGAACCAGAAATTTAGGGCCAGCCTCAACTCTAAAAGAAAAGAATAAGAGAAATGTATTTAAATCATACTATCTGAGAAGGGACTTGCACATATATTCAAGTAACTCAATAATGACAATGACAGCAACATTTAAAAATGATCTTAAAATGGGCTGAGTTAAAAAGACATTTCTCCAAAGAAGATTCAAAAATGGTCAAAAAAAGCACAAGAAAGATTCTCCACTTCATTAGCCATCAAGAAATGCGAAGGAAACCACAGAGGTTCCACTTTATACCCACTTGGGATGTCAGTAATCAAAGAGACAGATAACAAGTGCTGCCAAGGATGTGGAGACGCTCAGGCCCTCGAACACTGCTGGTGGGGCTGTAAAGTGGTGCAGCCACTGTGGAAAACAGCCGGGCAGTTTTTCAAGATGTTAAATATAGAGTTATCATGAGACTTGGTATAATTTCATTCTATGTGCAAGTCCTTGTATATGCCCAAGAGGACCTAGAATATGTCCACATAATAATCTGTACATAAATGTTTACAACAGTGTCATTCATAACAGCAAAAAAGTAGAAATAACTCAGATGGTTATCAACTGATGAATGGACAAAATATGGTGTATCCTTACAAATGAATATTATTCAGTTGTTAAAAGGAATTAAGCACCAACACATGCTACAAGATGAATGAACCTCAAACACATTATTCTATGTGGAAGAAGCCAGATGCAAAGGGCCACAAATTGTATGGTTCCCTTCATATATTATGCATATATTATTCCCAGAAGAGGCAAATCTTTAGAGTCAGAAAGTAAGTTAATGGTTGCCAGGCACTGGTGGGTGATGGGAGTGGGGCTGGGGAGTCGCTGCCAATACATATGGCTCTTCTTTAGGGGGAGGGTTGAAGATAACAATATGCAATATAACAACCATTGTTAAAATCCTATCATCTTGTTTTGAAATCCTATATTGCTGTTGTTTTGTTATTGTTTTTGTTTTGTTTTTGATTTTTGATTTTTTTTCTCTTTAAAAATGTTCTTACATTGTGGTAACATTCCCATACCTCTGTGAATATACACAAACATACTGAATTGTGTATTTTAAATGGCTGAATTATGTAATATGTGAATTATAGTTCAATAAATAGGAAAAACAGAAAAAAACTGTTGGGAAAAATTTTCAAGTGACACACATAGAAGCAAAATCTTCAAAGAATTTGGCCATAATTCTAAATAGGAAATAGACAAATATGCATACACTTTTCTTAGGGTGACAATTATGTGCTTAGGGACTAGAAAAATGAGATAAATTATTTTTATTGAACTCCCAAGATAGGAGCATAGGCTTGATATGAAAACCTAGTCACCATCCTCAATTAAGTTTCATTCTTTTCCTTTTGTCTTTTGACAGCTGAGGTAGTGTACCCTTAGAACAAGACTGAGACTGAGCGTGGTGTAGAGCTCAGCAGGACAGTGTGTGCTTTACATGCTTAAGGTCTGTGGTTTAAGCCCAGCGTGTGTGTGCGCGCATGCATGCACAGCCACACCCACAAAAGACCGAGAATAAAGGTTGCCCAATAATTTGAAGAGTTTGGAAATTCCTATTATTCACTGCATCTTTCAGGTTCTTAATCTTGGATAAAACTCATATTTATAATAAAAAGCTGTGTTATTATGATGACCTATGTAATTTATTAATTGCCATCTCTAGTTTTAGTGATACGCTGGTTGTGGTTCCAAGGATGCTGCTACCACTGCTGTTTTCTTTCATTTTTAAAAAGATGTTTATACTAAGGTTAGAGGGAGCCAAGCCATATAAATATAGTAACACTAACAACCCCATTTATGGGCATGATGCCATTTTTGACAACTGGTTACCAGGTGTATTTTCATGAAATGACTTATTTTGTCTATGGTTCTTCATTGTAGTGATAAAACACTACCAAAAGTGACTTACATTTCATTATACATTAAAAAACTATCAAAACAATAGTGTCCAGGGGACAACAGACTAAAGCTTGGTTGTGAAACAATCAGTATAACTTAAATGTATTCTTTCATGTGAATTAATCTATAGAGGTCAAGCTGTATGAAATCATTAAACTATGTATATATATATATATAACACTACCTAATACATGCAATGTTTTGAAACACATTTACCTGGCTCACTTTGGTTTAGCTCACTTTGTTCTCTATGGCTTGCTGTCCTCAGTCAGAAAGTTAGGAAAATAAACCTAGTGAAATTGTGCCATGACACGGATAACTCACTGTCCACAGGATGCAAAATGATCACTGGTTTTTCCTTTTTACTCCTTAGCCACTCAGTATGTCCTGCCCAGTGTTTCTAAGAGAATCTCTTGCATTTGATTTTCTTCTCCATTTGCATTCCTATAACTCAAGTTATAGGGTTCATGGACTTATAACTAGATTATTCCAACAGTTTTCCAACTGTTTTCCTTATTTCCATTTCTCACTACATCAAATTTAATCATTTAATCCAGTAAGATTTTTGTTTAATACCTTCACTGGCTATCCGACGCATGCCGAGTAAAGTCCAAACACTGTTATCTTGATACTGAAGGTCTTCACAACCAATATGTAAATTTTCTTTCTAGATTTATCATCTACCAACCTCTTAAGCAAAACTGTTCTTTTCACCATTCCCTGAACTTCTGCTGATTCTTTTAGTGTCTTTGTTTATGATATTCTTCCTGCCTAGACTACCCTATCTTTGAAAAGCCTGAAGATTACTTTTGCCCCTGAAATCCTGCCCCCTGCATATTTATAATTTGTAGTGACTGCTCCTTCCTTCAATGTGATGACAGTAATGCCCAGCACCATTCATTTGGCAATATTCATATACACTTCATGTCTCGCAGTGTAAATTCTTGTACTATTTAACTTTTTTGCCTCCTTGGTAACACTACAAGCTACTTGGGGGCAGGGGTCATTTGTTATACTTTTTATTAAGGTAACAGCAAGTGAATCTAGGATCTCATACATGGTAGTCAAGCATTCTACCACTAAGTGACTTCTCTAGCTCTTATTATTTTATTTTGAGATGGGGTCTCATGAAGTTGCCCGGGCTAGCCACAAACTTGTCATCTTCCTGCTTCGGTTTCCCAAGTAGTTGGGATTATAGGTGTGTGTCATCACATCAGGCCATTTACTATATTTATGAAAATTACCTACAATGCACATACTATGCTGTGTGATGTTATAGGGACTAGTTCATAGAAGAGTGCTAGAGTTTCCCCGAGATACACAGATGGGAGTATTTACTCTAGGTGACAGTTCCTTACCTATTCATGCCAAATATAATCACTTTTATGAACAAATTAACTCTAGAGGTTATTGCAAGATATTAAGAAATTGCAAACTGCCTCTAAAATACTACTGAATTTTCTACTAAAATACAAAATCAACTTTTAATGAATTCACTCTCCTTTAAAAGCTTAAAAAATGACATGTAGAGAAAAATGGCCAAGTGACGAGCATAATCTCTAAAATTCACTTGATCTCAAAAGTGTTTTAAAAGCCAAGGCACCATACAATCCATTTATATTTAAATGTTTGGGTTTTTGTCTATATAACAGGCTATACTATATAAGGAAAATAAATACAGAATTTGAAGTTTATGAAAGGCAGTTGAAATTCTATGGACAATTCAAGTTAAGAAAATTTCTCCATACCTGGGTTTCTCCTGAACTATTTAGGTAGTCTGAGATTTCTTCCTAGAGAGAAATGGAATCCCAACCAGCAGTTGCTAAATTTGTGGTGGTTATAGATATACTGACTCAAGATGAGTTGCAACTGTAAGTTCTATCAAAATATTTCTTAATCATGTAACTGAAGAAAACAATCATTATAAAATGCCCACCTTGGACTGCTGTCAAATCTTCAAAGTTGCACAGGATATACTGACTGAAAATTCTCTACACATTTTGTTTAGTATTATGGTCAGCATCAGGCAATGAAACTTTAGCAACAAATGCCACTTGCTAGTGAAACCTGTGCCCCACATAAACCCTTCATCTTATAAATGGGAAACAGATGAACAGAATTCCTAGCACTATTAGATCAGAACCACAAGGAACAATAGGCTTAGTATGTCTATGTGAAGCCTTTCCTTCTGAAATTTTACTGTAAGTAAATGCTTTTGGTTCCTTTAGTCTAGACTTGCTGCTAATAGGCAATAATGCAAATCATCTTCCAAATTTGAAATATCCATGCTTGATGTAAATGTTTATCAGTTTCTTCTCCAAGGATCAGTATGATAATGAATTGAGCTCCTGGTCAAGAAAAGTGCTAAGTTCAAAGTATTATTTCCTTTACTTCTAATTACAAATAAGTTTGACCTTTTATTGTATTCCAGTATACAATTTTACATAGTACCATTATTATTTTAAGCAATAATTAAGCAAATTGAATTAATATTTTTGGGCTCTACTTTTCAGCATATAGATTTACCTAAAAAAGTACAAACCAAGCACAGTGGTGCAATTTTCCAGGCACTTTCAAGTTGCTTAAATATTTACAAATATGTAAGCACCCTGTTTGAAAGAATGAAAATTTTGGTGTCGGGAGGAAACACTCCATGTGTATCAAATCTTAAATTTTAACATTTGCACATCTCTGAATATTCCTGAGAATGGTCAGTCTCTTCGTCCTTTACAGCCATATTTCCTCATACTTCAGCGTATCTCGGGGAACCATAACCTCTGTCACTTGACGTACCACTAATTGCACAAAATACATGTAATGTGTTGCTCATCCAAGGGGAATGCATTGTATCTTCTTGTAATATCTAAAACAAAAGAATGCACATGGTTATCATGGGGCAAAACAGCTACTGCCAAAAACAAAGGAATGTGTATAAAATTACAGGCATAGTTCAATTTATCACTGACACTGAGCTATTTTAGATGACAGAAAACAGAAAGAGCAAAGAATAACATTACCGACTTAAGTCTTCAAAGCTGTATTACAAAGGCAGCATATCAAAAAAGCAAAAAAGATCTGGTTATTCATTAAGAAAAACGAAAGATCATAAAATGCAAAATTCAATAAAAAGCAAGAGATAGTGTAAACAGATGGTCACCACAAGAGCTCTCAACTGTGGAGAACGCTTTGATAAGACTTTATGGATTATCTTCTAACATAGTGGTTCCCAGAATCACCCGTGGGATTTTTAATCATGCAAGTTCCCATTCTTCCCTAGAAACTTGGAAATTATAGCAAATAAAGATAAAAGTCCCCAGTGCACATTTTTAAAGACACTATGATTATTTAAGCTAATCAATATAGAAGATTTTTCTGAGAAATGAGAAACTTCAGAAATATAAATGTTATATTTCCTTAACTACATAAACATATACATTCATATTAGTATAAAAATTTAAAAACTATCCATTTCATGTGATCAAAAGCCAAAGTAACAGAGAATTTATGCTGAGACTAGATGGAGGAAAAGAATAATGTACACATCATTTCTGACCTCTTTAAATCTTGCAGACCTAAGTCTCAAGATTTCAATACTCAGTTTTCAAGTTAGCTATGAAACTTCAGTATTAAGCCTTCAAATTGGTCTGTGACAGCAGTACTAAAGCAGATCATTTGTGTTGCCAAATCGTAAGGTTTAAATAAAGCCTAAAACTGAGAAATTTCTTCTTATAAAAGGTTTAATTTATGACACTAATCTGAAAGTATACTAGAAGTTTAAGAGATAACTAATTGGTTATCCATGCCTGTCAGATAAGACAAGTAAGTAGGGTATTTTTCACTAAGAACAAATTACAAAACAGACTGGACACTATAATGGCCACCACCACCTCTATCTAATTAAGAAATCTGCAATTAATAGTTTTAAGATAATATAAATTCTTTTTAAAAAGTCAAAAGCTTAAAGAAAAATTTTAAAGGACTGTATACTTTGGCATATTGTAACAGATTATATTGAAAAGGGCCAAGGAATATGCAGGCCCTGCTTTTTGTTGGCATTTATGGAGCTCAACAGAGTATTTCACATTTTAGTACACATATTCACTTTGCCTTATTTTGTAGCATTATTATAAATGTCAAGTGTATGACTAAAAAGCTCTTTTTATGTTAAGATTTGGTGGAAAATATTAATTGATTTGTAAAAATTCACTATAAAGTCAAATATTTGCATAAATATAAACCAATACAAAGTAAGAGTTTTCTGGGTCAGTGTTATGGTTGTGTCTAGATGACCCCCCCAAAGCCTCATGAGGTCATAGAGTTTTTTTGAAAGTGACTGAATCTAGAGTGTGTGATAGATTCGCAGTGCAATGCTGGGATTAAGGGTCCTGGGATTAAGGGTGGGTGATTGCTGGATTGGTTCACTGATTGGCTTGGTGCCAGCCTAA
This sequence comes from Dasyprocta punctata, assembly GCA_004363535.1. Classification (NCBI taxonomy): domain Eukaryota; kingdom Metazoa; phylum Chordata; class Mammalia; order Rodentia; family Dasyproctidae; genus Dasyprocta; species Dasyprocta punctata. The sequence continues at coordinate 270,391 of RJWM01000115.1, read as the reverse complement.
TCCTGGTAGACTGGATGCAACATAAAGGACAGGAAGTGGCTCATCTCTCTCTCTCTGCCTCCTTTTATTGCACTTGCCATCTTCTGCCACCATAAACTATTGCCTCTGCCATGCTACCCTGCCTTGGAGCCAGTTGATTATGGACTGAAACCTCTACAAATCGTGAGCTAAATAAACCTTTCCTTCCTTAACTTTGGGCATCAGGTGTATTGTCTCAGCAACAAGAAAAGTAACACTGTTAGCTAACAGTATATACTATCAAGGGTCTAAAATTTTGGTTTCAGCAAGGCATGGTGGCATATGCCTATAATCCCAGCACTCAGGAGGCTGAGGTAGGTGGATTGCTGCAAGTTCAAGGCCAGCCTAGGCTACATAGTGAGTTTAAGGCCAGCTTGGAATATATAGCAAGATCCTGTCTCAAAAAGCCAAAAAAGAAAAATACTGCTCTCTACAACTAAGAGAAATAGCCACGGCTTATGGGAATAAGACAAGTGGGATAGACAGGTATAAAAGAAGACAGCCAATTTGAAAAATCCCTGATTGTGGGGGGAGCTTTATAAAATGACTACTTCAAATATCTTGATCACAGTGCTAAGAGTAAATTGAATAATTTTCTTTCAATTTGCATAACTTAAGAGTTTAAGAGTAGGTTAAATAGCTGTAAGCAAATGAAATAATGGTTAGAGAGTATATACTGTTTTAAAAGAGACAGTGCAAATCTTTTATATCTTGTGTGAAGAAGGAGTTTCTGCTATTTATTTTGTATGCATTACAAGGAACAGAAATTCATCAACCAGTGTTTAGAAATCAACCATGTGCTGTATTTGGTAACAGTACACACTTCTGAACAGGGATGTTAAACAGAGGTATACCTTCCTTATGCTCATGGGCTGAACTGGATACAGACAGTAACAGAAGTCGAGAATCTCTTGCCTTCCTAGTATTGGTCATCTGGTTGCTTTGAGGAGAGAGAAACAGGCCTCCAAAGACTGGGCTGTATAGAGATGTTGTGGGGCTGCATGCAGTAGTCCCGAAATAGGCTGGGAGAAGTGAGGGCAGCCAAAAGAAGATGCGGAACATTGATTCCAGTCTCCTTGGCCAATGAGACTCCCAGCCATGGAGAACAGCCATGTGGGAGACGGCGTAGTCGGTCCCCTTAATTAAGCACATGGGATGATCAAAGTCTGGCTGACCTTAATTTTCCATACTGAGGAGATGAAAGAGGTGGAAAAGTAGGGTTCTGACCACTTAGTGCAGCTTTGGGCTAATTGTGATAAAATTTCTCAGAGCTCTTTCTAAGAAAAAGCATACAAAACAAATTTAGAGACATAGAGTTTGACTGAAGGTCAGCTAGCTTTTATTGCCCTATAAGTGTCTCATCTGCTTTTCCCTATCACTGCACTACACTTCTTTGATGCTACACACTGACTGCTTTCAAGCTATCACTGAAATGCACATTCCAGGACAAATGAGGATCTCCTTTTCAGGACCAGCTTTAAGAATATATTCTCCTGGGTTGGGGCTGTAGCTCAGTGGTACAGTGAATGTTTAACATATGTGAAGTTCTGGGTTTGATACCAAACACCACACACATACACCAAAAGTATATATTCTTTAAAGGGTTATATGTGTATCTTTTTTGTGGGGCTAGGAATGAAACCAAGGGTCTCCCACATGCTAGGCTCTGCTACTGAGTTATATCCCCAGCTCACTACAATGCCCAAAGACCTCAAATTTCCAATTCTCCTACCTTAGGCCTCTGAGTACCTGCAATTACAGGTGTGCACCATTGTGCCTGGCTTCTTTCTTTCTTTTAATAATCCTTAATTTTTTAGAAAGTGATTGTTTCTATTGTTTCTGAAACTAATATTTATCTTAGTGGGTGTTTTTGTTAGACAGGAAATGAAGGAGACTTTATGGTAACCTTAAAAGGCGCAGTCACTAACAGACTACATCATTCTGCTGGAAGGTTTACAAATATGTTTAAGATGTCAAAATAACTAAGTGACAATCCATGTACAAGACAGTTGTAAAAACAAATTTTGGGGCCCAAATATAGGAATGAAGTAAACTAGTGCTGCATGTACCATAAATATATAAATGATGACAGAATTGGGCTTAATATGATAATCATGACTTCAGTTTTATATTGTTCAGGTTACATTTTACTAAGAAAACTGCAATTGCCACTAACCCTTAGTGATAGATTAAAATGCTAAGAAGTTTTATAGAAATAGTTTTGTAGGCTGCATAGGTACAAACACAATCCCCAAGTTTCGGAATCATTTAGGATTTCAACTAAACCACAATATCTAGTTTTTTTAATAGGCAAGATAGGAGTACTTGTTTGGGGACTCTGCTACTGAGCCAATCATTTCACTTCTTTAGAACTCTTCTTGAGAGAATCTTAATCCATATTCACAGTAGTTCAATTCAGACTTGCCCAGCTATTTACTTCTAATGTCACTGTAGCACAAAGAAGAAAATGGTTTATTACTGATAACTGTCTTAGTTAACAGCTCTAGGTAATGGCTTCAAATTTGATTTCTGTTATACCACTTAAATGATTTACAATGACAAGTAAATTTTAAAATACAGACTGAGTGATTTTAAGATGATAGATTTCAAAGTAATGTATTTTTCCAAATAACATTTTAGGGACCCTGGATAATGTTTTCATTTTCAACCACCCTAATACTTGCCTGCTCATGAATGATGTCAGACAATTCTTTCACCATGTCTCGGAAGTTTGATTTTAGCCCTTCATGGTACTCAACTTGATCCTCTTTAATTAGTCGCTCATTGAGTTCAAGTGCAATGCTACATGCTTGTATGAATTTCCTGTGGATGAACATCAAAGACAAAGATTCTGCTTTTTATTCTTAGGAAGCCTCACTGACAATTTGATAACTCACTTTAATCATGGCTTTTCTGGAATGAAGATTAGAATTCTATACATTTTTTTTTACTGCACTTGTTAATGTCAGTCCCTAAGCCTGAAATACTTTCTCCTATCTTTTCCACCTTTGCCCTCTGATTTCTTATCTCCTTCAAAACCTGGCTCAAAACACATACCCACATGCTTGTTAAGTTATGCACTTTGTGTTCTGTCAGCTAAAGTTGTGAGTATAGTGAATCATTCATTCAAAAAGTATTTATTTGGGGTTACTATGTACCCAGTATAGTGGTGGGTTCTAGAAGTGTGAAGTATCTTCCTGAGGCTGGCAAGAGTGGGTCCACAGAGTGGAGGACCTATTATTTCATGTGTTTATGTTTAATGTCCACAATTAAAATATACATCTGAGGGGACAAGGTACCTCTTTGCTCATGTTTATTAAATCCCAGTCATAGCAACTAGTAGAATCTTTTGTACATGCCAGGCATGTATGATTCATAAATACTGGTGAATGAATGACTACTGGTTATTCTGTAACTTGAAATACCTGATAACCCACAGACAGGCAAAGTAAATGACATAAGTCGGGAATAAATGAGTGAATAGGTTATCATCTTTCTCCTTGGTCTATTTTACTCAACTGTTTGTCTTGTTCTGAATATAAACTCCTTTCATATATTAAACGGATTGTTTTCTAATGTAAGACCGTTTAGACATGCCTTACCTTACAGGGCTGATCACTACAGACAATGTAATGCATGCCTAGATTTGCAGAACCCAAGGGGAAGCAAGGACACAGGACAGAAGCAAGTCCATGCACTTTGCAATCTCACTTAACTCATGCCTTAAATGGTCTGAAATGCTATAACACGAGGTCAATCGGGCAAAGCAGGAAATCACATAATGAATGTAGTAGGCTTGTTTTTGTGTCACTTAAAATATCCAAAGCAATAAATAAATTGGCACATTTAATCTCTTGGGTCACCGCAGCATGGTTAATATCCTGCACCATGAAACAGAGCATGCTTTTCCCTTACTTCTGAAAATACCATACAGAGGTCACTTAGACATTTTAAAAGACACAAATTCTTTTCTTGAGACTTATTATTCGGTGAATAATTTGTTGTTTGTGTTCAAAAGAAAGCAAAAGAAAAGAACAGAAATCTAACCTGAAAACTAAAAAACACTTACCTAAACATGTCTTTCAACTCATTCACTTTCTTAGGTGGATACTTGCTGGCTTGACTGTCATTTAAGAAAGCCCTTGCATATGCTAATGGACCAGCATTGACCTAAATTACAAAAGGAGAGAAATGGGAGAGTTGTCGGCATGCAATCAAGGAAGTTTTTACATTTCTCCTTTATTAACCCCCCCCCAGCACCAGGTGTGGTGGTGCATGCCTGTAATCCCAGCACACTGAAGGCTGAGACAGGAGGGTTACTGTGAGTTCTAGGCCAGCCTGAAGCATGTAGTAAGACCTTGTCTCAAAAAACAAATGAACAAGCAAATAACAAAACAAAACAAAACAAAACAAAACATTCAAGGCCTAGGGATATAACTCAGTGGCAGAGCAGTTGTGTAGCACACTAAGAACCTGAGTTTGATCCCCAGCACCAAAACATAAAAAAAAACCCTCAAATATGTATGAAATTCATATATGATTAATATGCTTATTACGCTTACAGTTTTGTGTGAGAAATCACTAACAAAAGCAACCACCTGGAATAATAGTACACTAATAAATTAGTTAATGATTTCTGACATATAAATATACGGTTTAGCCAGTTGTAGGGATTTATGTTAAAGTCCTCTAGATAATACAAAACATACAGAAATTAAACATAAGTCCTTTATTAAATTAACAAAAATTAATGCACAAGGTTTTGCACTCAGTAAGAACATAACTCACAGTTACAATTACTGCTTGCTCTATGACTGTATGAAAGCAAGAGAAACATTAAGAAACACCAATACGTGTTAGGGACCCAACGTACCTGCACAGAAACACAGCCCTGCAATTTAAGTTGGAGCTGAATCATGTCCACATCCGCAGAGGAGCACAGCTTTTGCAGTTCTGCAGTTCTGTCTTTTATTTCATCAGTAGCAACATCAATTGGTTTTAAATTAATCTGCTGTTCACAGTTTATAGGAATCCTCTTCTTTACGTAGGGAAATGAGTTTGAAGCTATTAAAATGTTAAGATTTATTTACTATCTTTAGAAAATCATTTGTTCAGTTGTATTAAAGAAAAAAATTCATTGTGTTTAAATCTCTCCATCTTTTCTCTGTAAGATGCCTTAGGGTACCTTATAATAGTGTTTCAGGATCGAAGGATAAATTCTCACTGTGAAACACCTCCAAAAAGAATGGCTATCACCAAAAATTAACTGATAACAAATGCTGGAGGGGCCATGGGGAAAAAGGAACCCTTCTCCACTGTTGGTGGGAGTGTAAACTGGTACAATCACTGTGGAAATTAGTGTGGAGATTCCTCAAAAAACTAGGACTAGAGGTCCCATTCAACCCAGCTATTCGCCTTTTGGGTGTCTTCCCAGAAGAATTGAAAACATCATACTATAGTGATATATGTGCACCCATGTCTATAGCAGCACAATTTGTAATAGCTAGATCTTGGAAACAACTCAAACACCCATTAACCGAGGAATGGATAAAAAAGATGTGGTTTTTAAATCGAATACTAATCAGCCATAAAGAAAGATATACTGGAGACTTTCATAGGTTGATGGGTGCAACTCGAGACCATACTCATAAATGAAGTAAGTCAGACCCATATGTGTAAACATCGTATTGTCTCACTAGTGTGAGAAACTGAATGAGTAAATAAGATCCAAAATATACAATAAATATTGCAAATTAGGAAGAAACTGTTCAAAAGAAAGGACAAAGTGTGATGGGGGAAAGGGGTAAGGAAGAAAGGGAAAAGGAAAAAATATACACAAGATAGTTAAGATCATTATACAGCTAGTTTCTCTCAGTTCACTGAAAAGAAAGTTTTGTGCTAATATTATTTGGACAGTATTTCTTGCCTATATCTCGTACTCTGAATAACTACTGTGAAGACAACAATACACAATGTATTAATTGTTGTAACTCTCCTAATAACCTGTTTTGAAACTCTGCTTTATTTTTATTTTTTTTCCTCTCTAAAATAAATAAATAAATAATCACGAATGACATATGGGGAAATAATGGCTTATCACAAGGACATGCTTGTGCAAACTTTTAACTGGACAATAAAACAACAAACGATTACACTTTCAGTTACATGTCCCTGCTGGCCAGCTGGTACTTCTGTGTATCAAAAAGGAGCAAGACAAACAAGAAGTTAACATGAAGAGTCTTACTTACTCATCAAGATTGTACGGCGTTTACACTGTTCTTCTATACAGCCTTGCTTCTTGCCTGATAAAGTATAAGGTGCCTCAAAAACAAATCTGTTGATATTGTGATTTCTTTCAAACTCAGTCTTTCTTTCCATGAGTTCTTTGTCATCAAAGTAGGGCTTCACATAAGTGACTTGGATATGAGCATATTTTGGATCAAGCTCTTTGGTATTTACCTATAAAATAAGAAAGATTTAAAAAAAATTTTTAAAAATTCAAATGGAAGGGCAAAGGAAATATAAGTGACTAAGTGCTTTGAGAGTACATGAGAAACACTGCCAATATGATTATGCTTCTAACTGAATACATACCTGCAGAGGGACTGTTCTTTTTTAAAAGATGATTTATTTATGATTATACAGAAGTTACAGAAGCCTATGGGGAGACTTCAGAAATATAGGAGGGAGATAAAAATAACTGTAACTCTACTTCCAAGCAATGATCAATATTCACATTTTCACATCTTTTCTTCCAACCTTTTACATATTAAATATACAATATATATTAAATACATAACCATATAGCTAGAAAATCAAGATCATACTGAACATATTTATTGTGTGATTTCTCAAAAATATATCAAATGCATTATGTGAATCCTACCTCAATAAAAAGTATAGTTATTATAATTCTATAACAGTCATTGATGTAACTTTCACTGGCTCTGTGGATACACATAATTTACTGAACCGTTTGTTTATTAAGAGACACTTAGGTAACTTTCCAACATTTTACTATTGCAAATAACATGTCAATAAATATCCTTGAATGTAAAATTATACATTTAAATTTTTTTCCTTAGAACAAGTTCCTAGAAGAAAAATTACAGTTATGAGATTTATACGATTTTAAGGATTTTGATATGTATTACCTAATCATCCTACAGAAAAGTTTACTAGTTTGGCTTTCCACAAGCAGTATTCACCATCATAAGAGTGGGTACTCTTTTTTTTTTTTTGCGGCACTGGGGATTGAACCCACAGCCTCACACCTGCCAGACAGGCGCTTAAGCCACTGAGTCGAACTCCCAGCCCTAGTTTTTTGAGGCAGGGTTGCACTATGTAGCTCAGGCCGGCCTTGCGCTCGCATTGTAGCCCAAGCAGACCTTCAACTCACAACGCTCCTCCTACCTCAAGAGTGGGTACTCTTAATTGCATTATTTTAATTCTATCGTGTGGAAGAAGGGAACTGTAAGAAAATACACTGATTCGATTTCAGAGACATAAACGGAAATTTAATTCAGTGGTAAAGCACTTGCCTAGCATGTTCAAGGCCCTGGGATCCATCACTAGTGCCATGAAAACAAAACAAATCAAAAGTCTTGCTATGTTTTGGACTATTTCATAAGTGGTGTAATTTCCAGGCTAAGAAGCTAGGCTGCTGGATATAACTTAGAGCACTCTACCTGTCATCAGAGCTTGGTCTGTGGACTCTTCCACCTTCCCTCTAGCATATTTCCATGAACTCCACACAAAGCCCAGGATCCTCTTTCAGTGTCCTCTACCATTTGTCTTATGCCTTGAGTACTTGTCACTTGGTCAATACCCTTGCAATTTATGGTAGTCAGCTGTTACGGATTACAAACTGGTGGTCAACTTAGCACCAGCTTCAGCTGGTGTTGAGTTAAAGATATACCACCTGAAGAAAGTTGCCAGCATAAATAGGGACGTGGGGAAGAAGAGCCGGGCGTTGTGGGTTCTTCCAAGAGTTGCTGTTGGAGCCGCTGGTTCTCCAATGTGGATTCGGCCATTATTGTCGGAGGAGCTCGGGACCTCATCAGTGAGACTGGCTGTGGTTCACATTGCGGGAGCCCTGCTCCTCACATTGTGCATCGCTTCCTGGCTCCGGAGGGGAGGCTGTGTGCTGGAGAAACTGGTCACGCTGGGCTTCCTGACCTGTGCTCAGCTGTTCTCCATCGTCAGAGGAGCGCGGGACCTCGTCGCCGTTGGGGATGGCTGTGGTGTTCTTCAGGGCAGCCCCGCTTCTTCTTTTGAGTGTGACTTCTCGGCTCCCATGTAGAACCCTCAACTTACTGCACGGCTCCTTCACCCTGCTGGCATAGACTTTCTAGCTCCACCGCTGACCTGTGGCCTTCCTAGCACAGAACCGTAAATAATCTGGCGTGAGCCCTTATTGGGGGCTCTTAGATTCCCAGTTGGTACTGTGGGAGGCATTGTCATGCATTTGGGTCTCTAGTGGGACTCTTGCATGATATTGCTGTGGGATCCAGGCCCTCAGCTATCCTGGGTCTTAGTGTTGTGGACAGATTTTCCTGCACTGTCTTGTGTTTAACTTTGGGTGATTATTATAAAACAGTATTACAAACTCTGTGTCCTGTATGTAGTTGTTCTCCCTGTAACCCCTGATTACAACATCAGCCTTTGTGGGTTTAATGTATAAGATAAAAAAAGAAACAAAACCAACAAAAACCTTCCAAGAAAGTCTCTGTAACATTTTTCCCTCCTGAGTGACAAGACCAACCTAGACAACTGAGTGAAACTCTGTCTCAAAACTAAAAAGACAAAAACAAAAACATAAAAAGGCTGGGGATATAACACAGAGCAAAGGCCCTGGATTCAGTCTCCAGTTCTGCAATAAAATAAAGTGGAATAAAATAAAAAGATGCAGTTACAAGAGTTTTAAGGTTAAGACAAAATATTAAAGTGAAATAAAATAGAGGTCAAAAAGCTGGGGATGTAGCTCAGTGGTAGAATACTTGCATCTTGCCCTTTTTATCTTCAATCACATATTAGTTTCCTTGTGACATATATAAATCTTTTGTTTTTTTAAGTGCTTAGGTGACTATACACATTATATGCATAATAGTGTCATTTGTTTAGCCATATAGAAACTTAGGCTGCTTCCAGGTTTTTGCTATGCAAATTTTCCAGCAGTGAACATCTACATATATGCATGTACATCTACAAAATGATCTTTTTGTACTAAGGACTGAACCCAGGATCTCTGCACTGAGCTACTTCCCAGACCTTTTTTTATTTTGATACAGAGTCTATAAGTTGTTAAGTTGCCCACGATGGGCTCAAACTTGGGAGTGCAGGGATTATAGGTATGTGCCACTACACCTGACGAAGAGAAAATCTTTAAAGGTAAATTGTTCAGTTTACAGAAACAAACATTTAAAATATTGGAAGATAATGCCAAGCTCTTCCTCAAATTATCTGTGCCCTTAAGCAGATTTTGTTCTTTTGGAAGGTAAAGGAGAACTTAACTTTACTTTTGCACATTAAAGAAACTATCAAGTCCCTTATAAAAAATAGTGTATTTGCACATAATCTGTGTATATCCTCTCACATACTTTAAATCATCTCTAGGTTACTTATAGGTAATATAAATGCTACAAAGAAGTTATATTGTTTAGGGAATAACGTTAAGAAACAAAAGTCTGTTCATATTTAGTAAAGATATAATTTTTTTCTGAATATTTTCAATCCATGGATGGCTGAGTCCGCAGATGCAGAACCCATGTACATGGAAGGCTGACTGTATTTTTTTTTTTTTTTGGTACTGGGGATCGAATTCACAATCTTGCGCACGCCAGAGAAGCACTTGTGCCGCTGAGCTAAATCCTCAGCCCCTTTGACTGTATTTTAAAAATATAAACTGTTAATGATGTGTGCTGTCTATGGGAAGTGACTGAAATATGGAATACAACATGTCTGGAGTTCAGCTGGCTGTCATCAGCATCTTTTAACAAAAAAATGCACGTGGCCAGGCATGGTGGTGCATGCCTGTAATCCCAGCACTCTGGGAGGCTGGGGCAGGAAGATCACAAGTTCACATCAAGCCTAAGCAACTTAGTGACTCAGAGAGACAATGTCTCAAAATAAAAAATAAAAAAGGGCTGAGTTGTAGTGCTGGGCTCACTCCCCAGCACTAGGGGAGGGCTGGAGGTAAGAAGGGAATCATGTTGCAAATATCAGACAGAAAGAAGAGACACAATGGGAGGCAGACCAGAGCCAGTGCCACTGCCGTGACCAATGGTAACCAGTGTGAGCTCACCAGCCAAAAGAACAGTATAGAAAAGTAGAGTGACTTGGTTAGGGGAAAGTGCCAAGATGACAGACTTTCTGCTGCCACCTGCAAGCAGAGGGACTCAGAGAGCAGAAGCAGAAAGACAAGTGAGAAGAAAGAGGAACCCAAGTAGCTTTATGGCTGTGTGTCCAAAACTCTTGCCCTTCCCTTGTGTGCCTGAATCCAGTCCCGGCATGCTCTCCTTCCCCCAAGTAGGGCTCACAGGTCACAGTGTGGAAGCCCTTCCCTTTTATCTGAGTCTGCACAGGACCCTTTTATGTTTTTTACCCCTCAGGTAGCCTCTCTCCCACTGGGCCACTCTTGAGGGTGAGGGAAAACCTCTTCGCACTATTTTTATTCCTATGAGGCACACCCCAAAGTATTAAAAGCTATCTTGTAATTTAAAAACAAACCATGTTGCTCAGTGAGCTGGGTAAGCTTGATTGTGTCAGCCCAAATGGTTTGGGAACTGAGGTCTCCAGTTGACTGGTGGAGGACACTTCTTTTTTTTTTTTAATATATATATTTTTTTAAATTTTAAACTAAAGGAAAGTAAGAAACCAAAGCAAAACAATTTCGCAACCAGCCAATAAGAGAGTAACAATCATCAGCACATTGCATATTATTATATTCACAGAAATTATTTAGGATAAAAAATATAGACATGAAACATTACCCAAAAAATTATTAGCACCAAACTTTTGCCTCAATGAATCAAGAGAAACCAGCTATACGACTATCTTTTTTGTTATGATTGCTCTACTGTTTTCAAATAAACGTTTCACATTAAAAGTGAAATCTGAAGGTGACCCTGAGAAAATTACTTTTCACTCAGAATTCTTTTTCAATAACTATCTTAACTAATTTTTTATATATATAGATTTTGTTTCAGTTTATCACACAAGCACAACAATACGATGGTTACATATGTGCAACTTATTTAGTTCACTGAGAAGTGTATTTTCAGTACTTATCCATTTAAGAGTGAAAATGTCTATTTATCATTCCTTGTAGCTGATTAGTATTCCATTACACAGAAATACCACATCTTTTTTAGCCATTCTTCAGTTGAGGGGCATTTAGGTTGTTTCCAAGATCTAGCTATTATGAACTGGGCAGCTATGAACATAGGTGCACAAATATCACTGGGGTAGGATGTTTTTAATTCTTTCGGGAAGATACCCAGAAGGGGAACAGCTGGGTCAAATGGGACCTCCAATCCTCGTTTTTTGAGGAATCTCCACACTGACTTCCACAGTGGTTGCACCAGCCGGCATTCCCACCAACAGTGGAGAAGGGTTCCTTTTTGCCCACAGCCCCTCCAGCATTTGTTATTGGTTGACTTCTTAATACTAGCCATTCTTTCTGGGGTGAGGTGGAATCTCATTGTTACTTTCATTTGTATCTCTCGAATGACCAGTGCTGTTGAACATTTTTTCATGTATCTATTTGCTGTTTGTATTTCTTCATCTGAGAAGTGTGTGTTTGCCTCAGACGCCCATTTTTGGATTGGGTCTTTAAATCTTGGAGGGCTGATTTTTTTAAGTTCTTTATACATTTTCGATATTAATCCTTTATCTGAGGGACAAGCTGGCAAACATTTTCTCCCAGATTGCGGGTAGTCTCTTCACACTGTTGGTGGTTTCTCTTGCTGTGCAAAAGTTTTTCAGTAGGATGAGATCCCATTTGTTGATTCTTTGTGATAATCCCCGTGCAGTCTGGCTTTTATTCATAAAGTCTTTGCCTACACCAATGTCTTCAGGAGTTTTACCTACTCTATCTTCCAGCAGATTTAATGTTTCTGTTTTAATGTTGAGATCTTTAATCCATTTAGATTTTAACTTAGTACATGGTGAAAGATATGGGTCCAATCTTAATCTTCGGCATGTGGAAAGCCAGTTTTTCCAACACCATTTATTAAAAAGGCTACATTTCTTCCAGTGAATGTGTTTGGCACCTTTGTCCAAGATAAGGTAGCTTAGTGTGTCTGGAGTTGTTTCTGGATCTTTTAATCTATTCCATTGAGCCTCAGATCTGGTTTTTTGCCAGTACCACACTGTTTTTATCACAGCAGCTTTATAGTATAATTTCAGGTCAGGAATTGTGATGCCCCTGTCTTGTCTTTGTTGCCCAGGATCACCTTTGCTATTATAGGTCTCTTCTTGTTCCAGGCGAATTTTAGGATTGTTGGGTAAGCTTGTTTGTGTCAGCCCGAATGGTTTGAGAACTGTCCCCAGTTGACTGGTGGAGGACACTTCTTATGTGTATGTGTGTGGTGGGTAATGGGGGTGTGATGTTGGGTATCATATCTGGTTTTTGGCTCCTTCCTTTCTAGAGCTGTTCTCCCGCTCTGCTTCCCAACCATCACGAATGAAGCAGCCTTGCTCTGCCACACCCTTCCTACACGAATTTCTTGCCTTGGAGGCTGCTGACCATGAACTGAATCTTCTAAACTCTGAGCCAAAATAAAACTCTCCTCCCTTAAAATATGGGTGTCAGGTATTTTTTCCAGCAATAAGCAAGCTGACCAACAGACTCAAAATACCTATTATTATGCCCCTTTTACTAAAGAGAAAAATGAAACAAAGAGGGTTAAGCAACATTCCCACTGTCACACATCTAGCAAGAAGTGGAAAATGAAAATTCGAAATCTGCTCTCTTGCTGCAAAGCCCCTCCCCTTTATTTCCCTATCTAGAGGGCTGTATTATCATGCTTCTCCACCAGTGGAGAAATGGAAAAATGAAGGAACAATGTACCAAGAATAATAATGAACAAATAATGGGTTCAAAATGCAGTGCCCCGGTTACCTTGTCCGAATCCTGAATGATCTTGACATTTTCTGTACCAAATTTTTCACCATACAGTTTAACAAGTCTCAAGGAAATCTCTGAGAGGCCGGTGAGCTTTGGCTCTTTATAGATATATTCCTTTCCATCCTCTTCTTCAAAAAAAGTCTATTATAAAGTAAAACAAATAATAATGAATAAAGAATATGAATAAAGTAAACTCACTAAATAACTAGCAACAATATATTTGAGATATATTTTAAATAATATTACTAAAAAACCACATGCATATATTTACCCTTTCAACCTCAAATAAATGTGAATTTTCAAATTCACAATCATATGAACATATTATTGGCCTGAAGATGTAACTTATTAGATGTATCTCCTTCCCTGTATATGCACTTGTTTTCTACTTGAAAGTATTAAGTATTAGAAATTTAACACATGCTTTAAGAAGTGTAAAAGAAAATGAAACTGAAGGAGAAATTCAAACTTTACATGTTATACTTTGACCTAGTGATTTAGATACGAAAATTAAAGTATACTTCACAATTAGGAATTTCCCTGCTACGGCAACAGGTGCTCTATCTAGCTAGACTCCTAGAACCAGTAACTGCTGCTGCACTAACCTAATGAGCTGAAGGTGAATGTCAAAAAATATACACAATTCTACTAGCTAAAACATACTTACTTGGCCATAAAAGGCAACTCTGAAGAAAGTACCCAAAAGTCTTTTTTTGGTATGCATAACCTCCAAGATTTTTGTGTAAGCTCCATGCAGAGTTCTATAAACTTGAGTAAGTTTCTGAAAAATGAGAGTAGACAAATTGATTTTGTCTTTTGCTTGTTCACTAAAATGCCTTCAAGATGTATAAGAACAAAAAGCACCAAGGTTTCTTTTTAAAATTGTTTTGGGAGTGCTATTCATATCTTATTCCTACACTGTCATAATTAGACAAAAACAGTTAACAACTTGAGATCTAAGGGTAGAACTTAAATTTTGCAAAGTAACAGTGAATTTAAGTTTTAATATTGTTTTATTTTATTCACATTCCAGCGACAATTTATATTTGGAATATATTGTATTATCTGGGTTTGAACTGAAACATCATACACACAAAAACCATAATGTTATATTACTTAATGACTAGTGATGTTCAACATCTTTTCATGTTTTCTTTTGGCCATTTGTATGTCTTCTTTGAAGAAATATCTGTTCATGTCCTTTGCTCATGTTAAAAATTGGGGTGTTTATCTTTTTGTTGGTGAGTTTTAAGAGTTTATGTATATATTCTGGATACTAAGCCCTTAGCAGATTGTGATATGCAAATATTGTCTATACTTGAATTATTGTAATTGAAAGGGTAGCAAAGTGTTTTGCTTGAACATTCAGGTACAGAGATATTATAATAAATAATCCATGAAAAAGATTTTGGCAAGGAAAATAAAGTGCTGATACAAAAATAAGTAAAGGGCCATGTGGGTGAAGTTCAGGGGTAGAACGTGTGCCTTGTATACACAAAGCTCTGAGGTCCATCTCCAGTATCACAAAGAATAACAACAAAACTAATTAGTAGTGAAAGCCTTACTGAGGACTGCTTCAATACAAGTTCCCAAGAATATATTCTTCTGCATACCCAGCAAAGAGGGGCCAAGTGTACAAAGAACATTACAGTATTAAGAATGTGAAGAGACAACATACAGAATGGAGGAAAATATTTGCATAGCACAATCTGATAAGGGCTTGCTATCTAGAACGTATTAAAAATCTCTTAAAACTCAACAACAAAAAGATAAATAGCCTAATTTTTAAAATGAGCAAAGGACATAAATAGACACTTCTTTAAAGAAGACATACAAATAGCCAAAAGGAGCTGGGCATGGTGGCACACACCTGGAATCTCAGCACTCCAGAGGTTGAGGAAGGAGAACTGCCATGAGTTTGAGGCCAGCCTAGGATATATAGTGAGACCCTGCCTCAAAAAAATTGCTAAAAGGAAACATGAAGAAATGCTCAACATCACTGGTAATTAAGGAAATGCAAATCAAACTCCCAATGAGATACTGCTTTGCACTCACTGGGATGGCTTTAACAAAGCAAAGTAAACAAAACACAAACCAACAAATGTTGGTAATGAGAGAAATACAAGCCAAATTACATTGATGATGGGAATGTAAAATATGTATCCACTCTGAAAAAGTTTGGTGATTTCTCAAAAAATAAACCACAGAATTACGATATCCAGCAATTCAAATCCCAGGTTTTGTCCAAAAGAAGTGAACATATATATCTACATAGAAACTTGTACATGAATGTTTACAACAGCACCATTTATAACAGCCAAAAAGGTATGTCTACTAATGGATGACTGGATAAACAAATTGCAGTATATCTATATAGCGGAATATTATTCAGCCCTAAAAGGAAGTTAGTTCTGATATATGCTACAACTTGGATGAAACTCTAAATGTTACACTAGGTGAAAGCAGTCTGACTTAAAGGTCACATACTATTCCTTTTATATTCTATATCCAGAATAGGCAAGTTTATAGGAATAGAAAGCAATTAGTGATTATTGGAGAATAGTAGTGGACTGGAGAGTGATGATGTAAAAAATTTTGTTTGTGGCACTGGGGATGGAACCAGGGCTTCATGCCTGCTAGCCAAGTGCTCTATCACTAAACTACAGCCCTAGACCTTATGGGGTGTTTTTATGGGGTGTGAAAAAGTCAAGAAGCTAAAGATGCTAGATACACAACACTGCAGACACGTGCCCAGTGGGTTGAACCACTGCTGATATATGTATGACTGTCTCCTCAGGTGGTGTGTACCACTTGTGGTACAAAAAGATCTAATCATTTTTATTGGTCTTTTTACTAGCAAAACTAGTACAAAGCCTGTAAGTGAACCAAATCTAGTTAGTTGCTTGAATTTGAATAATTACTGGTTAAATATAAATATTAATTCTTTTCATACCAATTAATAAATTATTATAATAATCAACAAATTTATTTCATTAAATTAAATGAAATTAATTTATATTTGTGAATAGGTTATCAATAATTAATTCTCTAAATTTTAACATGGGAATTTTATAAGCTTCCCCATTGCTGGTATATATAATATGCATTTACAACTAGCTGTATTACAAATTAGTTGTATTATAATTTTTTAAACCATTTTAATATTCTCCTTAAGGAACCATAATGACATCAAGTCCCCTAAATCAATGCCTTTCTTTGCATTATTGTAATCAAAGACCCCTTGAGAAGCGGTACAAGTAACTGGATGGGACAGTCACGCATGCTGTGGTTCAAGTCAGCAGAAAGGATCAAATTCAAATCAGAGCTGACCACCAGCAAAACATATGAATTACAACCGCTGTCATGAATGTATTAAATGCCACTGCACTGCACACTTTAAAGTGTTAATTGTGTATTATATGAGTTTCATCTCAATTAAGAAAAAGAGGGGCTGGGGCTGTAGCTCAGTGATACAACACATGTCTAGCATACCTAAGGATCTAGGTTTGATCTCTAGCACCATGAAGAAAAATAGAACAAAGCAAGAGTCATAGAAATTTGCCAGATGTGGTGGTGTACACTTATAATCCCAGCACTCAGGAAGTTGAGGCAGAAGGATCATGAGTTTGAGGTCAGTGTGGGCTACACATAGTGAGTTCCAACCCAGCCTGGGCTATAAAGTAGGAGCCTGTCTCAAAAACAGAAAAAAAAATAAAAAGACAAATGGAAGATTCTTTCTCTAAACATTTTTCTACATTATCTCCTACAGTTGAGCATAATTTCAAGGAACTCTTCCTGACTTTGGCCATTAACTGACATTTTTTAATCCATTCTATAGAGATACACTGAAAAATAATGCCTAGATCAGCATCTTGGAAAGAATTACTTTATCTCGTGCAGAATGCCAGGGGATCTATACACTTTTATATCATTACAAAAAAAAAAGGTTAAGAGTCAGGCAAGGTGGTATGTGCCTGTAATCCCAGCACTCTGGAAGGCTGAGGGAGGAGGATTAACTCAGGTCGAGTAATGTATGTGCCTGTAATCCCAGCACTCTGGAAGGCTGAGGGAGGAGGATTAACTCAGGTCGAGTAACGTATCAAAAAAAAAAATGTTGTGGATGTAGCCCGGTTGTTAGGGTTTGTGTTTGGATAGTTTCCCAAACCTCATGCAGTCATGGAGGCGCTGAATCGAGCATTTGTGATTGGTTCCTTGGCTAGCGGTGGGATTGGTGGCATGTGTGCTGCACCCGCTCAGGGGTGGGGAGCCAGCATACAATATAAGGGAGGGAAGAAGGTGTGCCTTTCCCCATTTTTGCCCTTTTCACTCTTGTCATTTGCAGCTGCCATGAATGGCTGCCCCTTAGCCATGCCACCCTGCCTTGGAGCCAGCTGAGTATGGACTGAAACCTCCAAAAACTGTTAGATAAATACACCTTTCCTTCCTTCATTTTGGGCATCAGGTATTTTGTCCCAGCAATGAGAAAAAAGTAACCAAGACATCAGTGTTAAGGCCCTGTGTTCAATCCCCAGTAATGCCAAAAATAAATAAACAAAAAGATAAGGATTAGTTTCTTCATAGAGAATATAATTTCCTTTAATGTGTAGGGAAAATATATTTCTCTTTGTTTTCTACTAAATGATTGTGCAGCAAAATGCTCCTTGGGTTTCTTATATTCTCCTCATTGTTTTTTTTTTTTTTTTTTTTTTTTTTTTTTTTTTTTTTTTTTTTTTTTTTTTTTTTTTTTGTGGCACTGGGGTTGAACTCACAACCTTGCGCCTGTCAGACAGGCGCTTAAGTCACTGAGCCAAACTCCCAGCCCTGGTTTTTTGAGGCAGGGTCGCACTGTGTAGCTCAGGCCGGCCTTGCGCTCCCGCTGTAGCCCAAGCCGGCCTCGAACTCACAACACTCCTCCTACTTCAGCCTCCTGAGTGCTGGGATTAAAGGCGTGCGCCACCACACCCAGCTCCTCATTGTCATTTTAAGAATCAGAAAATTGAATCTTTATTTTGAAAGTCTTATAATGCTTCTTAGAATGCAGTGCTTTGATAGAAGTAACGGCAAATCTTGTTTTGTCTCATAGGCTGTTCTTGGTCATCTGTATAGTTAACAATTTAATTCTAATTTATTAATATAATTTTGAGCTTCACTATGATTTTCAGGCCCGCTCCATATACACCAACAGTATGGCAGAGAAGCTGGGCATGGCAGTGCACGTCTATAATCCCAGAAATGAGGGAGACTGAAGCAGGAGGACTACAAGTTCAAGCCAAGTCTGGGCAACTGAGCAAGACCCTGCCTCAAAATAAAAAATAAAAAACAGATGAGGATGTAGTTTAGAGAAAAGGCTCTGGGGGTTCCATCCCCAGTACTACTAAACAAAGCAAAACAAAACAACCAAGCAGAAACGACCACAAAAAAACCCAAGTTTGGCAGAAAGAGGAAGACCTAGGATAGCATTTGGGAAGGAAAAATAACCTTGAGCAAAGCCAGTTTGGAGCAGAGATTAGAACACCACCCATATGATATTAAATGCATGTGTTTTCACTCTTAGAAACTTCTTCAGCAATAAAAGACTAGCTTCTATTTTTAAGAATAAAATGATACATCTTTTATAAGTGGCTTGAATCCCAAGTCACCCCTTTCCTAGCACAGAAGCAGCAGAAATGGTGATAAATTATAAGTATACAGAAACTTGAAAATAAAATGAGGATTGAAATCAAGGCCTTCAGCTTGAGCTACATCCTCAGCCTTTTAAATTTATTTATACTTTATTTTGAGATAAGATCTCTCTAAGTCACTAAGTTGCCCAGACTGAGCATGAACTTGTGATCCTCCAGTCTCGGCCTCCCAACATACTGCGATTATGTGTATGCAGGACTAGAACCAACTTATACTGTTATTCTTCAACTGCCAATTATTAAAAGTTTATCTGGCAGATGAAATGCAAAAAAAAACCTCACCATAGTAGGACAATTACTAGTATCTTATTATTTTTCACATTGTTATCTGCCAGTACTCCAAGTCTCCTCACTTAACTGCAAAGAATAGAATCATGTCTATATCTCTATCGTGGCCAATATGGAATTTGATAGCTTTTTAGTGAAGGTTTAGTGAAAACAACACGATTATATCCTGAGATGAAGGGGGGGTTGCTAGATGAAAATACTTTGAAAGCTATTAGTCTAATTTAAATTTCAATTTATGTTTTGAATCTTTTATCCTTAATTTCATTTGATAAATTATATGTATATAAGGTAAGTTATTAATATTATGATTAAACATTTGTAAGGCTTGTAATTCTGTTGGGGGCTAGGGATGGAACCCAGGGTCATGTGCATGCTAGGTAAGTGCTCTATCACTGAGCTACATCCCCAGCCTGGATTTTTACTTTCAAATTGGATAAATATTTCAAACTGATAGATTAAATATCTATATCCCATGACAAAATACAAATAGCATAAAACAATGAACCTTTGATTCTTCAGAAGATGCAGAGGAGAGTGACAATAATGAAACTAAATTAAGTGTTTTTCCCAAGGCCAAAATAAAATATATAAGCCACAATGAAAATGTATGAATAGCCTACCTCAAACTCACGACGTTTCTCATAAATCGGGATGATCAACTTGGAGATCTCAGAAATTACTTCATAACGTTCTGCCTTCCATAAGCCATCTACACATTGTTCTAGTAACTCCAGCAAAACTTCCTGCATTAAGAGAAAAATCCAATTAGGAATTAAAAATAGAGAGTTTTAAACAAATTTTGAACCACTTTAAGTTTTAATACAGAGCAAACATAATGTACTAAGTTTAATGAAGTACACAGAAGAAATATAATGTACTTTCTTTTCTTTTTGGGGGGGTGCTGGAGATGAAACTCAGGGTCTCATGCATGCTAGACAAGTGTTCTACCACTGACCTACATCCCCAGCACTGTGACTATATTTTGTAAATCAAAGTAATTGATGTATTTGACATTAGAAACTTTTTTTTGAGGCAGGATCTTGCTCTGTAGTTCAGGCTGGCATTGAACTCAAGATTCTTCTGCCTCACTTCATTCGAGAAATGCAAATTAAAACAACATTGAGATTCCATCTCACTCCAGAAACAATGGCTGCCATCAATAAATCAACTGATAACCAAATGTTGGCAGGGCTGTGGGGAAAAAGGAACCCTTCTCCACTGTTGGTGGGAGTGTAGACTGCTACAACCACTGTGGAAATCAGTGTGGAGATTCCTCAAAAAACTAGGGTTGTAAGTCCCATTCAATCCAGCTTTTCGCTTTCTGGGTATTTTCCCAGAAGAATTGAATACGTCATGCTACAGCGATATATGTGCACCCAAGTTTATAGCAGCACAATTTGTAATAGCTAAATCTTGGAAACAACCCAAATGCCCATCAACTGCAGAACGGATAAAAAATATGGTATTTTTATACAATGGAATATTACTCAGCTATAAAGAAGGATAGCATTGAGGCTTTTATAGGTAAATGGAGGCAATTTGAGGCCATATTCATAAGTGAAATAAATCAAACTGACATTTGTAAATATCGTATTGTCTTCCTAGTGTAAAAAATAACCAAAAAAACTGAAAGAGTAATAAGATCCAAATTGTACAATAGATATTGTGATAATGAAAGGGACAGAAAGCATTCAAAAGGAAACAACAACTTGGATAAGGGAAAGGAGAAAAGTAAGAAGGAAAAAGATTATATGTATATAGGTATACATATATATACGTACGTATGTATATATATACAAGATAAATAACTGTACTACTAATCTCTGTTAGCTCATCAAAAAGAACATTTGTGCTTTCATTGTTTGATTGTTTGATCACTTTTTTATGCCTAAATCTTGTAACCTGAACAACTACTTCTAAGATAACAATATGTAATATATTAACTAGTGTTAATTCCCTACTACTGTTTTTGAAATTCTGCATCATTTCTATCCTTTTTTCTGTTTTGCTTTTTAGAATTTAAAAAACTTTTTAAAAAAGATTCTTCTGCCTCAGCCTCCCAAGTACTAGGATTACATATAGGCTAGAAACATTCTTAAAGTAGGAAATTAATAGTAAACTGTCTTTTTATTTATTCTCATAATGAAGATGTTAACTGTATTTGTAAATGGGAATACACTGAGAAGGGCTATCTTTGAAAGGGAATATATTGCTTGTTCTAAATTGAGAGTGTCTAAGATGATCTGAGGGTACAATAGCGATTACTAGGCACCCAGGGAGGAGGTCAGGGAGTGGGAATGTTAAAGTGGAAGAGTGGTTGGTTATGATCAATGCATGCAATATTCACATATGGAAATATCACACTGAGTCCCATTCCTATGTATTAACAATAAATAAATGAGGATTTTTGAATGCTTAAGAGGGTGAATTCCACTAAATCTATATATGTTCATAATTTTCCTTTTGAGACTATACGATATATAACATTAGTCTTAGGAAACTGTGACAACTTTTTCAAGGTATTGCATTAATGACAGGTGGTAAATAATGCAGCTTCATAAACAATGCTTCTTTCTGAAACTGTTAGTTCTAAAATTAATGAGAATGATAGCTGATAGGTGAATGATAGGAGAGATATCATGATCGATATCTCTCATTGTGCCTGAATGATAATGGTTGCTATGAAACAAACTATTTTGTGAACCAATATCTCATGTTCTCAATAATAAAAAGAGAAAGTCATTATTACGCTGTTCATAAATTTTAAGTTTGTTTCTATCTTAAAGAGATGTATAGAAATGACTTCTAAAATGGCTCTTTCTGTAGGTCCCTTAGACAATCAAACTTATCCTATAGCTTTCACTTATGTTTCTTATCTAGCCAGTGACAACATCATATAAACCCTAGAAAACCAAGGGCAGTTTTGACTTTAGCCTCCGTTATAGGTTGAACTGGGTTCCTCAAATAGATAAATTAAAATCCTCACCCCCAGTACCTCCAACACATGACCTTATTTGGAAAAAGGGTCATTGGAGATGTAATTAGTTTGGGCCAAAGCATACTGGAGTAGGGTGGCTCCTCAATCCAATATGGCTAGTATCCTTATAAGAAGAGAAACATTTACAGGGAAAATACCATGTGACCAGGAAGGGAGGGTGTAACTGCAAGACAAGGAAGGTCAAGAACCAACAGTCTCCACCAAAAGACAAGTAGTCTCAGAGGAAGCATGGCCCTGATGGAACTTTGAGACAGTATAAATTTCTATTGCTTTAAGTCATCCAGTTCGTGGTACTTTGTAATGGCAGCTCTAGAGCTATGGTCTGAACTTGTGTGCCCTCTTCAATTCATATGCTAAAATTCTAACGTTGAAGGTGATGGTATTAGAAGGTGGGGCCTCTGGGAGGTGCTTAAATCATGAGGCAGAGCCATCAAGAAAAGGATTTTAGTGCCCTTGTAAAAGGCCTCCCAGAGAGCTAGTTGAACCCTTCCACCACATAAGGATGCCCTCAACAGACAATGAATCTGCTGATGCCTTGATTTTCAACTTCCCAGCCTCTAGGAAGCTTGGGATAAGGTTGTTAATAAGCTATCTAAACTGAGTGTGGTGGTGCACACTTGTAAGGCACCACCAAAAGGTTGAGACAGAAGGAGTGCAAGCTTGAGCCCAGCCTGGGCAACTTACTGATTTAGGGTGTCCCTGTCTCAAATTAAAAATAACAATAACAAAAAAAGACTGGTGTGAAGCTCAGTGTGAAGGACCAGGGTTCAACCCCTGGCTGAAAAATTTTTTTAAAAGCTACTCAATGTAGTATGTTCTATTATAACAACCTAAGATACTAGGAAACTAATATTCTTTTTTTTTTACTCAACCTCTAATGAGTTCATCATCAAGTCCTGTTAAATTTTACATCCTAAATATTTCTCAAATCTGAGCCTTCCTGTCCATTTCTATGTTTATTGTTAAGGTTCAAGACTTCCCTATTTTTTTTTTTATTAACTGATCTTCCCATCTCCAGCCTCAGCACTTTCAAATATATCCTCTATCCATGTGTTATAAGGTTCTGATTAAAATGCAAAACCTGACCATTTCACTTTTCCCTTCTCAAATCCTCAGCTCTCACAGAACAAAGACAACTTCCCTTATTTGGCACACAAGGTTTGCAATAATCTTGCTGATACTTCTATAATCGCCTCATTCACCATGCCAAGTCCTGTATTTCATGCTCCAACAACACTGAACTGTTAGTAGTTCCCCTGAAGCAGCCAGGTGTGTCTTAGCTTTGTGCCTTATTTTTGCTACACCCTCTGCCCTTAGTTCCTTTCACTTGGTTATATCTTTTAAAAAGCTGAAGTAATATCTCTTCCAGGATCCTTCTGATCAGTATAAGACAGGCTAAATATTAGGTGCCTCGTTTCCTGATCTTTTGATTCTTAGGGTAAATATTTATACGTGTACAATGTTTGCACATGATCTATGTATCAGACTTCCCAAGTAGGCTGTGCGAGAGCAGAAATAATTTTTATATTGATTTCTCTAATAACTAGTATAGTGGTACTGTATGGTAGGTGTTCAATAAATGTTACTTTAATAAATCACCAATATATTAACATTTAGTGGCCAAATTAAAATTTCTAGCAGCAGTGTAAACCATGAATTTTGGGGGATTACAGTTAATCTTGATTGTCAACTTGATTGCTTTGAGAGATGCCTAGATTAGTGAAAATCACGTTTCTGGGTGTGTTTGGCTGAATCACAGTGTTGTGATTTTGGGGGCTATATATAGTCCCTCACCCCATCCTCCCATACTCTTTCTCTACTCTCTGCTTCCTGGCTGTCATGAAGCATACAGATATTGCTGAACATGCCTTTCCACTGTGATGTCTCTGCCTCAGAGTCACATGATCATGGACTGAAACCATGAGCCAAAATAACCATTTCTCCCTTAAGTTGTGGGTGCCAGGCATTTTGTCCCAGCAACAGAAAGCTGATGAACACAAGAAAATTAAAAACCAGCTACAAAGTAGTGAAGTTTAACCCAAAGTTTTAAAGTTACTTAACAATTAGAAAATAATCAATGTAATATATCATGAAATACATCAAATGAAAGAGACAATATCATTATTAATAGAGGCAGGAAAAACTTTGTAAAAATCCAACATCCACTCAATAAAAAAAACCTAGGAAATAAAGAATTCTTCAATCTTACAAAGAGCATCTATTAAATATCTGAAGAAAATATGCACATCTTCTAAAATTGGGAACAATTCAAGAATGTCTGCTCTCATCACTTCATTCAACATTATGCTAGAGTTCTTAGCCAGTGCAACAAGTCAAAAAAAAAGACACATGCATAAAAAAGTAAAACTGTTTTTCTGTGCTGATGATATGACTGTATATGTAAAAAATGGTAAGCAATATATAAGCTACTGTCTTAGTTAGCTTTCTCTTGTTGTTGAGACAGAATACTTGATGCCCAAAATGAAGAAAGGAAAGGTTTATTTGTTACAGTTCTTGGGGGCTTCAGTCCATACTCAGCTGGCTGCAAGGCAGGGTGGTGTGGCTGAGGGCCAGCAGTTCAGGGCAGCCGCAAACAGCAAGGCATGAATCTGGCAAGAGCGAGAGACACGCCTTCCTCTTGCCCTTACACTGCATGTCGGCTCCACCCCTGGGCAAGTGCAGTACTTACACCACCAATCCCAGCGCCAGACAACAAACCAATCATGAATGCTAGACTCAGCTGTGTCCATATTACATGAGGCTTCAGGTGGGGCCATAGGAACAAAAACTGTAACAGCTACTAAAGCTAATTGGCAGATTTAACAAGGTTGTAGGATATAAGGTCAACACACAAAACCAACTGTTCCTATACACTAGTAATAATACATTGAAATATAAAACAGAAAAGCAAGCAATATAATTTATAATAGTATCAAAACATCAAATATCTAGCAATAAATCTAACAAATGACTACTACCTTGAAAACTATACAATATTGCTGGAAGAAATTAAAGACAATGTAAATAAATGTTTATTGATTGGTAGACTTGATATAGTCAGGCTTTCCATTAACCATGTAGTGATGCATAAATGTAGTAAAATCCCTACAAAAATTTCCAACAAATTATTTTGAGGAAGTAGAAAGGATGATTCCAAATTTTATATGGAAATTCAAAGGATGTAGAATAATTAAAATAATTTTGAAAAAAATAAAGCTAAAAGGTGAAGGCTACCTGATGTGATTATAAAGCAACAGTAATCAGGACAGTATGATATTGGTGTTAATATGAACAAATAAATGAGTGATACAGAAGAGGGCCAGGAAATAGCATAGATATTTTTTTCTCTTTTTTTTTTTTAGTACTTTTTCTTGTGTGCCTGCACTCTTTATATTTTCTTTTGTGAAATGATCCCTTTTGTCAATTCTTAGAACTTGAGTTGTTATTCACTTTTTTACTGTTGATTTGTGGGTGATCTTTCTATATGGACCATGGGGGTGTGTGTATGTGTGTGTGTGTGTGTGTGTGTGTGTGTGTGAAGTTTTGACCAGGGTGACAACATAAATTTAATGAGGCAAAAGGAAAGTTGTAATTTCATCCAAATAATGTGGACCATCTAAATATCTGTCAATAAAAAAAACGACGTTATCCAGGTATAGTGGTACACACCTACCCAGCTCTCTAAGAGGCTAAGGCAGAATGATTGCAAGTTTGAGCTCAGTTTGGTCAACCTAGTGACTTAGCAAGACCATGTCTCAAAATAAAAAATAAAAAAGGGTTGGGGATGCAGTTTAGTGCACAGGCCCTGGCTTCAATTCCCAGTACTGCATATACACATAACAGATAAGTGAAAGAATGGTACACAAAATCACAGCACATATAAATCAACAATAAAAAAGTGAACAACTCAATTTCTAATAATGAACAAAATAGAACATTTCACAAAAAGAATATATTAAAGAGCCCAGGGGCATATGAAAAACTATCACATCACTAGTCATTAAGGAAAATACAAATAAGAGTTATAATGTCTAATTCATGCCTAATAGAATGGTTAAAATAAGAAAGACTAGAAACATCAGATGTTAGTGAGAATACAGAACAACTGGAACTCTCATCCATTGCTGGAGGAAGTATAAAATGGCCCAACCATTTCAAAAATTCTGGAAATTTCTTATAAAGTTAAATATCTATATTTCTTATAAATATATATATATATATATATATATATCTCCTAGGATCTAGCAGTTCCAATATTACAAGCAATTCCACTGTCCCAACAATTCCGAATATTACAAAAGAGAAATGCAAGCATATATTTATAAAAGGACAGAGATAAGAATGGTTAAAGCAGTCTTATTCATAATAACCCCAAATTGAAAACAACCCAAAATCCATCAACAAGAGAATGCATTAAAAATTGTATATCAAGATAATGGAGTGAGTTCGAGGCCGGCTTGGGCTACAACGCGAGCGCAAGGCCGGCCTGAGCTACATAGTGTGACCCTGCCTCAAAAAACCAGGGCCGGGAGTTTGGCTCAGTGCCTTAAGCGCCTGCCCTGGCAGGCGCGAGGTTGTGAGTTCAATCCCCGGTGCCACAAAAAAAAAAAAAAAAAAGATAATGGAATATTTAGTAATGAAAAAGAAAAACTATAAAAAATCAGTTTAAGGAAATGAAGCCAGATATGAGGGTACACATGGAATGAATCAAAATTTCATGACATCAAAATTAATCAGTTATGATAGAAATTTGATGGTGAGGCCAGGGAGACTGCCTGGACATGAGTCCAAGGGAATTTTTTCTGTAGGAATGGGTGTGTTTTATTACTTGTTTCTGGTGGAAGGTTACGTGAGTTTATAAGACTGTCAAAATTCATCAAACTGTTTACTTAAAATGTATGCATTTTATTGTATGTTAAAGTTTTTAACTTGCAAATCAAGTCAAGAATACATTTTTTAAAAAATGAGATTTCATTATTGGTAGTTTAACTCATGTAACTAAATACAAGTATTAAATGGACAACTGTTAGTGTTTTTTGTTTCAATATAACTTTTAAATCAGTGTAAATTTTTTTTTCATTAATGAGGGCATGAGGAGTGCTATGGTTTATATTGAGATGTCCCCCCAAATCCTCGTGTGCTCATTTGTGGGGAGTTCTGAAGTGGCTGGATTAGGGTGTGTGAATGTGGACTAAGGCCATGACACTGGGATTAAGGGTTTGGATAATGAAAGCTTCACCCTGGGTTTGTAGCCTGCATAAAATAAAGAGGGACAGAAAGAAGGCAGGCTTGCTGCTGCTTGCTGTCTCTTGCCTGCTTTGTCATGGACTATTTCTCCTCTGTGATGGCCCTCAGCCATGCTGCCCTTCCTATGGACTGGGGACTTTGAACTGAAACCTCTACAAACTGTTAGCTGAAACAAACCTCCCCTTTAATTTCTGGGTGTGGGGTATTTTGTCTCAGCAATGAGAAAAGTAACTAAGACAAGGAGGAAACCCTGTTACATAAATCCAAAGAAAATGGCACTTCGTAGAACATGATCCTATCTGTATACAGATTTCTTCATTTAACAACCTACCTATTTAATGACTTTTTGGACTTAGGAACGAGGAGTGCTATTTGGACATTTGACCCACTGCTCAGACTTATGACTCATTTTTTGTACAGTTCATTACATCTTATTTATATAGCTTCGGTGTCTTTTTTTGTACAGTACACCTTGTTTATATAGCACCACAATTTTTGCTGCTTTCACTGTGATTTCACTGTACGGCACAGTGCTATAGGTTTATGTTGTAATACACTGCAGCACTACATGTAAATTACACAAATAGAAGCAAAGTCATCGAGTTGGGAATTTCCATCGACTATTTCTTTGTTCTGAATATTATAATGCACATACTATATATAATTCCTCATTTAGAAACTAAATGATTTAATGATCTAGTTGCAGGAAAGGAACTAGGTTGTTAAATGAGTAATGTCTGCATATTAAATAAAAACATACATAAACTAAGTGTGGTGGTGCATGCCTATAATTCCCGCTACCTGGGAGACTGAGGCACGAGGACTGAAAGTTTGAGCCCAACCTAGGTAAATGATTGAAACTGCCTCAAATTAAAAAAATAAAATAAAAAGGCTGGGGGGGGTTTTGTAGCTTGGTGCCTCCTGGGTTCTATCCTCAGTACAACAAAAAAAAATATATTAATTATTACTAAGGAATACAAAAGAATTGCAAAAATATATTTACACAGTAAATTAATTACAGTTCTTGACTACTGAGAAAAGTTACTGCTTTCCTTGAGTGTATTAATAGGGTCAGGCTCAAGGCCATTTCTGTGAATACATTGGCACTGCTATTTGGAAGGCAAGGATATAAATTCAGCTATTGTGAACTAGTAATGTCCCACAAAATCCTCAAAATCTTCCCACTGTTAGCCTGTTAAAACTTGTAGTCTCAGGGGTGGGGGGGATGATTTAAGACTAACATTAAGAAAAGTGAATTAACTTTCCTAAGGCTTCACAGTCAACAACTAAGCTGGGATTCAAATTAAAGCAACTTTATTCTCTATTATAATCAATAATTCAGCAACCATGTTTTAAATACCTAGTCTCCTAGGTTTTGAGGATAAAAAGCTACTAACCTAACTTTAAGAAACCTCAGTGCCGAGGAGATCAATGAAAAAGCCTGATACTTGTGTCATGCTCAAACACTTATGAAGAGCTTTCATGTATATTGCTAAGAGATCAGGACAGTATCACTATCCTTCCTTTACTGATATGTAGACCTGGTAGGTGAACATTCTAGGTTTGTCAATTGAGCTACACAAACAAGAGTTCACTTAACGTCTGCTTGTATTTTAAAAAGCAATTCATAAAGTATTTATATAAAGTGTTTCACTGTAACTTTAACCTTGTTGCTCATGTCTCTTAATTACAGTTTTTTAAAAATGTAATTGTATGGGAGTATAACCCTTTCAACTTCTCTGCTTTTGTGTATTTCTTTTTTTTTTTTTTTCATATTCCCAGTCTTTAATTGTGACCTTTTTTCCACGGTTCAGCCCTTTGTTCTCTGCTATGTTATTCTATACTCACCCTGCTTTGGTTCTTATGAGGATATACCTCCCACATGCTGACTTCTACCACGCCCTCTCTTTTTAGATTCAGTTCCGCATTTCTAACGGCCTGATGGTTATTTACATTTCGATAACTGGACACACACTGAAAATTGAATTAACCATTTCCCCTGCAAAACTGCTTTCATTAAGGTCCAAATTTCTTGGAAGAGGTAACTTTGACGCTTCTCCACTTTTGCCAACAAGTCTGCTTTCCTCCTATCTGCACAGTTTCCTGAATCTTTCACTATTCTGGTTTAGTCTCTGACCACCTCTTGTCCGCACAATTACGGCAGCCTTGCCTCTAGTCTCTGCCTCCCACCCTGCCCACCTGCCTCCAATGTCTACCCCATTACCACCAAATTAACTTCTCTCTTTGCTTCTGTTGTCTCATTATCCTGTTCAAAAATCTTTGATAAAAGCTCAGCATTCTACTGGCTAAAGCCTAAATTTTCAAAATTTCTCAAAATGTAATCTCCAACTATTACTCTTCTCGGTGTGAACCTGCTGGGTTAATCAAACGAATTCACTCACTGTACTTCAAACACACCTGTGTTTTCCTACCTCAACCTCTATCCTTGCTGCTCTGCTCTGGTGGAATCCCTTCACACTGTCCTCTGTTTTCAAACCTGTGTCTCATCCTAGGACCCCTGCTTGACCTCAGCACTAAGGCATCTCTCTCACTTCAGACCTCATATGCCACCTGCTGTTTATGTTATTCAAATGGCACTATTTTGCTCATTTCCATTTCATGTAGGTGTATTATCTCTTCGGGAGACCTTGAAGGTCAATTAAACCATATTTAATTATTTTATAGCTCATATATTACCAAATTCAGAGCCTTGCTCCTAAGTCAGTGCTCAATAAAACTTTGTTGGTTGATTTGACAGCTGAAGTTGTTCTCTAACTATCTGAAGTATGGAGTGGGAACATTCCATTTCTAAGTATTTTAATACATACTTTGCTTTGTTGAAGTAAAGGACAATATTAATTTTATTTTAGGAGAGATTTTTCTACTTGTTGACTCTGATCTAGTAACTGGGATGGTAATCTGAGAGAAAGAAATGGTACAATTCTGATACTAGATGGCAGGAGCACTTCCAGAGGCAGAGCTCTATGTTCTAAATAGGAACATCTCTGCCTAGGCTGGTTTAATACTTAAAGCTCATTAATCCTTCAACATTCAGGTAGTGGCAATAATTTTAATATAAACTTTAAGAAATGAAATGTGTATAACTGGCAATGCAGGCCTTGACATCTTACTTCACTGTAATGGACATCCATCATTCCAGCATCTTCTTTCATTGCTCCTTCTTCATCTATATTGGGAGTAATTTTCTTGAAGGCTGAACAACCATTAGGGAATAATTCTGTGTGAAAAAAATCAATAAAGTATATTTATAAAAAAGTGGTAAATAACAGAGTGCCTTATAGGATTGGCAATTTTCATATAAACATGTTTTTGGAAGGATTAAAGTCATAAGTACACGTTTCATTTACCAAAAAAAGAGAGAGAGAGAGAGAGAGAGAGAGAGAGAGAGAGAGAGAGAAAGAATTATATAAATGATTTCCATTCACTACACAGTCTATCAGTTTTTTCCCTAAAAAACAACCCCAAAGTATTTACAAATAAGTCTCACTCTGACTATGCACCATCTTCAATGGCTAGTACAGATATTTCCCTAGCGTGATCTAAAAATTCTTAGTTTTTTTATTTTTATTTTTTTTTGTGGCACCAGGGATTGAACTCACAACCTTGTGCCTGCCAGACAGGCACTTAAGCCACTGAGCTAAATTCCCAGCCCTAGTTTTTTGAGGCAGGGTTACACTATGTAGCTCAGGCCAGCATTGCGCTCGCGTTGTAACCCACGCAGGCCTTGAACTCACAACGCTCCTCCTGCCTCAGCCTCCTGAGTGCTGGGATTAAAGGCATGTGCCACCATGCCTGGCTCTAAAAATTCTTACTAAAATTTTTATCCTGTGTGCATTTATGGTCTATCATCTAAACAAGAGGGCAAGTACTCAGTCATCTTTGGTAATCATCTCTGGTATGTAACTTTACAGAGAATGGGAAAAGGGAGTGAACTGTTGGATGAGGCCTAGTCTAGGACTTGTAAGAGAAGCAGAAAATAAAACCAATGCCAGGGATGAAGCATCCTTGGAGAAACAGGACTGGACATTTGAAGAACCACAGCTTCTGGAGTTAGACCTAGCTCTACCTCTAATTGTGTACTTTGCTGCATATTTATCCCTGGGATTGTAAAAAGATTTTTAATCTGTAAAACAGGGATACTAGTAGTTACTTTATGAGAATTAAATGGAATTGAAACTGTTTTGAACACAGCCTAGCATATGTGAAGTACTCAGTGAGTTATAATGACCAAACAAGGCTACCAATAAATAAAATAACTTTTCAAAGTAGAAAAAAATTGTCAAATGGATGGCTATGAAGGAGGAAGTGGACTTAAACTGAGAAGAGCTGTGTAGGATCATGGACCAAATTGTTACTGTCAAGCAAAGGTCTAGGTGTAGAAGGCCACACAGTCACCCTATAGATTCTGGTCCAAACACTTGCTGTGGCTACCTCTTCCCTTATCTAAATCTGTGGTAATTCTGGACTTCAAGAAAAACTCAGCCTTTAGAATACACTTGGTTAGCCAGTGGAAAAGTACCCTTCTGATACTGGCTGAACAAAGAGCTGTTGGAATCTACTGTCCTACATCCTCTTTAATAGTGATGCTCAAAAGTAATGACCTTTAATCTCACACCTAGGTATCTGGTTATATTTCTGGGGTTAGAGATTGGGTAAGGAAAAAGGAAATTTGAAGAAAACAAATCTCACATTAAAGAGATTTCTCAGAAAAGGTCTTATGTCAGGACTTGGATTTTGCCAACTCATCTCACCTGAATGAAAGCTAACTAGACATATCTTCTGGGTAAGATGCTTAATAGAACATGAGTTATCAAGTAAGTACCACACTTCTGTGAGAGAGATGGATGTGTGATGGGGGAAGATTTTTTTGAAACAGTGAGTTGTGATGCTCGCTGGCTTCTAGTGGACTCAAGCAATCCTTCTTAGTCTCCTGAATAGCTGGGACTATAGGAGCAACTCACAGTGCCTGACGCCAAGGGTTGTTGTTATAATAATAATAATTAGTAGTAGTAGCAGTAGTAGTAGTAACACTGGGTATCGAACTCGGGGCATTTGCATTGAGTTATATCCCTCATCCTTTTTATTTTGAGACAGGTTCTTGCTGAATCCAAGGATTAATTTGGAGTAAGCTTTTAAGAAAAGAGAAATACATGGGGAGTAGTCAGTGGGTTTTCATTTGGAAAGTGTGGTAGAAATGAAATTTATATTTAGTTTGATCCACAAGATTTTAGAGCCCCATTCATTCAAAGAAGTTAGGTAAAAGGAACTGAAGATAGAACACAAAACTTATCTTCACTTCTGAAGTAAGTATGCCTAACTGGTCTATTATAGCCCTAGAGTTCTATTCAAAGTATTAGACCAACACAGGCTGCAATGATGGCTATTGAGGTAAAATACAACTTAATGTTTGTGTTTAGTGTTTCACTGACTTTGCAGGTATAAAGTCAGTAGTTTGATCATCTATTTACAGGACAACAATACACAACGTAGCATCTATGGGGATCTCCTTCTGAAGGTAGTGGCCATTATTAATTCCATCTTGTTTTGAAGTCCTGTATCATTTTCACTGTTTTGTTTGGTTGGGTTTTATTCTGGTTTGTCTTGTTTGATTTTGTTGTATCTGATGGCATGCGCACCTGTTTCAGGGATAGCAGGGTACATTATGGTAGCCATTTTGGATTTACTATTATTTTGTTTTGAAGTCTTTTACTGCGTTCATTGTTTTGTTTTTATTGGTTCTATTCTGCTCTGTTTTGTTTGATTTTTACTATGTCTGAGGGTATGGGCAGCTGTTTTGAGGACAAGAGGCATTATGGTAACCACTGTTGATTTCCTACTATCTTGTTTTGAAGTTCTGTGTCACTTACACTGTTTTATTTTGATTGTCTTTATTCTGTTTTGTTTGGTTTTGGTTTTATTCTATTTAAAATAAAAATTATCAAAAAACCTCCACAAAATACTAGACCATAATAAGATAAGGAACTTATGTATCAGAATGTAAATCAATTCCTCCTTTCCTTTGTCAACATAGTCTTCTTGTGAAAAAGAGCCAGCTAAAACAAACAGCCCAGTTTTTAGGGACACAGGTGTTTTACATTCAGGACAATACTTCTTATCTTGCAATAAACCCTTAATAAACAGTTCTTAAACTAGCAGCTAGTCTGTGGAACACTCTGAGTGGTAATGTACTAGAAATATTTGAAAGTTAAGAGAAAACATCTCACTGGATCGCCTCTAAGAAATCTAGAGCTTGGCAATAAAAAGACTCAAGACTGGAAG
Organism: Dasyprocta punctata; assembly: GCA_004363535.1. Lineage (NCBI taxonomy): Eukaryota > Metazoa > Chordata > Mammalia > Rodentia > Dasyproctidae > Dasyprocta > Dasyprocta punctata. Next base: position 236,730 of record RJWM01000115.1, on the reverse strand, counting down.
GAAGAGATAAAGGTGTAGAGTAAAATCTTAGATTGGAACTTGTTCTGTGACTGTTCTGCAAGATGAACAAATGTTTCTAATAAATCCCTACTTGATAAATGAGTGATGTCTCACAATACGAGAAGTGTGTGACACCAAATGTCACATGATCATGACTGAGCCAATGGTTCCCTTGTCTCTCTCTCTACCCCCTCCCTGCAGAATTGTGGGTGGTCATCTCCCAACAGCAAGAGATTATGGAGGACATCTCATCTGCAAAGGAGCAAGAGAAAAAGTCAGAGGAATCTTTTACTTCAAATGAGGTAAGGAAGATATGTAAAATATGGGAAACTGTAAAATTTTATAGCAGAGCACCACCTGAATAAGGCTGTAGCAGTGACAGTAATGAATCTGTTTAACGACATGTAATGTCACATTTCCACAAAATCCTCAAAAGGAAGCAAAAGTAAGTGTTATTAGATAGGTTCCTTGTTAAAGTTGCACAAAAAGAAAAAGATTCCATTGAGCCAATAGATAGCAGTGATGGCAGCAGTGATAGTGAAAGTCATTGTATGCAATAACCCTCCTCTCTCTTGGCTCCCTCACACCAGCCATGAAGATTTTTAAAAGTAAGTACAGGTTAATGTGTTTATTTTTCTTTATTATTTTGTATTATATTACAGTATCATAATAATTTTATATGAATTTTTTGGGTTGTAGAACAAAACATCTGAGGTTCCATTATTTCTTATGGGGAAATTTGCTTTGATATAAAAATGGTTTGCATTACAAGTATATTTCTGGAACAATTTATGCTCACAAACCAAGGTCTTTATCAAAGAAGAGGCCAACCCCTGAAGGGCTCAGGCAGTTAAGCCCATGACTGGGAAAAAATTCCTGTATATTCAGAAGGGATTATTTAAATTATTCCCAAATCCAGGGTTTTTCTAGAATGGCATGATCTAGTGGAGCACAGAGAAAGATACAGCACCTTGGAAGAGTATCTTGGTATGTATTTTAAGAAGCAGGGAAAATCATGCTTTGTCTCAAAAGCAAAGATGTCAACACCCATTTCTGGAATGTATTGCCAAATCATCCATTGTAAAGACTATCACGGATCTGTAGCTTCATAATCCACTATTCTTGTTAAATGCATTAATTTATGTGCCTGATGGACATAGGTTTAATCCTCAGTACTAACAACAACAACCACCCTTGGTATCAGGCACTGTGATATGCACCTGTATCCCAAGCTATTCAGGAGACTAAGATAAGAGGACAGCTTGAACCTACATGTTAGAAGTCAGCCTAGGCACCATAAGTATGACACTTACCTAGAGAAGACCATATCCTTTTCTCCTTTTTTGCCTAAGTTATCAACACCCACCAAAACCCAGGATCCTTTTGCTTGTTAGGGGACTTGATAAAATGCTTAGATAAAACTCTGATTCCCCTTAGTCCTGGAAAGATGTTCAGATGAAATTTGCCAGTGCATATATTCCAACAGGATGAGGCATCTGTTTGAGGGATCTAATGTAGACCTAGGTAGCCTTGTGCACAGTGGTCATGGAGATTCTGCTACTAATCTGTCTGGTACTTGACCTAGTTTCTTAATTTTGCCCTTCATCACTGTTAATTCTATATTCCTGGACACTGTCCTAGGAATATGGAAAACTGTCCAGGTAAGGATGACTACCTTTGTCAACATAGTCTTCTATGGGAAGTGCTTCTTTTGGGAGAGGGTTTTGATGAGGTAGTAGTCTAACCCTTGATGTTATATAACTGCAAGTCAGAAGAAGCATGAGAGTTAGGGTCCTAATGGAACAGCATGAAAGGAAAAGGCTGTGACTGGGAGAAGAGGGGAATAAAAAGCTTTGGGGAACGTCAGCTATCAGAGATTGAGTACAAAGACTTGGGAAAGAGCAATATTATCCCAAAATGAATGAGAAGAACAGATCATGTGGAACAGGAAGTTCCATTTTCTGGGTTTAGGAGGAAACCCACAGGCTGGAAACTTTGCTGAAGTTAGGATGCTAGGTGGCAGTGGAAGAATCCAGAGACTTGACTCTTGTCTTCCCTGGGGAAAACAGCTGTGCCTTCTCTCAAGAAAAGAAGTTCATACCAGTCTAGGCTTCAGAGAACGAGATCCAGAAAACTTGAGGTTCTCAAACCAAACAGAAATCAGAAAATTTTGGCTTAGTTTTTACTTTATATTTTGGGGAATGGAAAAATAAATGAACAGTCAATATCACCACTTAGAGGTAACTTAGATAAAGAGAAACAAATGATAATCTGTGAGGGCTCTCTGGTAGAATGAATGAAACTCAGGCTATGGGAGAGACGGCTGAGAGTGCAGCGTCGGCTGAGAGCAGCACATGCCTCCTCTTCCCCTTTCTGTCAGTTCAGTGCCTGAACCGATGAAGAGAACAATCTGAAAGTGGTCCCTCACCAGTGTTATGCTTAGGCATTATCCAGTAAGATTTTTTTAAAAAGTCTAAATAGAACATCTGTTTCCAGTGTGTCAGCTTGATATTTTATTGCATTTTGATTAAAAATGTTTTATAATGCCCTTCGAGAAAGAGCTTAGGAATTTGAGAAAACAGAAAAATTTTGGCAATGGATGTATGTCAGAGATTTGAAGCACACTCTCTTCCTTTAGTAATCACTGTCAAAGAACACATAGTGACAAAAAACAAAGGATAGCACAGTTGCCCAATTATCTTTGTTATATAAGCGGGCCATAAGTTTGTTGTTGTTGTTGCTGTTTTCCTTTTTAAGTACAGGGGATTGAATTCTGAGTTATACCTCCTTAAACCTTGTTTTTTCCTTTGTAGTGAGACAGGGACATGCAAAATTGTCCTGGCTGTTCTTGGATTTGCCACCCTCCTCCCTCAGGATCCCAGAAAGCTGTGATCACAGGCACTTGTCACCATGCTTGGCCAGTCTTGAACTTGCTTACTTTTTCCTCCACTCTTCTAGTTACCTAACTTGCCACAGACTTCCTTTTTTCTGGTACTGGGGATTGAACCTAGGGCCTTTACACTAAGCTACATCCTCAGCAATTTTTATTTTTTTTTATTTTATTTATTTTTTTTTTTGCGGCACCGGGGATGGAACTCACAACCTCGCACCTGCCAGGGCAGGCGCTTAAGGCACTGAGCCAAGCTCCCAGCCCTGGTTTTTTTTTGAGGCAGGGTCGCACTATGTAGCTCAGGCCAGCCTTGTGCTCGCTTTGTAGCCCAAGCTGGCCTCGAACTCACAACGCTCCGCCTACCTCAGCCTCCCGAGTGCTGGGATTAAAGGCGTGCACCACCACGCCCGGCAGCAATTTTTAAATTTTGAATCAGGGCCTTGGTGATTTTTCCAGGCCAGCCTCAAACTTGTGTTCTTCCTGCCTCAGCCTCCTGTATAGCTGGGAGAACAGGTGTACATCATAGTGCCTGGCTTAAGTGTGTTTAAAACTTTTCCTTTTCAAATATGCATTTAAATAGATTTTTATTTACTCTGTAAGCATTCAAGTTTTATCTAAATATCAAAAACCCACCAATACTGGTGGATTGTGGAGTTCTCACACTACATGGCTAGTTAAGCAATTAAGTTTTTAACTTGTGTTAGTAGTCTACCTTGGAATAATTATCATAGTTTACTCAGGTAATTAACAAAAGAAGATGGTTTGGATCACGTCACTCATTGAAGCCAAGCAGAAAAAAGCCTGAGCATTTTACTACTACCAATTTTTTGGATTAAGGTTTTCTAGTTTAAGCATTTTCTCAGCTTAAAATAAATGGCACTTATAAATAAATACATTAACTTCTCTTAAATTCAACATTTAAAAAATGCAAAACAACATTTTTTTTCTCCTTGGGGCCTCCAACTTCTATGAAGGATAAATTCTAGGAAATCTTAAGGCTATTGTGGAATACTTAAATGACTAATTAGAAACACTTTGCATTTATTAAAACATGTCACAATTTGGTGGTTAGAGTAGCTGCCTTGTGCTAATGTCCAAACATCCATAGTAAGAAATTATATTTTTAAAACTTAAGGATAATGGAGATAAACAATTCTTGTTTTTACTTAATTTTAAGGTTTGTGTACTGGTGCAAAAACCAAAATATTTTTTTGGTATCAGGAATCGAACTCAGGACCTTGAACTTGCTAGGCAGGCACTATGCAACTGAGCTATATCCCTGGCCCTAGAAAAATATTTTTAATATACTTAACTAATTTAAAAATTTAAAGAGTAGAGTTTTATACTTAGTAATATAAATCTGTTATTTCAGACTGCTACTAATTATAAAGATGAGATACTATTAACTTAATTTCTCTGAAAAATACATCTAAATCACATTAATACTGTGTTTAGGATTCTCATATTTGTCAGTGTATTTGGAACTTTATGCATTCAAGTTTTATATTTATTTATACTGCAATTTTATGGGCGTATCAGTGACATAATTGAAAAACCTCAAATGGGTCTTATTTTGATAACTGCTTTCTTCATTTTAAAAATACATATAGAGTCTGAGGGTGCAGCTCAGTATACAGCACATGTTGAGCATACCTGAGACCCTGGGTTCAATCCTTAGCACCAAAATATAAATGATAATAAAATAGAATAAAACCAACTATGTACTAAAAAGAGAAAAATAAGAGTATACCAATTTCAAACATGTTGACTGTTCAGAAGAATTTTAGTACCAAGCACACTGTCAATTAAAAATATAAGTAAAATGAACCTATAATTTAATCATGATGTTGTAATTGAATATTCTCTATATAAGCATTATATGAGGCAATCAAATACTGAGCTTTAATTGTTAAATGAGAGACACAGTTAACAGTAGGAATTCTTCAATTAAAACAAAACACAACAAAACAAAACAAGCTTGTGCTCCCATCGCCAAAGCCAGAGTGATTAAGTTAGTTTCATTTTGTCCTGATGTTACTCATTTGATTGCTTTTAAGGAAATAGCTTGAATATTATGATAAATAGTGGATGATTTTGTTGTTGTTGTTGTTGTTGTTGTTGTTTTGTTGTAGTTGTTTGATTTTGTTTTTGCAACAGGGTCTTTCTATGTAGTCCAGGCTGGCCTTGAACTCACTATGTAGTTCACACAGGCCTCAAACTCATGATTCTCCTGCTTCAGCCTTCCCAGTGCTGAGATTACAGGTGTGTGCCACCATATCTGGCTGATAGTGGGAGATTTCTCAACTGCAGTCTTCACTACCAATCAGTACTTAAACCTAACTCCACCGTTTTTATTATCAGAGTAGTTATAATAGTCAAAAATATTATTTTTGGAAAGCTAAGGTTTCAGGCAGATTTTCAGAATTAGGAGTCTTCAATTACGAATCCCAGAGCTGCTGGACCCTGATATCCTTGAAGAGCACAATTCCCATGTAACATGCAGATGTCACTGTACTTAGATAAGTGTAGAAATCTAGTCTGTGGCCAGTTCTTGGTGAAGTAGAGGAGGAGGAGCGGGAAATAAATGATCTGTATTATCTGGCTCTTCCCAAGAGCCTAAGAAAAATTCAATTTGTGGCAGCCTTCCAGGGAGACAGTCTGAAAATATAAACACTGGCACCAGGCCTGGCTCTGTACTATTTAACTTGTTCTTGTAACCTCCTATGAAAACAGAAGGCAAATTGAACAATCCAGCCTTCTTTTATAACAATTTCTGTTCAAGACTGAATGAGGCTGAACATACTTTTCAGGGCTAAATTACATCACAATCATAGCTGCAACCTATAGAGATAAAAACTACTGTGGTAACTGAAATTCCTCCCATCTCAGAACAGAAGTATCTTACTCTTTCGGTGAAGGAATTCTGCAACCAGAGCTGCTACATGGACATAACACATTGCAGCCTAAAAAAAAAGAAAAGAAAACAAAAAAGAAAAAAATAAGATGACAAAGAACTGTCAGAATGTATGCAAGGGGTTTTGAAGAATCTTGTTTAGAACAAACTTTAAGTAGTCACCTCTGAAAAATCTCCATTTTTTACATGAATCTTGGCCATACTATCAAGCCAGGTTTTCCTGAGCTCTGGGGTGCTGGCATAGGATTTTGCTAAGCTATACTGGAGGTCAATTAGCATTTCAGGATCTTTCTCATGCTCCTTCATTTGGGCAGTGGCCATAAGAACGGTACGGATCCTCTTCGTCAAGTCTTTGACTTCTGTGGGAAAAGCAGTTGCCTAATTTCAAAACAAACAAACAAAAAATGTTTAGCACTATTATTGATGTGCTCTAAGCTTCAGCATCCAATTCTGGGAACATATTATGATTTTTATTTCTTGTTGCAGTTCTTGGTACTGTAATATATGGGATACATCTAAACAGTTTTAAATTAGTTATTTTTACACTGAGTCTGCTGGAAGAAAAAGTTGGTAAAATTCTTGAAGACACAGGTATAGGCAAGGATTTCCTGAACAGAACTTCAGTTATATAAGACATAATACCAACAATCAACAAATTGGATTATATTAAATTAAAAAGCTTTTCCACAGTAAAGGAAGTGATGAAAAGTGTGAAGAGACAACCTAGAGAATGGGAAAAAATCTTTTTCAGATACTCCCCAAACAGAGGATTATATCCAGAAAATATAAAGAGTAAAAAAAAAAAGTAGATCCTCAAATAAATGACCCAATCAGAAAGTTGGCAATTGAAATGAATAGATACTTCTCAGAAGTACAGATGGCCAATACATATATATATGAAAAAACATTCAGCATCTTTGGCCATTAGAGAAATAAAACTCAAAACAATACTAAGAGTCCATCTTACTCCAAAAAGGATGGGTATTATCAAGAACTCAAAAAACAAAGGTTTTTAGGGAAAAGGAACCCTTCTGCATTGATGGGTATAGCCAATATGGAAATCAGTACAGAGATTTCTCAAAAAACTAAAAATAGAAATTGCATTTGACCCAGCTATACCTCTTCTGGGTATCTTCCCAAAAGAGCTAAAGACATCATACTACAGTGATCCATGTGTACCCTTGTTTACAGCAGCACAACTCACAACAGCTAAATCATGGAAGCAGCCTACATGCCCATCAACATGAATAGATAAAATGTGGTATCATTCACATAAAGGATAACTCTGAGTAATTTTTAGGAAAACTGATAGATCTTGAGACCATAATACTAAATGAAATAAGTCAAATATAGAAGGTTAAGTATTACATAGTTTCTCTATTATGAGAAACCCAAAGTATAAGCAATTTAAGGAACAAAATGAAAGTCATGTTAAGAAAAAGGGAGACAGGCTCTAGAGATGGCAAGCAGATCTAGGGAAAGAGAAGAGAAATGAGTGGGGCAGCTGGGGAGTAAAAATTATGAAGATGTAATATGTATATGTACCAATCCTCTAAGATGAATATAATCACTATGTATCACAACCATATATTAATTTTTAAAAATTTAAAAATAATACATGTAACTACTCCACGATTTAAAAGGTCTAAACTTTTATTTCTGTGATATTGAGGATTGAACCAAAGACCTCTGCATTGAGCTACATCCCCAGTCCTTGTTCTATTTCTTATTTTGAGACAGGGTCTCACTAAATTGGTAAGCTGCCAAGTTGGTCTCCAACTTGTGATCCTCCTGCCTCAGTCTCCCAGAATTCTGGGATTATAGGTTTGAGTCACCACACCCAATCGAAAAGGCTCTAAATTTGGTGACCATAAACTGCTCCAGGTCATGAAGCAACAGATGCACTTTCATAATACATAAAGCATGACCTTGGAGCTAGGCAATCTGGCTTTGAATCCTAGCTCCTCCACTGTGAATTTTACAGCTATAGGAGTGATCTATGTTTGTTATTTATTGATAGAAGTAAGTAAAAGTTACTGCAGTGCTTTACATGTTTTAACTTTTGTAATAATCTTATGAGTTAAGTATTATTATCACTATTATTATTCATTTCACCAATGGAAAAACCAAGTCACAGTACAGTTAAGCTGCCTGGCCAGTCTCACAACTGGTAAACTGTAGAGATAAAATTTGGACCCAGTGCTCTTTGAACTCTTCTATGCTGACATGCATCCCAACCCCATTCACTAAATATACTGCAAAAAATTCTATTTACAAAACTGAGAGGTCATGAGTCACAGAACACTGCAAAGAATTTAAAGAGATCATTACCCTCTCGAAGTGTTTTGGTCCCTCTTTACCCTATCAGAAGGGCTTATCACTTTCTCTTAACCTCCACTGAGGCTGTCACAATTATGTGTGTGATTCAAAGATAAGAAAGGGACAGGTACAGGGTTAGGAAGCTTTTTAAAGTGCATCTAATAAAATGTGGAGGTAATGATGTTAAAATCTGCTTTCTTGTCCTCTTTAAGAATGCTAATTGTTATATACATATAGTGTGTTCTTATCCATAATAGAAATTCCATTTACTGGGGAAAAGCCATAGAGTACCTTTTTGTAATAGGGTCTGTTGGTAATGACTACTCTAACAGAATAAAACAAAGTCATTTCAGAAACGAGTTAAGAAAAGGAAAAGATTTCTTATCAAGGAGACTCAATGAAGTCCCATTTACTTAGAAAAATTAGCTAATATGCCAATAAAGTATGACATTAAGCACAGTAAGAACTGGCAAAATAATTTTTAGTGATGAGTATACATTATTTCTATGCTCATGGGTCTAGTTGGAACATATACAGATCCCATGGGGATCAGAACTGATTGAAAAAAGCAAACTTTCCCAGCCTATGAGTGGCTGGCACTAGGCAGTGTTTTTCTCAGCGTAAATAACATTCCTATGGGAATATTTTTGGTACATAGATTCTGCATTTCCCTAACATCAAGTATGCTATGTCTGCAAGCTTTTCATTTGTTTTTCAGACTTTAAACAATATCTTCAAATATGCTGGTATATAACCTTTTCCAGGAATGGAGATGATATATATCTTTGGGAAGAAAAGTCCTGTATTGGCAAAGGACTCTTCTCTTGTACACATACATCGGTGAACAGCAGGACCTGTGATCCAGGCCACGAAGCAACAGATGCACTTTCATCATACCATAGATTTTAAGCTTATAGGTAAGAAAGAGGCATGGTGCTCAAAGACTTGGGCTTGACTTCAGCAAATGGATGCTTAAGAATGACAGCCCTGGATTCAGATTTGCCAGTAAGTATCTACAGCAAGTTACAATCAGTTAACAGATAATTTTCAAAACTCACAAAACCAACATATAATGAAACCCTTCTGTGCCATTCTTCATCTGTTGGCAATGGGTCAGGCAGCTGCTAGCTATTCCAGGAAGTGAGATTTTTGTCAAATGTCAATGGTCCATTTATTTTCTGAGCAAGTTTGGAAATCAAGCCCAGGAAAAGATTCAGATTCTGCTAGTCACAGTAACTATTCACAGTATATTCACTCATCTACCTATTCAACTAATACTAAATATCTGCTATATAGCAGGCAGTGTTCTTTGTGCTAAAGAGTCAGTGGTGTACAAGATAGTAAAGTTCAATTCATGAATTTCAAATTCTATACATTCTTCTACTCTGCCAAAAGTTGTGAATCTAATGACAGCATAGGAATATAAACCTCCCTGACAATGAAAGTGGTTCTGACTGGTTACTTGAAGTGAGAACATACCTTCATAGGTCTGTCACTATTTGCAAAATTATTGATAATGAATAAAGACTCCTGAAATCTTGATCCTCCGCTTAGTGCTACATCAGCTATCAGCTGGCTTACAGCAATTATTATCTGTGGGAAGAAGCAAACATTGTTTTTCAAATGGCTTTTGAACAAATGCTGATAATTCTCATCATTATATAAACACAGACACACTCATATGAAATGCTTTTTTGGTGGGTGCTATGAATCAAAACTAAGGCCTCACTCATTCTAGGCAAGCATTCTAGAGCTGAGCTACATCTCCAGTCCTATGTATTTATTTATTTATATTTCGAAACAGTGTTCCACGAAGGTGTGCAAGCCGGCTTTGAACTCATGATCCTCCTGCCTCTAGCTGAGTAGCTGGGATTACAGGTGTGCACCACAATGCCCAACTTGGAAATGGTTTCTTTAGAGACTCTACACAATAGAATATGATAAAAAAATAGTAGTCAGGTCTTCACTTTGAACATGCTTGCAAAGTAGTAGCTATGAAAGTGCTGGGTATATGACATCTTTCTTTGATAATTTCTTACTTCTTTTCATTTGCCTACTTTAATGTGCTGGACTCCCAAGTCCATTACTTCATGAGCTCCTTTTATTTTTGACCAAGGCCTACTAGTTTAACAGCAGCTCATGCAATGGCCTTTGATAGCACTTTTTCCATCTCTCAGAGTACCCTGGATGAATGCCAAACGATTCGTGCTAAGATATTAATAGCCACATGCTTTACCACTAATCCTGGGAAGCAGATTACAGAAGTAGCCATGAGTGCAGGCCCTAGAGTCAAACTGTCTTAGATTCAAAATTTAACTTTTTCATTTCTTCACTATGTGGCTTTGGGGCCATCTATTTAACCTTTCTGCATCTCACTTTTCTCATTTGTGAAATGGGGATATAACAATTCATTTTTATGAACTGCTGTAAAGCTTCAAGATACTCTATATAATCCTAATAATACTAAACTCTTGTCAGCACTAACGATTGAACTTAGGGCCTTCACACTGAGCTGTATTCCAGATATTTATTTATTTATTTTGAGAAAGGCTCCTGCTAAGTTGTCCAGACTGACCTTGAACTTGTGATCCTCCTGCCTCATCCTTCCAGATTGCTGGCAATACAGTCTTGTGCCTCCAGCATGTAGTTACTAGTTAACTCTTTATTGAGCATTTACTGTATGCCAGACACTATTCTGAGTCTCCATACCCATTCATTCTCATCTATATGAATACAGGACTTGAGAGAACAGATGCTTAGACTCAAAAACAATGGATCCTAATGGAGAATTTCAGGCGCCATAACACAATAATGAGAACATTACTTTGGAGGAAGCTGGGTAATTAAGTGACACTTCATATAAATGTGAACAGCAAAAGAGCTAATGTGTATTACACCTCTAGTATACAAAAGTAACAATATAGCAAACTTTTAAAAGAAGCACATATTCCTATTACATTTTCATTTTACTGATAACAGATTTTCAATAAGCTCCTTATGGTTGTTTCCCTATCAATAATTCTGTCTATGGCAGTGAAGACACAAATATGACCACAGATTTCCTATAAAACAAAGAGGCCTATTGAGTCAGTAGTCCCAACTGTGCTTGTGCTCAGAACTGTTTCACCAAATAAGCATAACAATACTGAAATGCAGAATTGTAACTACCATGCAGTAAGTGTCTACTATGTGCTAGGCATTATTTTTAATCCTCATGATAACCCTTCAAGATGAAATTTACTTGGCTGACCTCATTTCAGACATGAGGAAACTCATTCAGCAAGACTGAATAACTTGCCTAGGTCATACACAAGTAAGTAGCCGAGCTATGATTTAAGCTCATATAGATCTCTTTTTAAAGTCTCTGTCTTCCACTAAATCTTGAGACTTCTTTATTTCGTTTTTCAGATGGGGTCTTGCTATGTTGCCCAGGCTGCTCTCAAACTCCTGGCTCAGGTGGTCCTCCTATCTCACACTCCCAAGTAGCTAGAAATATAGGTGCACCCCACTGTGCCTGGCTCAATTTCTTTCATTTTTAAATAAACAGGTATGCTAGAGTATGAAGGACATAAACTGTTACCTGTTATATAATATCTATTAAGCTTATTATTTAATCATCCCATAGAATTCTTTCAAAAATCCTATGAGATATGTACCAATATGGATTCTTATTTTATATTTGAAGAAACTGAGGTACAAAGACGTTAAGGAGGTGCTTTGCTTAAGGTCATGCATAAGTGGTAGCCCTGGAGTCTGAACTAAAGCCTGCACTCTTATCCTTATGCTCTGGTATGCTCTGGAGTAGCCTTATCCAAGAGAAATGCCATGTAAAACACATATGCCAGTTGAAATGGTATAGTAGCAACATCAAAAAGTGACAGAGGTAAACTTATTTTAGTATATTTTACTTAAGTCAATATTGCCAACATATCATTTAAACATATAATTAATATAAAACAATTGAGGTGTTTTTCTTTTTTAATGTAATCTTAAAAATGTATATTATACACTCTCAACACATCTCAATTTGGACCAGGCACACTTCAAGTGTTGCCTGGCCACATGTGACTAAAGAGCTAGTGTACAGGACAGAGAAGTTCTGAATCTTGATCTCAACACAGGCTAAAGATTGAGGAGGAGCTTCAATTTTTCACTGACCTGCAGATGTGTCCTCAGAAAGGTTTTCCTCTTGGTGTACTCAAAGTTGTTTCTCATCAAAAGGTATAGAAGTGCAGATGCTTCATTCCTGGTTGAGCTAATCTTTGAGGTACAGCACTTCAAAACTTCATAGCAAAATGCAGCACACATATTTACTCTTCCTTTGAAAAAGGCTGAGGGAAACTAAAGAACAAGGAAAGCAGAGATAAGTATCTGAGAGCCTAAAATAAAATCAATCAAGTATCAAGTGCCAACCACATCCTTACCTAAAACTATGTGAGAATCCAAATTTAACATGAGGCTAGGGCTCTGCTTTCAAGACAGCCTGGATTGGCTCGCATAAAGATAAGAATATGTCAGTTACAGAGTGACTCTGTTGCAGAAAAAACAGTATCAAACCAAATGGAAGACTCTGTTCTCAGGAGTTAGAAGGCAACTGTTTATTATGCTAGTGGGTTGGTGGGAATCAGTTCCAAATCACCAGCCTCGAGTCAGCTTTGGGTTTAGTTTATAAAGCATTTGCAAGCAAGTAATACAAAGCCGATAGCAAGTTATTATTTAACTGATTACATGAATCAAGTTGTATGTTGTCAGGCAGGTTTGTTCCAGGCATGTCAGTCTGAGGGGTTGTTTATCATAAGATGGAAGAAAATAGGGAGAGAGTTGGGGCTGAGGGGGTGGTTGAAACTAAGCATGTCCTTGACTAGTTTATCTCGGTTACACAGTCCTTGAAAATAGAATATGTTTATATGTCAGATAATAACAAGCAGTCCAGACAGATGTAGTCAGACTGAGTCAGGCTGGACTATCTCTAAGTTGCAGCTGATGTGGTCAGTCAAGGCTGCCTGAGTCTAATGGTCTAACTATATGGTGGGCTGGGTGAACACATCTTGTCTTAACAGGGCATCAGACTGTTGATTTTTAACTTTTCTGTTACAATTCAAGTTAGTACTATATACAGATTACTACAAAAACGTGAAGGTACTCAGTATAGGTACTTGGGCTCTTCACTAAGAGCCCAAGGTAGTTTGAAGCATGTAAGTAGGTTCTCAATGATATATATTGATATATATTGAACACATTGAATGACTGACTGAAGTAATGAACGTCAGTTTCAAAAGAGGCCTTAAATATGGGAAGGAGAATCTGCACGACTTACTTTTTTGCTTTATACTTAAACAATTCCTTATATCATGAGCTTCTAAATGCTAAGAAAATTATAGCTGAAATTTACTCAGCAAGTGAACTTGATCTTTCAACAAAATGAGATACAAGTGAAGGAATGAGATACTTACACACATGCATTCTGTAAGATACACTTTGGAACAGAACAAGAGCACTAAAGTGACTACCTAATTGTCAAAACAGCCAAGCAGCTTGTTACTTTGATAATGTATTTAGTCTGCTTTATGGAAGACACACTGTACATGTAACATAGGCTTGCTATAATCTCCCAATCTTATAGTCTCGGAAAACAAGAAGTAAACTGCAGAGCACATGATGGGTCCTTTGCACGAAGTGTGAACGTAGATGGTCACTGATTCACTAGTATTGCTTGGAACCTTGAATTAAAATCCATGTTATAGGAATCTACCTTCTTCATCTCACCTTAATACTAAGTGCAATGCTATCTAGATAACAGATGCTTAATAAATGTTTTCTGATTGGCAAATGAGAAATCTATCAATAGATTCACATGAGCAAACCAACTCTTGCTAGATAAGATACTCTAGTTAAAAAATAAACATTTAAGGCCTGGTGTGGTGGTGCATGCCTGTAATCCCAGCACTCCAGCTATATTGGGCTTTTATTTTTCAGACTATTCCAAACTTTTTCCAGACTCAGGGCCTTGGCATGTGCATGTCCTTCCCCCTAAAATGTCCTTCCTTGAACCTTTCATATGGCTGGGCCCTTTTCATATTTCAAGTCTCATTTTAAAAGCAATAAACTGACCTAAAGGTTATTATTATAAAATGATTCCCAAATTATGATGGTTCAGTTTAAGATCTGATTTTACAATGGTACAAAAGCACTACATGTTCAGTAGACACTGTACTTTGAATTTTAAGTTTTGATCTTTTCCTAAGCTAACAACATGAGGTGCGAAAGTCTCTCATGATGCTGGGTAACGGTGACAAGCCACATCTCCTCGTTAGACACAGGAGGAGAGGGGAATAGATGGAGAGGGGAGAAAGGAAGAAAGAAAAAGAAAGGAAGGGAGGGAGGGAGGGAAAATAAAATGACACTGTTGAAAGGAGGCTACTGTAAAAGGGAAATGATAACAGCATGAATTAAAAAGCAGTTCTGATTTTAGGGAATTCTTGGTCAAGCCATCTGTCGGTATTTTGTTACTATATACTTATATTTACAAAGGCAGTATTTAATTAGCTGACATTTGTATATATCATCATATTGATCCTCTTTTCTCTTTCCTTTTTGTCACAAAAAAAGAGCCACTATAAATTCTACAGTTTCTGTCCTTACCTTACTGATGAAAGCTCTCAGTGAGGCAAACACGTGTTTCAGTGACACTTCAGACTGTCCATTTTTAAGAAAAGCAAGATGAATATCAAATACTTTTTTCATTAATGGGTTGTGGCCATCATTATTTAAAAGTTGGCTCTATAAAACATGAAAAAAGTTTGTGGAAACAGTTTATATCACACCACGAATGAAAGAACTGACTTTATTGATGCTTGCTTATGAAATTACTGTTTGGAAGTTTCAGAAAAACAAAAGGCTCTCATTTTAATTTTGAAATATTTGTGTCATCTGTCAACTTGGAAATCTCAAAAATATTACATAAACTGACATCTGGAATGTTTAAGAGGTGAAACAATAAATTTTTCCAATGCAACATACAGATTTTAACTCACATTATATTGTTTCTTATGTAAGAAATCAGTAAATTAGGGCTGGGGATTTAGCTCAGCGGCATAAGCGCCTGCCTGGCAAGTGCAAGGTCATGAGTTCGATCCCCAGTACCGAAAAAAAAGAAAAAACAAAAGAAATCAGTAAATTAGACACATAGCAACCAGCTTTGCATTATCTTCTTCGGAGAGAATAAATAATGTAAGAATTAGGGAAAATACTAATTCACTTTTAAAAGACTTGTCTAGTTTACTTTTTGAAGTATGTTTAATATAAGACATGTTTAGCCACTCATGATAAATTAAACCCTGTACGAGTAAAGATAGTAACAGGTATCACTATTGAACAGATTATATAAATTGTTTAAATGCCTCCTGCAAACAGACATACAATAACAAATTGTACAGAAATGTCTATTAGTTTGTGAACCTTATTTTGAAAATAGCATTGGTTAACTTCTTCAACCCTGCCCTTCTATCCGTCAATAAACTAATCAGCAGAGTATATCATGGCTGAAACCAATGACCGGCCCCTAGCAAAAAAATAAAAAATCAAATCAAATCAGATCAAAAGGAGAGGCAAAGTTGTGACAGATCTACTGGTGGCATTAACATTTAGAACCCCTGAATGGTGTTGATTTTGCTAGCACTTTCCTTAGTCTACTTCCAAGCATATATAGTGCTTAGAATAAAGGATTCTTGTGATACTAAAATTCTTAGCTCCCAACTTGAGAATTTCTGAAGATGGGGATTCAGGTGATTTTGATGCATATTCAAGTCTAAAAACCACTCTTGTACAACACATTAATGCAGCACATTCATCCAATGCACCAAGATATGATTATTTAGTTACTTCTCTAGTGGTTTACCATTTTAACTAGTTAGACAGTTTCCAATTTTTGCTGACATAGCAGAATATATACTCTCATAACTAGAACTCCAGATCCTTGATGATCCTAACTAGAATAATCTCCCATTCTTGAAATTCTAGTTTAAAGCTTGAAAGCGTTGGCACATGTCCTTGAATTTTCTTTCATGCCTCAGTACTCAGATCCAGCCAGGTGTGGTACACACACCAGCAATCCTAGCACTCAGGAGGTAGAAGCAGGAAGACCATGAATTTCAAGACCAGCCTGGGCTCCACAGTGAGACTTCATTTCAAAAAACAAAACAACTAAAAAAATCAAATCCAAAGTATACTGAGAAGAGCTGTTTCTTAACATTTTTAGTCATACTTTTTAAAAACCTCCACCAATTTCACAGATGCCAAATGACAGCCTATTAGAGCTTTAAAGTATATTTCTACTATTTTTACTTGTTCTTTTCTGTAAATAATCTGACCATTTTATGATACTTTGTCTTTACAGTGTTTTTAAAAAGTAAAGGTATTAACTATTTACTTTGCAGAAAATAAATATTTACCAGTTATTTGTCATTTTTAGTATGGTCTTAAAAAACATTCTGCATTGTTGTGCATTTGTGTACAACTGAACTGATGAACCAATATTGAAACATTACTAACAATTTAAATCCTTAGTTTAGATTAAGAGTCATTATTTGTATAGCACAATTCTGTGGGTTTTGACATATAATGCCATTAAGAAAATCACAAAAAATAGTTTAATTGCCTGAAAAATCCCCTATGCTCTACTGATTCATCTTTACCTACCCTATCCCCTCAACATCTACTATCCCAGTTCACCCCTTCAACTACCTTGCAAGATAATAGCTTTTATTTTCTTTTCAAAACCATAGCAGTGATGTTTTGCACTGAGAGGCAAACATCTGAGAACAAACTCCAAACTCCTAAGTATGGAATCCAGCCAGCTTGCCTGGACATCACCTATCATGACAGGCTATCTCATCACAGTGCGAATCTGGGCAAACTAATCCACTCATAATTTCTACTCAAAACTACTGGGTGTTCTAATAAAAGTATCAAAGAAACCTGGTTTCTAAACATAAAATAAAACAACAGAATTCAAGAGGCAGAAGGGACCTTAAGAACAAATGAGTCCAATCTGTGTGTTTTAAGGCCAGCATAAGTCAGTCTCCCTGACTTCTTGAGGTGACACAGTAGCCAACTAGGTCCACCATCCTTGTGTCCTTGCTGCTCACACCAGCTGTTTTCAATACACCGTCTTCTCTCTAACTAGTAAGTTATACACAGTGTTTTCTTTACAATGATACAACTGGATTCCAATTCTTCCATGCCTACCTTGAAGCTCTGGGTGAAAAATGATATAGTATCTAGTACTGTTAGAGAAACTTCAGTAGCGGTATTGCCTTCAAGAAGCGCCTGGTGGAAAATGTCTGCTTCAGTTGTTGCAGAACCTACAATTAAAAAAAGAAAGTAGATTAGACTTTGTCTCACACAGAGTCATATAATAATGTTGGCTGAATTTCCTACTGAAGAGACAGACAAGGAAGAAGAAAGGGGACTGCAATAGCAGCAGACCTTGGGAGTTTCACTGTATTTATTCCTTAATCAAATATGGTCTGGGTTAACTGCTTCCACTAATTTTACCAACAGCTCTGTGGCACATAAGTACTCATTTCTTTGAAGACATGGTTTCAGTGATGAACTAGGATGATGCCACTAGGAAATAACACAAGAGACATTGCAGGCTGTACTATTAATTTCATGTGCAAAGGTGAGACACTCATAGAAATTCAGCTACATCCATACAGTGGTGCCCTACATAGGACATGTCATTTTCAGTTACGTTGATGGTATAAGGCTTGATTCTAAAGTAGAAGGCATCTGGGCCAACTGAAGAAAATAGGTTCTATATACTTTACAAGAAACTGAAGCCTTTAAAATTTATGATTTTTAAAAGGACTTTAGTGTATCAACTCAGGGTCTCTTTCCTCAAGACATTATTTTTTATTACTAGGCCTCACCATCAAGTCAGCTTTGCTGGGTACGTTTTTTGTAGCCTCCTGAGGTATATGGAAACAAAAGCTTTCTTATTCTGAGTTTTTATTAATACTCGCTTTTCAGATGACATCTCCCATTTGTATAACTTTCCAGCTTCCCAAGCTAGGCAAGATTTCTCTGTCCTATTTGCTTTGTCAATACCTCAACCTGTCTGAAATACACCTTTGCAAAACAGTATTTAGAATTCATAGATTTTTGCAGTCAACTCAGCATTGCAATTTACTAATCATTAAATGAATAATGATAACTCTAAACACATACTATAAACACTACTTCATGAAAATATCAATATCGGCATTAAAGTTTAACAGTACAAATGAAGGAAAGTCAATATAAAAATATGAGAAAAGCAATTCCATGGAAAAATATAGTATCTTTAATACTAAGAAAAATTTTAAATTAGTTACTCAAAGTTGTTAAAAAATCCATGCATATTTTATCACTTTATAGTCATGCATTATGAAATGATTATATTTAAATATATAACACAGGTATGGAAATATATCTATACATGGAAATTTATTTCCAATCCTACTGGTGATTTAAACCAGGGCTTTTGATTAAATCATATTACATGGCTGTTTTATATGGGTACAATACACACATTTTCACTTACTGTAATTAAGTGTAAATGAACTTTCCAGGCTACTAAGATGCTGAAGTCGGGCTTGCATTACTCCTGATCTGTTTCGAAGAGCTGGCATAGTTTGTGATTTTCGGTCTATTCCAAAGTGTTTTGATAGCCAAGCATCATGCACCCTAAAAGAAAATTTAAAATTAGGAACTGGAGTGCTCTAATAATATATATCAGCATTAGATTCTTTTAAACGAAAATAGTTAGGTCCCACATAAACAAAGCATTATGCTTAATATTCTATCTACTACTATTACTTGGATTAAACGGGGTATTACTGGAAATTATACAGAATTTTAATGAATTTTTAAAATAGTTTATGAGAATATAATTAATGAATTTAAAAAGAGCTTCCTAATCACTCCTTCTTCTTAAAAATATTGAGGTTAAGCAGACAACATTCTACCAAGATTCAGTCTTTTCACAGGGCACAGTGGCACATACCTGTAATCCCAGCACTGGGGAGGCCGAAATAAGAGTATAACAAGATTGAGTTCTAGGAAAGCTACTCTCAAAAGAAAAACCCCAGGGACGTAGTTCAGTGATAGAATGCCCCTGGGTTTGATCTCCAATACCAAAAGAAAAAAAAATAAAACTGGCTCATACGTGAACTAAGAAAGAAAAAAGACTATCCTCTAATAAACATGGTGAGAAAGCAGCAGAATCCTAGGGGCTAATGCTAATGGTAATAACAATCATGCCAGCTCCAAGTTATGAAGAAATGGGATGGAAACTGGAAGCATCATTACTTGAATTATCTATTATTAGGACGTTCCAAAGATGCAGCAATAAACTCTATCCAAAACCCTCTCAAATTTTTAGAAGTGCTATGAGATTTAACTTATAAAACTGTATTTGTATTCCTTTAATCAATAAATCTATCCCCAAAACATTTATTATTGAAATAAATAACATTCTTTGCTTTAGGGTCCCACAAACATTTTCTTATGTGTTGATTTTGCTAGGATTTAAGAGGCCAAAAGAATGAGTATTATACAATGGATGTCCCAATTGCCATTGGAAGTTCCTACTTATCTAATAATAGAGATGATATTGACAAATTGCAGGCAAAACTGACACACCTGCACATACGTCCTCACTTTATCATGTTCTGCCTTCCCCTGAATCTAACCCCTTTCTCAAGTCCTTCAGGAATGATCAACATCTATTCTAAGCTTAGGAGATCTCACAAAGTAGAACCTCCATATCATACTAGTCATTAACCTTTTAAAACTTTAAAACATCAGTTCACATCAGTATAAACTCTGATATGATTATACAACTTTGGGGATATGTTAACTAAATCATGAGTGTCTTAATGCTAACCTAAAATTAATAATCCAGGTTTACGAAATATTAGTGAGATTGCCCTCTATTGGAAGAGAAGAAAAACTTGAAACTACAGTGCTACAGGAATTACCTTGCTATGTTTCGTTTTCCCATATATCTGAAATGAAACAAACATACTCTAGAAAGAAAAACAGTAGCACTTTAGTAATATATTATCATCCATTGTAATTTAACAAGTAACATTTGGAAAGTCATGAGTTACATAGAACAGCCTACTTATATCATATTACAATATGTGATTTTACAGAAAGAAATGCACAAATAACTACCTACAGACTTGCTATATTGTATCTTCCCACATTTATTTGCTATGAATATATCAGCACCAAAACCCCATGTTTTTATATGCAATTCTAAGGTTAAAAAGACCTGTCAGTGTAAATCAACCATTGTGCTCTGCAACATACCATAACCAAGGTTTCTAGCATAGCCATTAATGCAAAACATTCTTAAGTCTAAAAAATGGGGCAAATGAGCCTAGCATGGCGGTACAAGCTTGTAATTCAACCATTCTGGGTGGCTGAGGCAGGACAGTCAGAAATTTAAGCCCAGCCTGGGCAACTTAGTAAGACTTTGTTCCAAAAATTAAAAAAAAAAAAAAAAAAAAGGCTGGGGATGTAGTTCTGTGTGAAAGTTATGAGTTCATTCCCCAATACTGCAAAAAGGAAGGGCCATGGGGAAATGCTATGTGTTGTGTGTCATTATAATACTTTCTATTACTGAAAAATCTTTAACACATGAAAATAGGACAGATATCATACAAAACTCCCACATACCTATCACCCACCAGCTTCAGTAATTATCATGGCCATTTATGTTTAATCTCTGCTCTGAACTGACCCTTGTTCTGCCTTCACCCTTGGTACCTTCTGTCTTTTTCGAAACAAATCACCAATATCAGCTATTTTCACTAGTAAATATTTCAGTATAATTACAGTATTTTAAAAAAATCTTAACTGCTGTTTTGCTGCTGGCATTTTCTGCACAAATGTTCGAAGACTTCAATCAAATGGTTATGAACCGATTATCCTGTACAGCAGCAACACATATAAATCATGTTTACTATTTATAGAAATGTTTTTCATTTCACTTTATGTCTAATTTTTCTTTTAGCTTTTAATAATAATGTAAAAGTAGCTCAGCATACAATAGAGGACACCTTTCTATCTCCAGCTGAGGCTTTTCCCTGTCTTGAAATGTGTGCAAGCACCCACACACACACACACACACACACACTTCTGAAATAAGTAGAATTATTCAGCTCTACACAAGATTACAAGTTATAAATTCCATTATAATTAATCTAGCATCTGCTCCACATGAATGATGTAGGATAGCTGGTACCAATTCCAGATTTTCCAGATTACAGAAAGAGTCCCACTGGGCCAAAAGATGGTATGTTATTAGCTAAAGTTTTCTGTAATATTGCAAGCATTCCATGTCCATCTTTTGCTTCTATCGATGGACGAAGAATTCCAGCCTTTATGTTATTAAAATAACGTTTTCTACATTTTTCACAAATAGGCTGTTGAAAACAAATAAATGATAATAAACTCCCTCCAAACAAGAGGAATGTTTATGAAAATAATTTAACTTACTCGAGAAGTATAAGAATGTTGATGAGCTCCTGAGGAGATACTTTATTCCAGTAAGTTAGGAGAGTATCTGAAAATGGAATAAATAAAGTGTTAGGTCTTGAACTAATGAGAGTAAACAGCCCAGTAAAACTCCTAGTACCAATAACCTAGCTTTAATAATCATCAACTCACAACACATCTTGTTTAATCTATATCCTCCATTCCTTTTCCATTGCCCAACATGCAACACTGTTTTTAAAATTAATTGCAAATATATCATTTAATATGTAATTACTTCACCATCCACACCTCTTATTTATTCTGTAAATGTTATTTTAGATGGCTTATCCAAATCTTCATACATATCATCCCAGAAGACAGGAAAGTAAGTTGTGGTTTTTACTTTAGACCTGGGGTTTTTAATAAACTCTGAAAATTTTAATGCAAGTTGGTGGTTTATGTGTATCTTTCTGAGAAAGTCAAGTGCCTTTTTCTAAACTAAAAGGTCTCTGCAAACCAAAAAGTTTAAGAACTTTAAACTCCAGAGGAAAAGACTGATAAATTTTCCAACTTCCTCTTTGCATTTGGATGATAAACGCTGATATTCTATGCTTTTTCATCTAGCTACAGAACTACTATTTCAGGCAGAAAAATTCCTTTAATCCCATTCACTGAGACCTTGAGCTCACTATGTAGCTCAGGCTGGCCTCGAACTGGTAGTGATCCTCTTGCCTCAGCCACCCAAGTGCTGGGATTGTTGGTGTGCACAACCACGCTTGGCTCACATTCCTTTTTTTTTTTTAAATCCTACTTGGATATAGTTCACGGCACCAGCAGACCCTCCTCTAAATTTAAAAATATTTCAACTATCACAAAAAATAAGCAAATGACTTAAGCTCCAACCAGGTAACACTCTTGAAGATAAACTAGGAGGACAAGACCAATGTTGGTTTTATGGGGGGGGAGTGATGGAATAGGAGGGGTTTTGATTTAGCTACTTTCAATTATTTTGTAGGACTGTGAATACTGATAGTCTTCAATGTTTATAAAATATTGATCGTTAAGTCTAAAAATGTTAATAATAAGTCAAATTTGATTTGCTTCAAAAATTAAGAGAGCGGTTACCTCCCCTCAGGCTTTTTGGTGTCTTCCTGCCCAGAAAAACAAAAGCTCTCCCATAATTCACTGGGTTTCCGGCTTGCCGTTAACGGCCGCCTGCTGTGGACGCCATTTTGTGTTGCGGAGTCTTTTCTCGTCTACGTCGTGGTTTTTCTCAACAAAAACCTTTTGCCTCCTTCCCAAAAGTCTGGAACTTTGTGTTCTTCCCTGAACGTGTGCTCTACTGGCCCGGTGACCTAAGCAGCCTTCGAAAAGGTCTGTAAACAGGGTGGAAAGGGTGAGCCCTCTAGCGGCCCGCTGAGGCCGGCTCTAGCCGGCGGTTACTTCGCTATTAGTGGCATCAGCCACTGGGCCTTAGTGAAACTGTAACTGTTTCCAAATTCTTGAAACATGATGCAGGCAGGCAATTCGGGTGAAGGAGGCGGGGAAAATGATAAAAATCCTTCAGAAAGAGACCAACTGCAGTATAACGAATGTGATGTAGCATCTGACAAATTTAAAGAGTTATGGCTAAAACTAAAAGAGGTCCATGATAAAGAGCTACGTCGCTTACAGGCAAAAGTAACGAGTCTGAGGAAAGAGCAATTGGCAGATAGAAAGCAGACAGACTCCACAGCCAAAATTAAAGAGTTGACTACGCAGCACGAAACCCTCAATAGCGTCATTCGTGACTTGCGAGAACAGTTAAGCGCAAAAAAATGTGACCACTGTGTAATCAATGAGACATATAGGAATGTACTGCAGAAAGAAATGTATAATATGCAACAATTAAATCTTAAGTTTATTTCTGGACTCAGTGCGGAAATTAGTAAACTACGAGGAGAAATAAAAAACTTTTCCACAAAAGTAAAATCGGGCCAGCAACAGTTTCTTGTTTCCTTTTCTGACAGCGATGATGATGATTTCATTCCTTGTAATTCAAAGACTAAATCAGTTTTTGACGTCAGAGACCCCACACAAATAACTCTAGTACACAGGGCTACCAAATCAGTAAAAGGACTACCTACTAAACAGGTGAAATCTGGATCTAAAATGAAACTGAAACAAAGTCTAAAGACTCCAGTTCCATTCAAGAGCAGTGACACTAAAGTGCCTGAGAACCCTTTTGAGAAAAACCCCTCTAATAATGGCAAGCCTGCCACAGAGGGCAATACCTGCCAGAAGTCATTTGCAGGTTTTCCTGTAATATCTACACTTGATGCTCAAAAGGAGTTTAAATTTCCTTGTGTCACAAAACTTCCTGGAGACAAAATTGGCCCACTAAAAAGGAAACATGAAACAGATGCCCCCAAAATGCCCACCACACAAACGTGTGAAAAGAACAAATTATTTTTGAGCCTGTTCGGTATGCCTGCAGAAAAAATCACACCAACTCAGATAGTATCTGAAACTTCAGAGGAAAATATGCCTGGTTATAATGGACACTCGAGTCCTTTTTGTAGAAAGAGAAACGAAACAACCTTTTTGAGTGTATTGCCTTCAGACTCTACTTCAAAATCTAGTGAGAAAGAAAGATCAACATTTGCTATTCCTTCTAGCAACAGTGGGATTTCTGGGAGAGGCAGTAGTACTGAGGGACCTCTAAGTGCACAAGTTGCCTTCAAGAATAATGAATCTACATGTGCCGGGGGTGGTGTGACTAAACCTCAAAGTGAGTCTCTGGGTGTCCTTATGGAGCCTGCACCAAAAAGAAAAGCCAATTTACAGTGACAGAAAAATAGATTTCCTTTGTCTTCTCTGTTTAAGAAAATGACCTTATTTTTCAAGAGGACAGTTTTCCTGTTACTTAAAACTGTGTAGCTATAACTGATAATTCCTGACTTTCATCTCTTTTTCAGTAAGGCAGTAAGACAAGAAACATGTTTGGTAAATGACTAAGACTTTGAAATAGTGGATTATTTCAGTTAATAAAATATAACTACGGAGAGAAGGACATTCATTCTTCAGAATCCCTCTACTTCCATATGAAAGTGTACAGGTAGACCATCTTTTTCTTGAGGTTAAAGTTGATACTGTTTATGACCCAGCAAAAAAGCGAAGAGAGAACTTTGAAGGGTGTGGACTTGTAAGAACTTAACATTTAAATGGACATAGACTAAAGTAGAATATTTACTGGATATTACAAAGTAACTGGAATGCACCCATTGAAAATGATCTAGTAGCAGATCTTTTTCAGAATAAAATGGACATGACTTTACAGAAACACAGTGTGACTTTATACATAGAAAAGATAAAGAGGAGATGTAATACAGACTATATACTGGTTACGGAAAATGTACTTTTCAAAATCAAAAGATAAGAAAGAAAACTGCAGTTAACTAAGACCAAGTATTTGGCAGAGAGAAAACGAGGTCAACATTTACAAGAAGAGGAACTGTAAAGTTCACAAGAAATGAAAGTCATGGTTTTACCCATGGCATTAAAAAAGCAGCCAGAGACTTGTTTCTGGTTAGCTTACTATGTGGTGTATGTGTGAGAATGTGTATTTGTGTGTGTGAGAGAGTGACAGTGAGAGTTTATGTGTGTTTACAGGAGTGGAAGAGGTGAGAACTAATCAGTTACTCATCTCCAGGCTCCTTCCTTCTCTCTTTCCCTTCTCTTTATTTTATTTAAATTGTAGTGGCATCCCCCCTTTTTTTCAAATGGTGGAGTCTTGCCATATTGCCTGAGGAGGCTCAAATTCGCAGTCCTTCTGCCTTAGGCTCCCAGGTAGCTTGGATTACAGGCACACACCATCAGCCCCAGCTGTTTCCAACTGTTGTTATTTTTTATGTTTCCTTTTGTATCTTTTCGGTATCTTTATGTTTCCTTTATGTATCTTTTGGGTATTTTTTATTTTAATTAATGATTTTGAGACAGAGTTTTGCTATTTACTTCTTTCTGGCTAGCCTTGAACTCAATATGTAGCACAGGTTGGTCTCAAACTTGAAATGACCCTCCTGGCTCAGCCTCCCAAGTAATGGGATTACACTTGTGTGCCACCACGCCTGGCTAGGTGTCTTTTTTTGTTTGTTTGTTTTACATTTATTGAGAGAATGTATCAAAATTATCCGTTTAAAGAATTGACAATACAATAGTTTATTTTCACAGCATTGTGAAACCATTATAGAGATTGTAATTAAATGTTATAGAACATTTCGTGGCTCTGCAAATGAGCCCCATAAACCTCAGTAGTCAGTTTCCATATTTTCCCACTTTTAGCCTTGTGAGAAGACAAAAACAGTAAGTTGTGACTTGTAGTATTTATTTGATCCATTATTTCCTGGAATGAAGCACTACCAGTGTGAAAAATTATCTCCCTTATTTTCCAAAGCATGAAGATTCATCACATAGCCTCAATGTAATCTTTGACTTTTACTCTCAATTATATATTCCTGGACCTTAGATTTCAGGGTGTTTTTTGTTTCATTAGTTTTTTTTTTTCCAGATAGGGGAGTCGCACTGTATTGTACTTTAGAATTTATTATTTATATCTAATGATTTATTTCAGTGCCTTTAAGCTTGTTGGCTGTCAGCTTATTTTATGTCTTTATTAACTTAAAGCAGGTAATATTTGCTAAAAGTAAAAATAGCATGGGGATTTAGCTCAGTGGTAGTGTGCTTGCCTCGCATGCACAAGACTCTGGGTTTGATCTCTAGCACCAGAAAAAAAATAAATACAAAAAGTACAAAATTTGTAAAGGATAATGACTATGATGGTCAGTACCAGGTGCCTTTTTTATTTTTATTTTGATGTATCTTTATTTTTGCAATGCTAGGGCTAGTACCGATGGCCCTAGCCCTACTTTATTTATTTCTGAACTACATATTTACATGGCACCATGTAATATTTCAATGTATTATGTAATGTTTAACCCAGGTGACTTTTATGTTCTCATTCATGCATATTTTTTTTAAAAGAGGGAGGGAATTTTGTAAATTAATGTGGGACTTGAGAATAAGATAATGTGATTCTACTTCCAGAGGATATGCAGTTTATGAAAATTCTTGCTATATTCCATTATATTGTGTAAAGAGAAACTGGTAATACTAGTAACTAAGACAGTCTACATCAAGGAGAAAGCAGCCTGAGAACCTGACACCAGACAGTGCCGTCCATTGATGCTACAGGAGATGACGACAGCATTCCCTACCCTTTGGAGAACTGAACTTGTCTTTTCTTTCTGATTTTTCAAATCCTGGGCCAAATAAAAGCTAAAGTTTTAAATATGAACTGTGGTTATTGTTTTCTTCTCGTTATATTGGTCGTTTAATGAATTATATACTCTGTATGAAAAAATGTTTATTACTTCAAAAATTATTGCATGATTTAGCAAATTTATAAAATTACTTTAAAATTCATATATCATACCTCTATGATTAACATGAAGTTATTTTAAGGTTCATATTAAGGGGTATTTAAGATCAGAGTCTTCAACGATGTTTCTAATTATACGCTTTACTTACAGATGATGGTCTGAACCTATAAGGGTGGATTAATAGAGTTCATGCTGAATACATTGGTGACTCACCTTCAGAAATCATTTTTACTATATATAGGTAGCACATCAAGAGGCTTCTGATTTCATACTGATCCAACCGGTTATACTGGGATACACTACTCCTTGTAGAACTCTGTTGGGTCTGTGGTATAAAGACAGTACATTTGTGAAACACTTAATACCGCAGTTTACTACAGCCTTAAATTGAATAACTGTATCATTAGTCATTTGGGAAAATTCTTAACATAAGTCTAAATTTTATACCACACCTGGCATGTAAATGGGCTGAGTCTTCATTGACTAGCAAGTACCTAGCTATACCACTGAAAATTATGTTGGGGTTTTCATAAAGATAGTCATTAATATTGTGCGTGATTCATTCCCATATGCCTTGTGTTTTGTTGCAGAATTTTAAAATAATCATATATAACTATTACAGGAAAAAACTTGTATAGAAGACCTTAAGACTTTAAGAAACATTTTAAACTCTTTAAATGCCTGGTTTAATAAAATGCAATGTTTAATCTTTGGTGAAATTATCTAAAGTATCAGTTTAAATATAACAGTTACACTAAGGAGGATCCAGTATTACTTCAGAATTAGAGCCTCTACAAAGTAGTGATGTTCCTGTTATTTAATGATGTTTGCTACAATACCAGAAGTTAAGCATAACAAGATCTGACTTTTGAGGAATTTATATGAATAAAGCAACAATAATCTAAAACTTCACCCTTCTTAAAATCCAGTAAAGTTGATCTAAACTGGGGAGACACACTAAGGCAGAATTTAGCCAGAACTTCCACATGGAGCAAAACAGACCTAAGTTCTGTTTGTTTACCACTGTAGGACTACTCACAAGTCAGTTAACTATTTTGACCTTTATTTACCTTACCTATCAAAGTACCTGCCATTATAATTCTAAATAGCATTAAATATGGAGCTTTGTGAATAAATTACACAAAGGTTCAAACAAGTATGGCCTAGTGGTTCTCATGGGGTGTTTCCTATCCAGAAGCATCAGCATCACCTGTAAGTGTTAGCAGGTTCCATGCCTACTGAATCTCACTCTGAGACTAGAACTGGCCATCTTGTTCATTGAGCAATCTTGGTTATTTTAATGCACACTTAGAGTGCTATCATATAGTAGAAAAAAGCTGGAATTTTACAGTCTGTTCAAGTGTAGCCTTGCCACAGCCCTATAGTTTTTCTAAGTCACAATCCCAATTTGTATTTGTAAACTGAGATTTGAAGTTGATTAAATTTTAATGGGGCCACCAGGCGTGGTGGTGCACGCCTGTAATTCCAGCACTCGGGAGGCTGAGGCAGGAGGATCATTTCGAGTTTGAGACCAGCCTGGGCTACAAAGTGAGTTCAAGGTCAGCCTGAACTGCATAGTGAGATCCTGTCTCAAAAATATAGGGCTGGGGATTTAGCTCAGTGGTGCAAGTGCCTGCCTGGCAGGCGTGAGGTTATGAGTTCAATCCCCAGTACCCCCCCAAAATATATATTTTAATAGGTCCTTCTAACTCTTAAATTTTATGATTCTGTGATTTTACATAGCATTGTGGCAAAACTTTTTACTGGTATAAAATGTGATCTCAAATTTAAATGTTAGATTTGAAACAACTTGATGGAAGAGTTGAAGGACATTCTAATTAAGTGATGCCAGGATTCTGAGACCATCAATTTGGGGACCTAACTGTTTTCTCTTAAATTAATATCATTACTCTATTACAAAGAAGTAAAAGGCTGACTCAATTCTGCCAGGATATGCTTTGTTTAAATGAGAAAAGTACATTAGATATTTTAAACTTCAGCCTTCCCCTCTAAGAATAGAGTGATCCCAAAGAAATAACCTAGTGATGCATTTCAAGGTCCTAAGGTCCTAGAAAGATAAGGACAATCCAAATATGAAGGAAAGAAATTAAGAAGGTCAGAGTGGAATTAATGAAATTGAGACTGAAAAAAAAAAATCAATGAATCAAAGACTTGGTTATTTCAAAGGATGTGAAGGGAATCTTTAATGGAGGGGAAGGGGGTAGGGGAAGTAGTATCAGGAAGTGGTATACATATGCACCAGTTCCCCCATGAGGGATGTATTTGCTGTGTATCACAAATATATACTAATAAAAAATTGAGGAAAAACCTTTTCCCTTGTAGAACAGGTTAGAGTGCTAGAATAACAGAAGATACATACAGTTAGCATGCTTGAAGATAAATGAATGCCTCGTCTCCTATAAATAGTTTAAGATAGCCAAGTAAACCAGGTGTCATGGTGTGCACCTGTACTCCCAGGTACTTGGGAGGCTGAGGCAGGAGTATCTCTTGAGCCCAGGAGTTCAAACTTAGCCTTAGTGACACAGTGAGACCCTGGCTCAATGAATGGATGGATGGATGGATGAATAATGAATGAATATAGTATTTTAAAAATCAAAGACATCCAAGTACCAGCTTCCAGGATAGGAAGGGATGGCTAAAATATCCAAGCATTATGGGATGGTTTTTACAAATCCAGGGTGGACTATGAGAATAGAGAGCCATATATTTATATAAAAAGTAAGATGATAGGACCAGGGATATAGCTCAGTGGCACAGCACCTGCCTGGAAAGCGTGAGGTCCTGAGTTCAACCTGGTACCAAAAAAAAAAAAAATTTATAACACTCTAATATGTCACTAGGTTTATCTTACATACTTAGGTTCTTACATTTTCAACAGCGTTGCCTTGATCTGGAAATCCTGTTGCTCCTTCTGGGATGAGGGAACCTCTTGAATCTTCCCTCTTAATTCCATGTCCATTTTGGAAAGACCCATAAGCTGGAAAAAATCCAAGCCCTTATTAGCAACAGGAGAAATTGTCAAAAACATTTAAAAAAATAAGTACTAGGACTGATCCGAAGGTAAAAATGATACGGATTCATAAAAAGCAACTTTAAAAGTTGAAACATGTTAAAACTTACTTTCCTCATGAAAATCCTTTTAAAATTAAACATTTTTTTCTGTTGTCATGTTTTGATGATGTATCAAACATACTGATGTTTGTGTTTTTGTGTTCCATAAAACAGATTCATGTTTGTTCCATCAAACATACTTATGTTTGTGGTTTTGTAAAAAGTGGTAGTTATTGCATTTTTAGAAGTAGTCATTCACTAAGTTGGAAATTTAATAAAACTATAAATTGATTACCAACAAAAAAATAAGTACAGAGGCTGGAGATGTGGCCTGGTAGCAAAGTATTTGCCTAGTATGGGTGAGGCCCTGTATTCTGTCCACAACGCCACACATACACACACACACACACACACACACACACACACACAAATAATAAATTATTTCAAGTAAAGATACAGGAAGTAGATTCTGGTCATTTAAAATGTGAAATTTGCAGATTATATAAAAATTCTAAGAAACCAAGTAAAGGTTAAACAATTTTTCTTTTGTATCTCAAAACATTTTGTTATGTATGAAACCACAAGTATTTCTTCAGAAATCATAAAATAAAGCCACGTCATTCAAGAGACAATTTTATAAAGAAAACTTGGGCCCAAAAAAGGAAAGTGTCTTGCCCAAAATTCATGACAGATAAGAGGTTGAGAAACCAGTGTTTTTTTCTAATTATCTTCTATTTTCTCAGTATACCAAGTTATGTTTTGAACAAACGTAGACAAACTAGGCAAGGAATTATGGCTGCAAGTGTTAGATTTTAATTAAGCTTTAATGGTCATCATGCTATGTATAGTTTTATTATGAAATATTTCAAAAATTCAGAGAAGTGTACATTTCTGAACACATAAAGGGCTTAATTACCAGTGTCTTTGTCAGTGCTCAGACTTCCTCTATTTGTAGGTGAGGTGAAGCCACATGGAAACTCATCCCTGGATGCCTGCAACAGAATGTGATACCTGTGTCACTTAAACCAATTTGTACACTGGGATGAGAAATAGGAATTAACAGATCAAGCTTGATGTTAAAGCTTGCTGTGAAAGTCTAAAATCAGGTACATTACTTAGTATTGAGGTGACTTTGAAAAACTGGCTACTAGCATACTGCTGTAACCAAGCCAGAGACATAATTCTGGATAGCTGCAACTGGCATAATCTAAACATGGTGCAGTTCTCTACTTTGGAACCAAGGGCAATGCTAGAAGTAGGAGTGTGACCAGAAGCCCTAGGTAAACCTGAGCTGCAAAAGAAAGAACAGTAGAGTGTCACTGTCAAATAGAGGTAGAATGGACATCAGCATTAAGCTAGTATGTGAAGAAAGACCAGCCTGACACCCTGATAGGTGATACAGCATCCAAATTCAGCTAACTGATATGATTGAGTGGTACAGGCAAGCAAGTCATTTGGGCGAGCTTAAAAGTGGCTTTCTCAGGAGGCTAGGGCGGACTTAATGCACCAGCTGGGGCATTTCACAGACAATGTTTCCAGTTGTGAAGGACACAGTTTAGCCTGCCACCCAACAATATTACAGAGCTACTCAAAGTGTAAAGGTTATCATCGGCCATACAGAAACGGAAGGGGGAAGGAGTTAATAGTTTCACTGAGCAGCATATTTTTAAATTGAGACACTGGAGAATATCCAGAAGAGTGACCAAAAAAGTAAAAAGTTTGGAATGACAGAGATATCTCGCCTGGAAAAAAAATTAGAAGCTATATGCGGAATGGGTACCTGTGGAGGTAAGAACAGATGTGTTCTGTGTGTTTCTAGAGGGAAAAACTAAGGTTGGTGAGTAGAAACACCTTCAGGTCTTATGTCAAGAGTGTTTTAATTATTACAATGGCAAAAGTTAGTTTTACCAAGTGGGAAATTGATTACTTCCAAAGTCCCCACTAAGTGTTAAGATTCTAAAAGGAAAGGAAAGGAAAGACCAATTGTGATGAGCTAAAAGAGACTCACTAAGTAGCCCTGAAAATAGACTACCAACAAAGGGGAGAAGCAAAGGAATATAGTTTAATTCCCAGTGTCTAACATTCGGGAAGCGGTGAACCTTTTGATCAGTTTTCATGTTGAATAAATATATAAGGCATATTAACAGCAGTAAATTTTAGAAACAAAGCTCTGGGTACAAAGGATCACAGTGTTCTTTTGAACCTTGTTACCTAAAGTGTGGTCCCTGGAACAGAGGCAGCCCTGTCCGAGGACCACTGAATCAGATTCTGTCTTTTAACAAATTCTCCAGGAGATTCATAGGCACATGAAACTTTGAAAAGCACTGCTCTAGGAAAATGTGTAAATGTAATAATAGATAGAGTAAAAACTGAACTCTTAAGATTGAGCGATACAACATATAAGCCCAATTCCAAATATATTCAGTAAAACAGGATAAAACTCAAACAAATACATGAATACCTACAGAATTTGGCATGGCTGCACAAGAATACAAAGTATCTCGGCCTGCTAATCGCTGTATATTTTCCAAAAGTAGTCCAACAAATGGGAGATACAATTGTGCTATTTTTGCTTGTTGGTTCTGAAAAACAATTACCAAAAGTTGAATTGCTACATAATATGTATAAACAAACAAACAGTTTGATATGTCAATTTAAAAGACTAAAAGTGGGCTATTTTCCACAACAAATTAGTAGAGCATGAGTATCTATACTTAGAATCTCCAAATTAATTACTCCAGAACTTTGTGGGCATTTGAATTTATACAGAGTACAGAACCAAAACATTCATCAAACATAACTAAATGAAGTAAGAAGTTGTTTTTAGTAGCAGTCAATCTATAAAGCAGATAATATTGCTCTGGTTCTTTAGCTGCAGTGAAGCTTGAGTTTTATGGCAGCAGGGACTGTGTCTGCCTTGTTCACTGCTTCATCCCAAGTGCCTGGGCACATAGCAGATGGTCAGTACACATTAGCTGAATGAATGAATAAATGGAAAAGTGAAAAGCAGTGAATTTCTATATTCATTAAAGAAATGCTTTTTGCTTTGATTAAAGCTCCAATTATAATAATATGATCTTGGCACCATAAATCAGTTATAAGACTTGGGAAATTGATATATTTGTAAGCAAATAAATAAAGTTGACACTAATTCCCTTAACTAATGTGGTGCCTCTTCTACAAAAGTATTTGGTCTCTTCAGCTATGGTCATTTTTCACCAGATTTGTGCATTCAGATTGGAGAAAATTGTGGCTGTAGTGGCATGAGAGTTGCCCTCCGTATTGCAGGACTTCCAGTTTGTCTAGAAACTTAGATAAGACCTCTAGGGCAAAATGATCAACCTACAGGATATGGATGATTAACAGTACCCCATTGTTCTACTCTGCATTTATTCTTGAGGTCAAACATTTTTTTCATATTTAACTGGCCATTTATGTGTTCTTTTGTTAATTTCAAAAATCCTTAACAGATTTCCTGCTAATATGGTACTCTATCAGTGATAGTCTATGCCACCAGAAATAGGTCTGGGTTGCCCCACATGAGGCTGATGTGCAGTCTTGAGGACCATGAACTTAGTACAATATCCTGCCTGAGGCAGGAATGGTCCTTACATTAATCCCTAACAATCATTAGTTTGTACACTTTCTTAAAAACTCCAACTCTCTCAGGTTCTGTTACAAAAGACCTTTATTTATTTATTCATTTATTTTTTTTTTTGCGGCACCAGGGATTGAACTCACAACCTCGCACCTGCCTGACAGGCACGTAAGCTGCTGAGCCAAACTCCCGGCCCTAGTTTTTTGAGGCAGGGTCGCACTGTGTAGCTCAGGCCGGCCTTGCGCTCACGTTGTAGCCCAAGCCGGCCTCGAACTCACAGCGTTCCTCCTACCTCAGCCTCCCGAGTGCTGGGATTAAAGGCGTGTGCCACCATGACCAGCTTACAAAGGACCTTTAGTTGAAACATACTCCTTGTAAGTTCTACCCTCTAGGTATAACTTTGCCTTTGAAGCTAAAAAGAATAAATCTACTTTGACTTTTACATGGCAACCCTTTAAATATTTGGAGGCAATTAACACGAATTGTCTTCATTCATTCTTAATAAAGCTACATAGTTCTCATTACTTTCCTTTATTCCATGGCTTTAGTCCCAAGACTTGTCATCACTGCAAAGACACTTTTTTGGGGCAGTTCTCTTAACTTTTTTTTAATGTCCATTCAAAACGCAGTATAGCTAGAGGCTAAGAGTATAGATTTTGAAATTATACATGAATGGACACCAGCTCTTCTGCTGCTAACTACTTAATTTTGATCAAGTCACTTAACCAAAAATCCTCTTTGGTAAAATGGGAATGACAATAATTTTATTAATTCATGTGAGGTATTTAATATAGTGTCTGGCACATGGGAAATACTCCATAAATTTTAGCTGCCATTATTTCTTATGGTTTCTAGGTAGGAATCTAATTTAGTTCTGATAGTGAGTGATCTCTATGCAAAGAAATACAACTCTAAGGTGGACAGTAACAGGAAAATATAGTTATCACAAAATAAACTGTAAATTTTGCCTGCCCAAAAGACGGCAACCTAAAAATTTATTAATAAGAAGACTGATAGGATAAATAAAATAAGGTATAATCTATATGATAAATACTATGCAACTATTTTTTAAAATGCAGTAGCTTTAATCTTCAGCATAAAAAAGAACAATGCATAATGATAGGGTTGGGTACACATAAAAGTACACATGAGAACTGGCAACAGTAGTTGTTTCTGGTGAGGTGAATTTGGGTATAGAGATAAGGAATGGGAGAGGGACATTTTGATTTTTATTTGTTACCATG
This sequence comes from Dasyprocta punctata, assembly GCA_004363535.1. Lineage (NCBI taxonomy): Eukaryota > Metazoa > Chordata > Mammalia > Rodentia > Dasyproctidae > Dasyprocta > Dasyprocta punctata. The sequence continues at coordinate 201,746 of RJWM01000115.1, read as the reverse complement.
TACATAGATTGCTTTTAAAAGAAAGTAAAACTAGAAACAGTACCCTGGCCCAACTAGAAACACAAATTGCAGTTCGGAACTATAGAGCCCAAGACAAATGTGAAACATCGGACATTGTTGTTCTTAATAAGTAAAGATGCCTCATGATGAGTAGAACAAGAGATTTCTCCACACAGTTTATGAGTAACACGTAACAGTAATATTTCCAGAGCTCCTAAGGAGAGGCTTAGGATGGCAATGCATTTGGAAAGGGTGGGGGTGGAGAGTCTAGTCTCAACACAGACTTTCCAGAATTCTAAAGCAACTATTTATTTGGGGTCACTTTGGGGGACTTGATGGAAATTATGCAGGCTTAAAGCTCCCTTCCAACCCTCACCCTGACCTCATCACTAATGAGAAACATGTTTTACCTAAATGTATCTGACGAATGACCTCTTACCTAGGTTGCCGGTGAACTCTTTGCACCGAACAGAGAAAGGACATTTTATATCCTCATCTCAAAAACTACAATCAAGGTTTTGGTTAGCCAGGCCCATGAAACAAACCAAGTTCTTCTAGAAAGAACCCTATACTCATATATGCCTGTCTGAAGCGTTTGAGCAATGAGGAAAGGGCTCTGGATATCCCTGAATGGGTTATGAAGTTTTATATTTGAAGATTTCCCATAACCTAAAACCTCCAACACTCAAACAGGCATACAGTCGAAGTTATTTGAAGATAACAGTAGCTTTGCATGTGTGTGTGCCCACATGCATATGTGTACATATTGCTTTCAGAATTTAAAATTTTAAATGTCTAAATTTGTGATGTAAAATATTTAAATTCCACCTCTTTTAGACACTGATGAAATCTCATTTTCATACACTTTCATCTGAAGAGACAGTGGGGAAAAATACACTTTCCTGCTTCAGAAAGGGGGAAATTCATTTTGTACTTTTCCTGTGAATAATTTAAAATCACAACTAAAGATGTTTTCCTCCACACTGAATAAGAGCCTTTTACCCACTGCTAAACATTATGTAGCAGTTAACTAGAACCCAGTAATACCTGGCACCGTTAGAGGCTTGACCAAGCTTGGTTGGACTGGATGACTTAACTTATGTTAAATCAATATCAACATTCACAAAAAGAAGAAAATGGCACATAACAGAGCAAACTATCTCAAGTGGGAGTATGTGATTATAATTACAGAGTGACAAAATACAAACCATAGTAAGCAATAAATACATTTTAAAACTAAGAAGTTGATCCATTTTAGGGCAGAATCACATGAAAAAAAAACTAGCAATGTAGCTAAGTCAAAAAATATTGGTAACTAAAAAAACAAATGGATGTCATTCACTGGCAGGGATTTTCTAAAGGGCAAATGGGAATGCTATAGAAAAAGAATACAATCCATCTCTGAGTCAATTTTCCAAAACAATTACTGCAATAACTTACACCATAATTTTGTTTATATTCAAATATAAAAGGACAAGTTACTAATTATGAAACTATGTGATATTTATTTAAGCCATTGGATACTAGCAAAGTAAGCTAGGTTGTTCCAGATCCATACAGTTTTTAGTGTACTACTTTCAAGCCTGCAAGATTTAATGCCAATAAGATTATGGGGCTGGAAGTGTAAATCAGTGGTAGAACACTTGCCTAACGTGTGAAGTTCTGGGATTGATCACCAGCACTGCAAAAAACAAACAAAAAAAACCAAATAGATTTGTGTATACATTTTAAAGGTGCGGCGCCGGGTATGGTGGTGCACGCCTTTAATCCCAGCACTCAGGAGGCTGAGGTAGGAGTATTGTGAGTTCGAGGCCGGCTTGGGCTACAACGCGAGCGCAAGGCTGGCCTGAGCTACATAGTGCGACCCTGCCTCAAAAAACCAGGGCTGGGAGTTTGGCTCAGTGGCTTAAGCGCCTGCCCTGGCAGGTGTGAGGTTGTGAGTTCAATCCCCGGTGCTGCTAAATAAATAAATAAAAATAAAGGCGCAGAAAATGTGTAATGTATCTAAGTGTGTAAAGTTTATAGGCACATCTATAGTTACTGATTGTAATACACAATCACAACATTATTTTTTCAGTAAAAAGATACTATATTATAAATTTCATATGTAATATATTTAATTACTTTATTAACCACTTAATCAACAATGTCATATTTATTTAGAGATATACAGTATATTTAAGTATATATATTATTTGACAGACTATGTATGGCTTTAACCCTATACAATGTTTTAAAAATCATAATTATTTTATATAATGAACTACTAAGGCAGTTATGTTGTTCTTTATGGCTTGATAGGCTGAGGATACAGCTCGGTGGTGGAGCACATGTTTAGTATGTGCAAGGCCCTGGATTCAATCCTTAGCACAAAAAACAAATCCCTGATCTGTGAAATCAGTATTTATCTTCAACAGTTACCTACAGTTTTTAAATGTAACAACTTGAATAGGAACAACTTATTCATAAAAAATATGTATAAAGATTATGTTACACTCCTTGCTGTAAACTTCATCTTGAATGAAAATTCTCAGTAGAAATTTACTAATGTGATACCGAGGACAGTATGGACATCCTTACCTTGTGCTGGTATCTAGTGTCAAATGCATGCTTTATCAAAAGGTTCTTTATAACAGAGATAGCTGTATATCTGATCTCATAATTGTCTTGAAGAGCGATGGAGGTTTCCCTCAGAAGTAGACCAACCAAGAAGTGATGTTTGCAATACTCATCTGATAAATTGTATTCAAGATTTGAATCTGCAGTACAATAAAATTTGGAACCTTTTTATAAAATATTATAATTACTATACTATAATGACCATACTAGCAAGAACTAGAATTTTTATCATACTTGAATCTGAGCAACTCTTTCATTATATAGAATGAGCATGCAAACTTGCACAAAACAGGAGCGAAACAGGGCTAGATGATAGCTTTAATGGTAACTTCAGTCCCTAGATTCTTTTGAATTCTTAAAGACCTCAGACTAGAACCTGGACTGAAATGATTCTATATTTGGTAATGTCTTCACATGATTCTTTATATCTGAAGAAAACTCATTACAGCTATAAACTTGAATGATTCTATACAATGCTTGATTTATTTATCTATTTATACATATAAAGTGGGAACAGGAAGAGAAACTAGACAACTGAATCATTCTAATAGTATTATGTATTGACTATTTCAGTAATCATTACATATTGTTCTGAATATATACATGGAGTATGAGAATAGCAAGAAAAAACTTCATCGCACTCCAATTCATCATCAAGCAAATACAAATCTTTTGTTTTACAGAATCACCACTTTGAATTATGTCTTTCAATCTTTTTTTTTTTAGGTCTTCAATCTATTTTAAATCCCATGTGTTAATATCCTGGCTGGGACTTGCTTTATAACAACTCAGAGAATACAGTGATCAAGTTTAATAATTTTTACAGTAGACTTCTACTATGTTTATTTCCTTACCCCTACCATGTAATTCAGTTAGGCCAGAAAGCTGAAGGGCACATCTTTAATGTATTTCTTTGCCTCTTCAATACAAGGCAGTGTATACAACTAGGACTTAATGCATGTTATGACAAGTCTAATTTAATTCTAAATTCTGATTATCCCTCCCATCTTTTCTTTTCCCTGACTTCCTTATTGCTACCAAAAAATACTGTGGGAAGTATGTGAGTGACGCACGCTGTGGTTGGACAGAGGTACTAAGGTTTTAAAATAGTTCCCTAAAGACCAAGGCAAATGGTTATCTTCCTGCATTGTGGATGTTCTTTGGTGAATTTCAATCACTTTCCATGCTTCTACTGACTAACCAGGTAGCCTTATCTGGGTAGGTTTTTAAAGTGGTAATGAATATTTTACTTTAGTGATTTGAATAAAACCAATCAGGTATTTCAATCACATCTTTAAAACTGTGGCCAAGTAGCCATTAAACAGGGTCAGCGGGAAGGAGGCAAGCCTGGGACAGGAGTGACCCACTTAAAGAACAGACACCCTCCGCCCATCCCTTGCCCCCAGGCTGGCTTGCAGCAGGAACTTGTTTGCTTAGGGTAGACATTTGAAAATTGATTTCTCTTGCAACATTCAAATTTATTTTAAAAGTAAGCAAGCACACTGTCTTTTAGATCTTTCTGGGTACAATATCCAAAGGCTAATTTTGGTTAGGGAGGATTTCGAAAGCAAACAAAGTCCCCATCCATCTTAGCGATTCATCAAATCAACTGTGTTTAAAAATAGCAAACTTCTTTAGAGTGAACCGAGTTAAACCTACCTACTGAAGTCAAATGGTCCACCGCAAATGAAAAAAAATCTAATTAATATATGAAAAGAAAAGGGACAAATAAAAAACATAGTAACATAAGAATAGTGCTACACAACAAAGCATTCAATAAAACTAGCAATGGAGATTTAAACTGAAGGCATTTCATAAATTCAGTATATACATGCTATCATTTTAGTCTGCCTTTATATTTCTTCTTGATGTTTTCAGCAGAAATGCATTTCTTCATTTAGCCTCAAATGAGATTCTAAACACTGTTACAGAGAGCAATTTTATTACTATCTAACATTTGTGTTTATACAGCAATCTATGTAACACACTTGATTTCTTCGTACTATGAATACTGCTACTGATATTATGAAGCAAATGCAGAATACTATTAGTGGACCTATCTTCAGATACTAACAATTCTGAGATTACCTTCAACTTAACTGGTCTACTTAGAAAACATTATACTACACTAGCACTAGCAAAAAAGGAGAAACAACTCCTAATGATGGAATGTGCAAATACATACCTTGAACTCGCTGCAGTTTAGGTTTTGCAAATGCCATTGGCAAGTTCAGAGGAATGTAATGTTCGTGATTGCAAATTGTTTGTAGAAATTCAAACTTGTATTCAGCCAGAACCTAAATAGACAGAAAGTATACATTAAGTTATTTTGAATAGGTATTTCCTATTTTGAGAATGCAATACACAGCATTAGTTTTCATAAGAAGTACTCAGTATTCGAAGCATACTCTGAGATGCAACCTGCACAGGAAAGCATTAACACAGAAGTCTTGAGACTGTTATCAAGTTTAAAAGCCCTGTTGTAAGGCTGGTGTTGGATAGAATCTGAGAAACTTAATTTTGACATGTTCCCCTACATGATAAAGTTGCGCATTTGGTGCCTACCTGCTTAGGCTATTTGTGCAAATAATGTGACTTATGGTGAACACCTGTTTTGCTTTTCTTCTTGGGAGTCTGGAATTCTGACCAGTCTTAAATACACGACCAGCCACCCCACCCCCATAAAAACTGTCAACTCTAGAGCCGGGCGTGGTGGCGCACGCCTTTAATCCCAGCACTCGGGAGGCTGAGGTAGGCGGAGCGTTGTGAGTTCGAGGCCGGCTTGGGCTACAAGGCGAGCGCAAGGCCGGCCTGAGCTACACAGTGCGACCCTGCCTCAAAAAACCAGGGCCGGGAGTTGGGCTCAGTGCCTTAAGCACCTGCCCTGGCAGGTGCGAGGTTATGAGTTCAATCCCCGGTGCCGCAAAAAAAAAAACCAAAAAACAAAAAAACAAAAAACTGTCAACTCTGAGTCTTAAATGGGATTCCCTAAAAAGAAATAGTATACACATGTGGCTGCATTTTCACTGCTGCAGGAAGATGATGACAGGTGACCCTTCACAGGAGGGAGAGAGCCCCAGACAGTCATACAGGGGCTGTCACAGACTCCACTGGATGCCTTTGTCCTTTCTGGATCCAGCTGTGTATCCTTATCGCATTACTCTCATGAATCCTAATCAGGTGTCCCGCTGCACATTGAGTCCTGCCAGTCACTTGCTGATCATGTGTGTGGCTGGTGAAGCCCCAAAACACTGTCCAATATGCCCTGCTTTGATAAAAACTAATACTCAAAAGTACCTAAATGAAAAACACCAGTTCCAAATCCTCCACAAGAATGTCACCCTTGATGGCATGCTCTAATGACTTGACATTCACTACAAAGTATACCTCTATAACTTACCTTAGGATCTTTGGGGCTGAATCCAGATATATAGTCATTTATCAAATTGAAAACAAATCCTCTATCCATTAGAGTCAAACAGCGCTATAGAAACCAAAACATAATGAATGATTAGATATGTAATTCTTTTAAGAGTCTGTCAAGTATAACTTGAAAATAATTTAAATTTCTTTTACACTAAATGGATAACATTTACCTTTTTACAGATAATAGAATAAGAGTTGTTGGAGCTTCAGATGATCTTAAAAGATAAACGGCCAAGTGACTTATTGTTGGACTAGAGACACAACAACCTTAACTGTACAATTTTCAATTAATGTATTTTCAAATAATGTATTACAATCTAGAGAAATAAGCAATTGGGTAAGACACGGTCTTTACTCTTCTCCAATGATAAAGACAAATAAATAATTAAAATACAGCACTGTAAGACATGCCTTAGAACCCTGTAAGGACAGGTAGTCAATGCTGCTTAAGAAGGTTAAGGAAGAGCTTAGCTTCAAAATGAATGAACTCTGCCAGGCAGATGATTGGTCTTCTCATTGGTTGTACTGATCCTGGTGTTTTCCTTACTTTATCCATCATACCAGCAATAAAATCAGGTTCAAAATTCTTTGGTGTTTCTCCATTGCGTATGTGTCAAAACCGAAACTCCTTAACCAGACACTCAAGAACTTTCACCATCTGGCACTAGATGGCCTTTCTTGCTTTCCCTCCACACATCTTAAATTCACTACACAATGACTCTGCCTCTCATCCTTTTGCTCAGGGACCCTCCACCTGCAACACCTTAATTCTTGTCTTGGGGACCTCTGAACTATGCTTCTTATCTCTGTCCATGCTACCTGGTCATAATTCCTCTCTTTTTTCTTCTAGAGGATTTTATTTGTATTTTCAGTATTATGGTTATAACCCTATCTTGTATATGTATGTGAGCATGACTAGAGATAGTCTCTCACATCTTTGAATCCCCACATAGAGGGCAAGCAAATCTTTCTGGATTTCAGTTAGTAAATACTGGTATCAAATCAATGATGTTCTGCCCCCTTTACACAGATACTTCAAATTTAAATTGCAGGGAAGAAATTAAGGTTTTACATTTCAGTTAATCTCATTCTTTTTGTTTTTACTTTAAAAAGACATGTAGCCAGGTGTGAGGAGGAGGATCATGAGTTCAAGTCCAGCCTGGACAACTTAGTGACTTAGGCCTTATTTCAAAAATTAAAAATAAATTAACTAATAAAAAGGGCTGGGGATGTAGCTCAGGGCAAAAGCTCTGGGTTGAATGCCCAGTAGCAAAAAAAAAAAAAAAAAAAAGACAACATGTGGATGCTTACTTTTTAACACATAAAAGGCTTATGAAATAGTGCTTTGTTTTAATTCTGGCAAAGAAAAGGTCTTATGTTAGAAAATCACACTCTGAGCTAGGCACAGTGGCACTTAATATTGGCCCAACAACTCAGGAGGCTGAGGCAGGAGGACTGCTTGAGCCCAGGAGTTTGAGAACAGCCTGCGAAACACAGGGAGACTTTATCTCATTTTTTAAAAAGAAAAGCATAGCCTGCAGATCTAAAACCTAGTTGCAAGTTTTAATTAAAAAAAAAAAAAAGGGGCATGTTAGACACTAAAACTGCTGAGATGGATTGTTGATCTTGAAGTTCTTAATATAAGGCATGATGAACTATGAGGAAAAGGGTAATAGTAAAATTTAAATGTGTTAAAAATCCATGCCTATCTCTGCAATCAAGTATCACTGTTTCTTGGTAAAACAGTCACATCCTAGCACTGCTACTTACATACTGACAACAACAATATATAACAATGACAAATGTGCTCTCTTTGATAAACACAGGGACTTCTGATATCTCTCAAATAAAAAAATTTCACTGACCAAAACTAATGATATTTGTTTTTCACGTATTAAACTCCAGTTATACCACCAAATATGTTGTTTTATCTCCAAAGTTGCTAACTTAAAAGCCAACAGGGATCAGAGAAGAGATTTGGGTGCATAAAGAGGATCAGAGTACAATAAGGAGTGGTAGGAACAGGGACAACTTAGAAAGTAAGTGCCCCATCTATGAGCAGGAAAATTAAAATATGTCTGAAACACCTTACAAAATAAGCAATACATGTCTTTCAGTTAAGCCACTTGTGTGGGACCTCAGATTTAATTCATTAGCCATTTCGGTTTAAAGTAAGATAATCCCAAACTTGGCTTATCTAACAATTCAGTCAAAAGTGTTACTCCAACAACCTTATAAAGACCTACCTGAATTGTTAAGACAGTTGATAAGTTTTTCCTTTGGTTTTCAAGATACTGGCAATGAAAAATAGTTCCTTACCATATTCTGGCTCCCTTTAACTCACCTTCAGGAAGCTAGCCAAACTGTAATTCACATTTCTGGACTCCTCAGGAATCTCTGCATAGCGAATAGTCACATGGGGAATGATTGCAAGCAGCAATGAATGTAAGACATGATGGTATGCCTCAGGAAATCTCTGGCCTCTGGGAAGCTTAAATAAAATAGGGAAAGAAAAAGAGTTCCAAAAGTTCTAAATCAACGGCCACTTTTATTTTCCAATACATACTAAGTGTAAACAGTTTTAAACTGAAGTATAATTTTTCTCCTAACTCAAAAATGGTAGCGCTAGCTCAATGTATACTTTAGATTCTTACCAGAACTGTCTGATCTTCTAATAATATAACTGACTTCAATTATCAGTAAGAATGGGCCATTCCAACCCAACTCTGGAATAACATGTTGCTGGGATGCAAAAACATCCCAGTTTTTCATTCCGTTTATCCCTGGCACACAAAGTAAGCATGCACCTCAGTTTCAACAAACTTATACTATTAAACTTTTGATAAAATGATGACTGTGAGGTGGATTTTTTTTTTTTTTACTTAGCAAGTCTTAGCTTTACGGTTTCTGTAACAAAAGAAATTTCTTTGTACTGAATGAGCATCCCTAATCCAAAACTCTGAAATGTTCCAAAGTTCAAAACATTTTGAGCATCAACCACAAGTGGAAAATTCCATACCTGACATCACGTGATGGGTAGGTAATAGTTAAAACACAAGACATTTCACAAATTACCTTCAGGCTATGTGTATAAGGTACATATGAACTTCATGTTTTGACTTGGCTCCTATTCCCAAAGTATCTCATGATATATGTTCAGATATCCCAAAATCTGAAACAAGCTAAAATGGTAACTATTTCTGGTCCCAAGCATTTTAAATCAGGGATTCTCAACCTGTACCTTTAAACTAATTTTTAAAAACAGTTAAATGTATATGCTATGTTACAGGAACACATGTATACAGTGAATATTATGTTCTTTTAAACTTTGTATCTGCCTTAAATTTTTGTAACAGAAAGATTATTTCAGATATGGTACTTGTTCTTTTTCCAAATCACTCTCCTAACATAGACATTTTTAAATCATAAGACAAAGGTAAAGCCTCAAAGGTAATGAGTTTTACATGGCAAAAAATTATAGGAAAGAATCTGTGTGGAAGTCTGTAGATTAGACTGTGAGAATATAAGAACAGTGAAACCTCTGATTTGTGCAATATAGCTATTGTTTTTATAAGCAACATTTAATAAAGCAAAAGGCCAAGAGCCCTTTAATACCAAAGAAGATCTGCCTGTCATTGCTATGTGCAAGATTAGCATTCTGTTGCACATTATTCTTATATACAATTGTTATTCAGCAATTAAAATACAATAAAACAAAAATTATTTTTGAGCCTGCTTACCTTAATTTTATTCTCTTCCAGCAGGTATGTGGCCATGGATTTTGCAATTATTTCAAAGAAAAACCATGAGTACTAAAACAAAACAAAAAATCTTCATTAGTTACCCGAATCTTTGAAGCTTAGCAAAACTTAAATCTATATGGATCTTGTGTCTAAACTTTATTAACATTTTCAAGTAACTACAATTCACTAGCAAAGTGTCATAGAACACCTTCAAAGTGTTTTACCAGAAAGGTATTACTGTGCCTTAAAGTTGACTAGTGATGTACAAGGGAGAGGCAGGAATGTTTGTCCCAGTGGGGAGGGCTATTTTTCCACTGACATTATTTTGAATTTCCTACACCTGGTAATAAAAGCACACCAAACTTTAGTTCATACTGTTTTTACTTTAAAATTCTCTACAGGGAGTTTTATTACCACCCGTACTCTGTGTATCTGTATGTGTGTGTGTGTGCTGGGGGCGGGGACCCACCCCTGACCTTGGTACAACACAAGCACTGATGTGTTTGTCCACTTTGTGTAATTTGAAAGGTGGAGAAAATCCTCAAGCAGGCATATTCCAAGGTACCTCAAATTCCATCATTTATAAAGGAAATAAAAAAATGACAATAACAATAAGAGCTATCTTTTATTCAGTGCCTTCTATGTGCCAGAAACTCATGATTTAGAAATGAGGAATTGGAGGCTCAGAGATGCTAAATAACTGGCCTCAGACTCCAGAACTACACTGTAATGGATATAAGATTCTAACCCAGATTCACTGGATTCAGATTTATTCTATTCTGTATTTGACTGAGGGCCAGGGTGGGCAGGAAAGTGAAGAAGGTTCTGTGGAGAACTTCAGGGAAAAGATGCTTGTGCACAATGATGGGAAGGGGGTCACGTGAGAAAATGCTGAAAACCCAGAACTGAACCAGGAGGGGATCAAACAACTACAATTATGGCTGCTTTTGCTCTCAGTTGTGTTCTGTGTCTTTACCTTTAGCAGTTTATTTATCGCTAAGAAATCCGCAGACTGTTTCAGTATTGCTATCATCGTAGTAGCCAGGGTCTCATGTATCAGCTGGGCCTGAAGGGCACACGGTTTCTCAGGTCGGAAGCTATACTACAAACACAGAAAAGGAACCATAAGCCAAAACTGTCCTATAAAACAAACCATTTGGCAAGAAAGCTCAGTCCACAAACCTTAATGAAGGATCTTAAATAACTATCCAAGCCTTCTTCATGACACTTTGATACGATGTGTAAGAGAACCCTGCAACGATATTCACAAAAGTCAGCATGCTGGACTACAATTACTGTAGTGTAACTGTTAAATAAGGTCATTGTGTTTAACCCCCCCAAAACTTAACACTGCCTGACCAATTAAAAATGAGATAATGTAAGAGATAATGGTAGTTTAGGTCTAACAAAGATTTCCAAATCTAACATGCTTAGTGTCTTGCAAAATTTATTTCCTGGTTCGAAAGAACTTTACCTGTTGCCCAGATATTTTATTTCTTTTCTAACTCTCTGTGTTTGAACTATGTATGGTCATAGCCACTCAAAGACCTCAGTTTCAGGTAAATCCTGAAATCCCCCTAGTGATAATAAAAGGAAAAAAATAAATAATAGGGAAGGGAGAAAGGAGAAACTGGGCAGGTATAATGATAGGAACTAAAATTGGAAGCAAATATAAAATTCATGAAAAAATTTAAATGTAAGAGTCTGGCAGAGGTTCTCAACTTCATTATGCATCAGAATCATCCAGAGAGCTTCTTAACAGATTGTTTAGCTCCTCTTCAGAGTTTCTGATTCTGTAGGTCTGAGGCGAAGTTCAATACTGCTGGTCTAGGAACCACATTTTGAATTAAAATAATGCTTCTTAAATTTTCAGACTATCCCCAAAACAGAGATGAACAAACAGCGTGCAGTTGTGCATAGGTTGGGGCCTGGTGGAAGAGGCTGAGGCAACAAACAGCAGAGACAGCAAAGTCTGAAACAGTCTGCATGGAGCTCACAAGTTTTTAAAGTCTCCTATCTATGTATCTATCTATCTATTTACCTATCTATCTATTTATCTATCATCTCCCTTTGGTACTAGGTGTTGAACTCAGGAGTGCTGAGCTTCATTTTCATTTTGAGTCCTTTTATTTATTTTACTTTGAGACAGGGTCTCAGTAAGTCACTAAGTTGTCCAGGCTGGCCTTGAACTTGCAATCTCCCTGCCTTAGCCTCCCAGAGTGCTGGCATTATGGGTATGCGCCACCACACCCCACTGAAGTCTCTTATTTTAATTTTGAAATTCAGGTGCAGTTTCCATTCTACTCCACAATATGTTCTTGTTTGTTTTTATGTAAAAACAATACTTTCCTATTCTTTCAAGTAAAATAATGACAGCTCGGTGATACATTCTGTCTAATGTGAGACACTAGTCATATATGGCTTTTAAATTAAAATGAAACCTAATTAAAAATTCAGCTCCTCAGCTGAACTAGCCACACTTGAATTGCCCAATGGCCACAGGTTCCTGGTGGCTGCCATAATGGACATGAGTTCAATTAAAACTTATATATTTGGTTTCTTAAATATATATTAAAATGATCATAAAGGGAGAAATAAGTAGCAATACATAAATGATACAGGACTTCAATATGCCACTTCCATTATGACAAACTGGACAGAAAATTAATATGTAAATATTGGACTTGAACTACACTTAGACCAAAAGGATCTAACAGACATATATACAGAACATTCTATCCGAGAGCAAAACAATATACATTGTCCTCCAGGATAGATTACATGTTAGGATACAAAATAAGTCTTAAAAAATTTAAAACTGGAACCAGGCGTGGTGGCTCACACCTATAATCCCAGCACTCAGGAGGATCACCACAAGTTCAAGGCCAGCCTAGGCTACATAGTGAGCCGAAGAGCCTGAGTTACATACTGAGACACTGTCTCAAAAAAAAAAAAAAATTAAAACTGAAATCATATCAAGTATCCTTTTCAATCACAGTGGTATGCAACTGGAAATCAATAGCAGGAAGAACTGTGGAAAATTCAGTATGTGAGAATTAACGTGCTCCTGAACAATCGACCAGTCAAAGAAGAAATCAAAATAAATATTTAAAAATCTCCTTAGACAAACGTCAATGGAAACACAACACACAAAACTGACTGGATGCAACAAAGCAGTTCTACAAGGAAGTTTATAGCAATGAAAGTGTACATTAAAAAGAAAAAAGATCTTAAATAAATAGCTTGATTGTATTAGAACACCAGAACTCACATGGTGCAGTTGATAGGAACGTCATCTTCATGGGTCATGTTTGTGAGAACTCGGAAGAGTTGCATAAGAATTACAGGTAGAAACTGTATCATGACTTGGATCTCCATGGCATGCAAACACTAAAATAAGTTATTATTAGTTATGAAAATAAAGAGAAATATGATATGACTTGCAAACATAAAACAACAAAAAAATTAATGAGAAATCTATTGACTTAATATAAGCTCATTTCAATGTGAGTTTCCTGGAAAAGGGGACTTTGTTTTGCTAATTATTTTATCTACACCTCTATTTTGACATTCAGATTTGTTAGTTTATTCAATGTTAAATGCTTAACCAAAGATAACAAGTGTAACTGGGATAAGTGAGTTTTGCAAAAAGACAGCTGACTCTTGGTAAACCAACACTCAGTGGTGGGGATTGGGAAGGATCAGGTTATTTGGAGACGCCAGAGACATGCCTAGCCTCCAGCATTCTGTAAGCTTTTCAAGAAAAGGAGCTAGCTCCAGCGAATCTGCTAAGAAGTTAAACGGACTTCAATAAAGAACACTCCTATATAGAATTGGCTTTACACAAGCATCTTCTACAAAAGGAGGTAGTTTTGAATTCTAACATCCTTACGATACATTTCTTTAAAGTGCTAACACTCTGTTTCTAATAATAGGTGTGTTACAAACATCAAAATGAAGAAAGGTGTGCGTACATACATAGAAATGCTACAGTAAAGTCTGTTAAATTTGTTCCTTTTTTCTTCCTTTCTATCCACATTCACTTGCTCATTCAACCAGCCAACAGAAAGGAAGGAAGGGAGGAAGGGAGGGAGGGAAGGAGAGAGGGAGGGAAGGAGAGAATAAGGAAGCAAGGAAGGAGGGAAGAAAGGAAGGAAGTTTTTCTTAACTCCTAACATATCCAGCTCTCATTTCCAAGTTAATGTTCCTTGAACGCTGGTTACATCAGACTACCTCCTACGATGATTTGTTTGATGCCTCACCATTACCATTACGGAGTGGTTCTTGACCACAGCAATGCATCGCTTCCCACAGGAGACAAGGCAATGTCTGGAGACACTGGGGATTACTACAACTGGGGCACTCTACTGACCTCTGGTGAGTGAAGGCCTGAGATTCTGCTAAACAGCCTACAGTGCAGTGCAGTCCCTCACAACAAAGGATTATCCTACCCAAAATGTCAACAGAGCCAGGGCTGAAAAACCCTGACCTAGAGAATTATGTTCAAGTTACTTGAGACTCAACCTATATTTTCAGCCTTAGTACTCATCATTGTTCTTTATAAGGCGAATTGGTGTCTTCACTGTTCCTTGAATGTATCACACGGTTTCCTCCTCTGTCTCTTTGTTCATAGCTTTTAGTCACATCTATAGGTGTCCTTTCAAGGCAAGTTTAAATCTCCACTTCAGTGAAACTGTTCACTTTTTCACTCAACAAAGGCATACTGAATGTACTTCTAATAGACAAGCGCATACACCCACGCACTCATGCGCGGGCGCGCGCACACACACACACACACACACACACACACCCTGGTTCCTGGTATTACATAGTTCATAGTCGAACAACATGGAACTAAATCACTGCAATCCAAACTGGGACCAGACTGATAGTGGTGTATACAAAATACACACAAAAAAGAACAAAACTGGGCTGCAGGTGGGTAGGGATGAGGCTTCCAAGAAGAGGAGAGCTAAAAGATAAGAAGGGTGATGCCGTGTAGAAAGGAGACATGTGTATTCCATGCAGGGCAGATCTCCCTGCTACTAGCATTGCTCTTCTATAATTTATTCTCAACACAGAAGCCAGTGTGTTCATTTTGAAATGCAAATTAGACAATGCCATCCTTCTCTCGTTCAAAGCAAAACAAAACAAAACAAAAGAAGTCACTACAAAAAAAATGGCTGTCATGGGCCCATTACACCTGCCTGCATTCTGCCTTTCTCTCCAAATTCATCCCATGGCAAACTACCTTCTCACTGCTTACTGGGCCCCAGTTATCTTGACTGGTCTTTTTTTATGCCCTTCAAATACATCATCATAAGGTGTTCACAGCTGCTACAATATTATGTTCTCCGTTTAGACACATTTATCACCTGTGGTTGCTGTCCTCACACTAGTTTATTTTAAAGTGGGTATGTCACCTCCTCTGAGAGGCCTCCCCTGACAACTCTCTCTAGGATGTGCAGCATTCCTGGTCACCCCAGACCCCATTAACTTGTTCTGTTTTCTTCACAGCATTCATCTCTACATAAATTTATTCATTTATTTATAATCTCTCTACTCCAATAAGAGTCCAGTGTCCAGAACAATGTCTGGGCCCATAGTAGATGTTTAGTAAGTATTTGGTGAATGACAGAACAAATGAATAAAGTAAGGAACATAAGGGTGAGATAAAGATGGATTCTTAGTTCACTGAATCCTTAGCACTTGGGCTTTGGATCACACAATTGATATTTAATTACATATGGCTTTGGACTATTTGTATTACTGATATATTGTCACTTAATGTGTATCCTGTCTCTTCAGTTACAATGACTGTATGGACAATGATTCATTTAAGAAAATACTAAAAACATAACAAGAACTCAACAAGTAGATGTTAAACGAATTGATGAAATGGTATAATTTATAGGGACAACAGAGAGCAAGATTTGCCAGGAAGATAGAGGATTGGGAGTCAAGAGATACATGTTGCAGGCCCAGGTCTGCTCTACCACCAATCAACTGAAGAAGGACTACAGAAACGTCACCTCTACTTGGGCTCCAGTTTCCTTATCTATAGAAAGAATTTCTAAAATCCTTTGCAGGGCAGCATTTTATAAGAATCTGACTAGTTCAGAAATTACAAGGTAGTTTACTCACTGCCACTAGAGGGCAAGCGTGGGTCATATAAACATAAAAGATTCCACACCCTTAAAAATACAAATATGAATACTTTCTTTCCATTGAAGAACAGCTGTATTTGAAAATGATGTGCTGTTTGATACCACTCTATTAAAACTTCTACAAAATTTCTCTGCTGGAAGAAAAACCAATTACCTTAATAAACAAAGGATTCACACATATAGCTGGGAGTCCTCCTAGACATTACGTGAGGACAGGATTTGAAAGTTAGGTGACTATTATATTTTTTTAATAATAACTAAAAACAGTAGCCACCACTGAAGGATGATCCCCCTTCTCCTCTTCCAACAATGCATTTTTATATGATAGGCAGAATGTTATTTTAAAAACCAAAGTCAAATCACATCACTCCACTGTCTAAAACCCTGTAAGGCTTCTCATCTCATTTGGAGTAAATCCCAACTCTTTACACGGCCCTGTGAGGCCTCACCTGACTAGCTTACCAGCCACCTTGCCAAGGAATTGCCTCATCACCCTGTGTACTGGCCAGCCTGCAATTCCGGCTGCTCCTTTAACATGCCAAACCAAATTCCTCGGGGCTGCAGTAGTCACAGGTCTCAGCTCGCTCCATAATCCACATGGCTGACATTCTCCCTTTCTTTAGGTCATTGCTCAAATGTCACCATACCAGAGACATTTTCTGTGCCCTCTTTAAAACAAGAACCTTCTTATTTCTGCTCTCTTTCATTATTTTTTTTTTGGCACCTATTACTACCTGACTTGACAATATACACATTCATTGCTATGCTTATTGTCTGTCTCCACAAGAAATTAAGCTCTCTGATGATTGGGGCCTTGTTTGTTTGCTTGACTTAGATTCTTCCCAAATGTGTGGAACAAGGTCTGGCTCATAGGAAGCGCTCAAGATACAAGTATGACATGAATGATTACTATGTAGCAGATGCTCAATCTTATGTAAACCTCACAACCACCCTATAGGATGAGTACTGTTGTTATCTCAGTGTGACAGATGAATAAACAACGGTTCAGGAAAGTTAAGTAACTGTGCCAAGGTCAATCACAAAGCTAGCAAGTGACAGATCTGGGGCACAGAGTCAGTTTATTATTCCAGAGCCCATATTTATTTCATATTGGACTACCTCTCTGAAACAAATCAACATACTTGCTTCCTGAGAATGTCATTACGCAGTAGCACATGTCCAAAAGGGAATTCTATAGTGCCCTTGTTTAAAATCAAAATTCCTCAGACTTTCTAAGGCTGACTTACTAAAGGGGTGATCATAAAAGAGCCACTTCCAACCAGGTTTTAGGATGTATACCAGTCCTAAAATGTAAGGAATAGACAGTCTTAGGTTCTGATAAATTATGGTATTCCATAAGACTTTCCTACATAACCATTTCTTGATCTCTTTAGTAGGCCCTTTTGATAGTCTTTCACTCATGGACACAGGAACCATTTCATATTCTATTCCAAGCAAAAGCACTTGTGTTCCTCCTGGCCTTTTCCCCCCACAGCATTCTGCACCTTTACCAGGCAGTCAGCAGAAAGAGAAAGGACCCAAAAAATCAATTTATGCAACTGAAACCAACATTTCCATGAGGTTTTCAAAACTGCGATGTTGAATTCTGGCTATAACATTTTCTTCCTAGTGTATCAACTCTGTTGTCTGCTTCTAAATAGCCACTTGACAGAAAAGTACATGATAGAAAGTGTTCTCCTGAGGATACCCAGCCCAAAGTATTTTCAAGTGTTCATCTGTTTCTTTTTTCCACATCCGAATGTGGCAACAGAAAGACATGAAAAACAGATCTTTTGCTGAAAGCTGCTGCTCATTTACCTTTAAATATTTAATGAGCTCCCCCGGAACTTCTTTCGAGCCTGACTGAATCAGCTGGCAATGATGGAAGAATTTGTGCACATGTAGATCCTGGAACACAGATGGAAACAGCCATATGCAATTTGATTCATCATCCTTAAATGCGGACTCTGCCTCTCCTTCCTCCTGTATCACGCAAACCCATCTAGCTGGGGACTCTAGTGCCCAGACACAGCAACTGTAGCTGCTAACCTATGTGTCTATGTCCTGAAGTCCCCTTGACCACCATGCAAAGCACCAAACCCAGGTCAACTGGGATGTTCCTAAGCATACAGGTAGGCCACAATGTATACCCAACAAGTCAAGCACCCATTTATTCTCCATTTTCTCTAGTGCATTCTATGAAGTTAGGCTGCATGTCCATTTTAATGAAATAAGCAGGAACGAAGCTCTGAACTAGCAGGTGAAGAAAAGGTAGCAGCAGCAAGTTACCAGAACAACAGTCTCAGGCATTCAATGGCCAACTTTACTAGGATACTCCACTGGGAAGTATGGAATCCACATACACTGACTTTCAGGACAATGTGGGCTACATCAGGAAGTATAATGATGTATACTTTGAATTGCTTCCCCTAATTATTACTGTGTAACCTGATGTGACTGAGCCTTAGTTTCTTCACCACTAAGATGGTAGTGGCTTCCATATGCCTTTTGGGGTTTGGTGAGGCTCAAATCAGTTCACAGGATTAAGAGGATTTTGTCATTGAGAATAACTATAAAACATGAGCTAGAATAATGTTATTAATGAGAATATCTTGTAGGCCACCACTTCTTTGACGCTGTGTGAATAAAATATAGTCTATTTTTATCAAGAAATATATTTGAGTGTTCAAATTGACAAAATTTAAATGATGCAACTTACTTGAGTATAAATGGTAGACTCTAAGTGGCTTTTAATCTTCAACAAAGGCTTTGCACCATCTACCCACTTAATATCCATACTCAGTTGCTAAAAACAGAAAATACAGACATGAGTTTTGTATCATAGCAATGGATAACATGTAACATCTTTAGGCATTTTAACATTTTCCAGAAATGAGTGTAATTAAGTCAGACAGAAAGAGATTATTGGAGAAAATAATCTGTTGTTGGAATAAACATACCCAAATCATTTTAAACTTCCAATCCTTTGCAGATTGAGACTTTTATGAATTACTTAAACAAATAGAATTTCTTAAAGGGATGCACAAAATCCAAGCCCCAATTTTAAGTTATTATCAGAATCAACAGATACCAGATTGCTCTATCAAACTGCTGTAAACTTTAAACATGCATTTCCATACTTACAGACCATAAGAGCCCTCAGACAAAACTCTGAGTAACACTGTCCCAAAAGATCAACTAAACCCAGAGAATTCTAATTTTAAAATATTTAACCACTGTGACTCAACAAATGCAGAGATTTTCCTACCCTTCTTGATTCTGCATCATTCAGATTCAAGTAGCCTGGAGGAAGATTGGCTGAAACAGGCAGCTGCTGCTCAAATGTGATGATTCTACCATCCTTCAGCAAAGGTACCCAGGCAAACCCAACTGCCAAGACAATAACCAACCATAAGAAATGAAGCAGCAAATGCAATTAGCTACACAAATGTCTGACTGCTGGGGAGCAGGGTAGGGTGGTGGGATTTCCAGGGATCTGTACATGGAAGGCCTGGTGATGGGGAACTTCGTACTGGGGAGGGAACAATGGCTTTGGATCACTTCCTTATCCCAGCCTGGCCACTTACATCTTATTTACTCTACTTCCTGGCCAATAAAAATGGGAAAAACAATCCATCATCTCTCCATCTAAAAGAGTTGAGAAACCAGAGCAAGATAACATATGAAAACATTTTTAAACTTAAAACATACACCAATATTATTTTCTTTACACTTTGGGGTGTGTGTTTTAGTAGACTTAATTTTTCAATAGATTCAGGTCTCTTTAACCCATTTTTTCACTTAAAGAGTCTTATAGCTGAGACTCTCTGAGACAGCAATCGCGTGTTCCAGAATTTCTTGTGACAACTTCAGGGTAAGAGTCTATGGAAAATTAAGGTCATAAATCAAGGTTGCAATAGGCATAAATTCATACAAGGCAATAGGCATAAATCAGTTATCTGGGCAGAGATTACAAAAGGAGGAGGTGCAGGAGGAGAATGCAGCCAGGCTGTAATGTTTAAGACTTGATTCCCCTGAGAATTTTCCCAATCTCTACATTTCTTAACAGCCCCGACCCCAAATGAGCATCTTGGCTTTCTATTAGAAAACTCATCATGTTCGAGCTAAAAAAGTCAGAGCCATCTGTGTTGCTCAAGTTGAGCAGTGTCAGTATTTCCATTATAGAGATCATTCTGAGTCTCAAGTGTTTATAAATCAGTTGTTTGAAAAAAAAGCTTGCTCTGGACGCAGTTTTTGCAAATAAGAGAGGGTGTTGGCTGGAGAGCCCTTTATAAAGCCATTGGTTTCTAATTCTATAAAACCCTTTCCAAGAGCACATGCACATGCATGCACACACACACACACGTGTGTGTGTGTGTATGTTTATACTGTAAACACAGAAGTCAATACAAATCTGGTTAGAATGTTTTTATTTATGTGTTTAATTTGGCAAATGCTTTAATTCTTAAAAGACAACCAAAACATTGCTTTTCCTAAGTAGACTGCATGGCTTTCTCAGATTCCAAAATATACCTGAAAGGCATCTTTACCTGTATAACCTCAGAAATGGCTTACCTAGACGTTCCCTTTTATAAAAAGCAGAAGAAGGTAGTAACATGAGCAGAGGAACCATTAGAAATCACCCTGTAAGTGTAGTTAAACTGAAAACGTAACAAACTAGAAAAGTTTTCTAACATAGAAAATAGGAAAATAAATTCTGCTTTTTAGGCAACATCTTTTTCTGCACAGATATTTTGGAGATATAGTTCACATACAATTTATCCACTTAAGGTATACATTCAGTAGTTTTTAGTCTACCTGCAATTGTGCTTCCACGGATATTCATTCCAGAGCATTTCCATCATTCTAAAAAGAAACTTCACAGCCCTTAGCAGTCACTGCCTCCTCCCTTTCTTCTAAACAACCACTAATTTACTTTCTGTCTCCATGATATTTCTTAAACAACCTTTTTGCACTTTAGGATAATCAGAACATGGTCAAATGTGTC
Source organism: Dasyprocta punctata (assembly GCA_004363535.1). Lineage (NCBI taxonomy): Eukaryota > Metazoa > Chordata > Mammalia > Rodentia > Dasyproctidae > Dasyprocta > Dasyprocta punctata. The sequence goes on along the minus strand of RJWM01000115.1, from coordinate 180,783 downwards.
CTTTACTCAAAACTCATATACAGCACTTGGAAGCTGTGGAGTACAGTATCAAGCATGCCATCTGGATCAACGGTAGGAAGCCACTTCAAGAATGGACAGCTAAAACTGATGTGTGGCACACAAAATAACCATCGCATGCTTCACTGAATATCTTGCCCGCCTCTTAACATTTGGATAAGGAAACAGTAATTTATCATTCAGGAGGTACCTAATCTCTTTGGTTCTCATTGTTCTGTTAGTTTTCTTCTCAGTTCTCAAGGTCACTCCACTAATATCACTGCAGTTTCTACAGGGATATGGAAAGGACTACGCAAGGTCTGATTAAAAAAAAAAAAACTATGGTGGACATTTAAATTAAAATAGTACAGTAAATGACACATTGTCATTAATCTCCCCTCAAAATACTGCCCTCACTCCAAACAGATTTATTCCATTATTTATTCTTGGCAACGTGTCTCTTACTGTACCATTGTTTTTTTCTTTTTTTTTTTTTTTTTTTTTTTGCGGCACCAGGGATCGAACTCACAGCCTCACGCCTGCCAGACAGGTGCTTAAGCCACTGAGCCAAACTCCCAGCCCTAGTTTTTTTGAGGCAGGGTCGCAGTATGTAGCTTATGCTGGCCTTGAGCTCGCGTTGTAGTCCAAGCTAGCCTCGAACTCACAATGCTCCTCCTACCTCAGCCTCCCGAGTGCTGGGATTAAAGGCATGCGCCACCACGCCCGGCTATTGTGCCATTTTAAAAAATAGTAATAATAATATTCACCGTATTTCTCGATCACTTGAGTTTGAACAATTAAGTAAATGAATGGTGCATTGTGGGAGCCAAGTTTCTTACTGCTAGAATTGGAGACTATATACAAGCAAGAAAATGCTATAATGATTCATGTGGTAATAGACTGCAGTTGGAGCCATCAGCATGAACTCACACATAGCTTACTACAAAAACGGATGGTTATGTGTAAAAGTATTGATAGCCAAGTTTTATATACATAAAACCACAATTATTTGTTAGTGATATAATGACCTACCTAAAAATACCAGTAGAATCAACAAGCTATCATGTATTACATGTAAGAGAATTTAACAAAATAACCAGATACAAGACCAATCTACAAAAATCAGTAACATAACTCTGTATGTTAATTGTAGCCAACTATAAAGAGATGCCATTCGCAATAATTACAAAACCTATAAAGTACCAGAGATTTTTTTTCCCCCAGAGCTGGAGATGGAACCAGGGCCATGCTTATGCTAGGCAATGCTCTATCACTGAACTACATCCCAGCCCATTTGTATGTTTTTTATTTTGAGACAGTCTCATCAAGTTGCCTGGGCTGGCCTTGAATATTCCACTGTCTTGGATGGAATGGCTCAACAATCATTCCCACTGCTGAGACCAATTGCGTGACACCCACAAGTTAAATTTGGTACCACTCATAAAGGGGACTCCCTCATGGTCAGCGCTGCTTCCTGTTGGGAATCACTCAGATGTCTCACTAGCACTGTCAACTCCATGCTAGTTTCAAATCTACCATGCTCATCCACAGTTCTATTACTGGCGATACCTTCTTTCCAATCACTCAGTTTTGAAGTTTCAGTGTTTACTATGCATCGTCTACCTAGTAATCAATCATTTGCCAGCTCTTATCTACATTCGACCCTTGGAATCAACAGTTCATGAGTTCCAGGTCTCCCACAGATAGAAGAATCCTTGAATGTTCAAGTCCTTTATATGGACTGGCATAAATTCTATATATAATCTACACATATCCTTCTGTATACATCAAAGCATTTACTGATTATTTGTAATACCTAATATAATGTAAATGCTATGTAAATACTTGTTTTGCTAGATTGTTTAGGGGATAATGTCAGGAAAAAGTCTGTACATATTCAGTACAGATGCAATTTTTTAAAAAATGTTTTTCATTCACAGTTGGTTAAATACATGTATAGATACTGAGGGGATTTATTCTTCTTTAATCCACAACCCCATCATAGTGTGGTCTCCTTCCTTTCCTGGACCGTTGAAATAGCTCCCTGACTGGTGTTCCTTCTGATCTTCCTTCTTCCTGCTCCAATTTACCTTGCCCTTTATGTTGCTGCCTGATAAACTTTTTCTCCAAAACAGCACTTCCTAGCACATAACCCTTCAAAATTTCCATACTGGTGATAGATTAAAATAAAATCCACAGTTTGGCATTCAAGGCTCTCCAAAATCTGATGCCTCCTTTTAAATATGACATCTCATGATTTCCCTTCCAGCATCTTGTGCTCTAATCTTAGTGAGCTACTCAGGGTTCTCCCACCATACCCCTCAATACTCTGACCTTATAAGCTGTTCCTTCATCCCAGAATCCCCTACCTTCCTGCCATCACTGCACTGTCAAGCTCACCCCACTTCCCTGTTCCTCAGTAAGTAGAACTGGAAAATTCTGGTTGCTGAGCAATTCTACATGAAGGGAATAACAATATTGCATTACAATATGTGTTCCTCTCTGAGAATAGCAATATTACTTTATGTTGCTTATAGTAGTTTAAGCATATCAGCAAGTTTATTTGTTAGAGATGATAATAAAAGGAATATATATATATATATATATATATATATATATATATATATGCCAGTGAACTTCTTTTGAAACAGTCTTGCCTATATTGCCCAGGCTGGCCTCTGGTTTTGGGGCTCAAGCTATCCTCCTGCTTCAGCCTTCCAGATAGCTTGGACTATGGGTATGAACCACCATGCTCAGCTTATCAATGGAATTTCTGACTCAGAAATGTACTTCGTTGGTCAAAGGAAGAAGTGATGTGCAACTTGATGAAAAAAAAAAGATATCCTCAACAATGTCATTTCAAACAGTTGTAGAGACATCTAAAGAATATATGACTCTGGTTTGATCCCCAGTACTGTATAGATAGATAGATAGTCAGCCAGCCAAGCAGCCACACATACCTGGAATTTCAACTGTGTCCTGCTTTTTGGTTGTTCCCTTGGTGTTAATTTCACAACTTACATGATAAAAAGTGAAAAGCAAATGATGTTTCTGATGCAGGTGGATAGGAAGCTCAATTTTAATCTGAAACGAGAGCAAAATTACATATGGCATTTTGTTTTATTTTAATCAAGCTGGACTTTCAGACATTTAGCTCAGTTTCATCACACTGTTTCAAAGTAGTTCCCAAAAGGTAGACCAAGTGGCCAAAGAGTAGATATAATTTAATTATATTCCAAATGCTTTTCTAGTCAGTTTCAGGTTTACAACAATACTCTCCTGGGTTGTGAGGGCTGATTTAGTACTTGTGCTATAGAGTCCAGTGGGTTCTCCTGGATTCAACTTTGTGGCAGGATTTTCTAAAACCTTTAGGTAAAAAGCACTCCTTTGTAGCCTATGGATACTGTATAACTATCAGAATCAGTGAAAGCAATCAATTAAAAATGTGCACTGAATTTGAAAAAATACTTGTTTCCTAAGTTGTTGCTATCTTTTGCATGAAAAAAATTAAAGTCTTACAAATAAATGTGCAGAAACTTGCTTTGGTAGTGTGGTACCCACAATCATAGTTTATATGAAGTTCTTCCAGAAGTAAAACACAATTTAACCCTTAAAGAAAGAGGGAAAAAACTCCCACCTATGACTCATAAATTTAGTTACAAATTAATGTTTTTAATAAAGCATTTCAACTAATCTTCTAATCAGACACCAGCTGACTGTTAACAATATTTCCTGCAGATATGTAAGAGACAAATTACAGATTTAATGTACACGTATACACACCCATATAGGCACATGAGCAAATACTTGTCAACAGTTTCTCTTTTTGTCTTTTCACTTGTCAATATATAGTGAGCAACGCAACAGCCTATTCATTTTAGGCATCTTGAAAAGTGTGGATTACTCACTACATGATTTAGCTTTCTGCAGTGACTGGTGTTGGTTGTAGTGATGTACATATTAAACAGTTTGGTGATGGACATCTGGTCCAATTATCATTCATACAAGGCATGGTTTTTGGTGTTACAACTAAGGCCTGTCGTAGGTATATTTCATTACAGAACATGCCTATTCACAGCATCCAGACCATCTGGGTATCTAATGCTCTGCTGCACATAAATATGGGCACTGTTACTTCCTTCACCACCCCCCAGAGAAACTAAAGGCATTGCACAGTGAAAGGAATGAGCCCCAAGGCTGGGGTATAAGGCTTTCATTCAACAGCAGGTGGACCTGGGGAAATCATGACAGCAGGGGGGATGGTTTCAGACCAAGCCAAGAACAGGGATAGGAGGATTGAGAAGCAGAAAGAGCAGAGCATCTGGTCTGGAATGCCCATTTAGGTTCCATGGAAACACGTAGGAATTAAAAGCAGTCTACGGATTTGGATAAGCAAATACAAACAGTCTGGCAGAGACTGTGACAGAGACATGCTAGAAACTGCATGAAGATAGAGAGGTGGAAAAGTTGTAAGAGGGAAAGAGCGGGAGAGAGAGGGAGGGAGGGAGGGGGAGGGGGAGGGGGAGAGAGAGAGAGAGAGAGAGAGAAACTCAGGAGACTTAGGAGGGAGCACAGAAAGAGGGAGGGGAGACAACCCCACTCCCCTTTGTCTGCTTTCTACTGAGGTGTGTAGGGAAGCTAGTAGGATTCTGGTGGCCCAGCTTTGTGGCCGTGTGTCTCTAACTGTTTCACTTACAGGCAGGGTGTACCCTGCACATAAAACCACAAGGCAGAAAGAGCTAGAAGGGCTACCAGAAAATCTCTTCTGAATTTTTCATTTTAAACCTGAGAAAACAGAGACTCCAAAGGGGGTAGTTGACTTACTCAGTGTCACAGGGCCAGTGTTGTCAAAGCAAGGAGGGCTAGAATCCTAACTCTACTCTGATGTTTGTTTCCTATGTTGTAATTTAAAGTCAGAGAGTCCCTTAAATTTATGGGCAAATCTTTCACTATTATCAGAGGGTACTGAGCAGGCAGGATCCCCTGCTTTATGTGGCATTTTCTGTTTTCACGAACAAAACATTCAAAGATTGCAAGTGCAGATGAAATGATGGGAATGATTTACAGAGAAAAAGAGTAGCAAGCACTGCATTTTATAAATACCACAGCAGTATGTTTTTACCTCATCATAGAACTCTGGATTTTGGTTGTGATGGGAGACAACAGCATATGCATTTGTAGTAAAAACAGGTCCTGCAGGTTTCCCATAAATACACTGCAAAAGAATGAAATAAGAGTCACTGCTCTGAATGCAGGTTTTTAGGTGTGATGCTATGGAACCACATACAGTTAGAGGCATCTGTGAGCACAGGGCTAAGGCCAAACTCATGCAGCTGTCACCATGAGCCTGTAAGTTCCAAATCATTTACACAGTCACTCCAGACATCACCTTGGACAATGCCTAACTTGGCTACACGATGCTTTTGAACTTCTAGTCATCAAAGAATTACAATTCCAAACTAGGTGACAGTAAGATGCTGAACACATCATTTGGAAGGGAAACACTTGCAGACCAGGCCTGGAAAGTTTATTTTTTCTCATGCTACTTGGGCATCTTAATATGACAGGCATTTCTCTCAGCCAGTCAGCAATGTTTTTAGACGTTGACTTACAGTGGGCAAGGAGAAAAGTTAAAAAAAATAAAATCCAGAAGGAGCCTTAATAGCCTAAAGGAATTAAAAACTGAATGTCTATTAAGCTGCCGACAAGTTTACTGCTCTCTTAGTTTTTATATGTGGTACTTTATGAGCCACATTTTAAAAATCACTGGCTCTCCATTATACCAATAAAATTAATGAAAGGCTTTCTCTGGTGCCATGCAATGATCCGGTTTCATTTATAACACGAGTTTTTCACTTCCACTGGCCTAATAAGCTCAAGGACGCACATGGAGTCAGCATACCAAGCTACTAATTGTCTCTGTTACTCCAGAACGAGACTCTGGGCCAGTTAGGAAATGAAATCGACACTCCACAAGAGTGCACATCCAACTCTTAAATATGGTTATGAAGGCAATTTTCAAGAATGACTGAGAGGTAACCTAAGAATCTTTAAGTACACAAAAGGATATTGCATGGAAAAAAAGGAATGATTGTTCTCATCTCTACTGAAGGGAGAACCAGAGAAAACACTACATTTGATCCCGATAATCCTTAATTTAACTTAAATTTCTCTGTGAAAAGAAATCTCTTCTCAAAGGTAAGGGCTATGAAATATCCAATGATTGAGTTGGGAACATTCTAGCCTCTTTCCATAGGGGTTTGAGTACAAGATTAGCTACACATCTGTCTAATTTAGGCTCAAGCAAGAGAAGTAGGGAGCTAGATAAACACTTCTTAATGGCTGAATGTTCTCTGACTTCTCTTTCAAGTCTCTGATTAATGTGCTAAAGAGCAAAAAGTACAAACTAGCTGCAAGGAGTAAAAATGTAAAGTCACTGTGACATGACAGATATTTAAGGACTGTTGTACCAGAATAATGATGTTCTGCTTTTCCAAGACCATAAATGCAAGTCCGAAGGTATCATTTGGCCAGTCATGGAGCAGAAGTCATATCTCAGATCAAAGCAGTCGTGCTGTGCTTCTGTCAGCTCAAGAGACCCATTTGGGTTTCAAGGAGAAAGGAGTTTATGGTCCCCTGGTGGTACTACTATAAACTATTAAGTCATATAAGTAAATGACCTTGTAATTGGGCATGAGAGCAATGCAAAACCAAAGTGGGACAAATGCCAAAGCCTGGCTTATAAAGCTGCTTGCTCGTGCTCTCTCTCTCTTTCTCTCTTTCTGTCTCTGTGTCTGTCTGTCTGTCTCTGCTGCTGGTGACAGAATCCACGGCCTTGCATATAGTGGGAAAGTACTCTACCACTGAGCTATCCCTCCAGCCCAAACTTACCCAATTTTACAGCTACATATGTTCCCACCTCATTTTGTTACATATTAATATTTAAACTAACCTTTCTAGTTCATGTATAATACTAGAAAATATTATATTTGTCACTTAAATACATTTTCTTCTTGATTCTTAAACAAATTAAACTCAGAGCATGATAATACTAGGTATCAAAATCTCCATCTCTAATATCTCTACCAAAACTATATGCTTATCAAGAGAAACAAACCTTTAGTGCACAGGCATCACTTTCATCTGAATCCCGGAATTCCACACAGACTGCAATGTTCCTCGCCTAAAATGGCAATCAACCAAAATGAGCCACACGATGAAAAGGTTATCAGTAACATTCTATATTCCAAAAATGTACAGATTACACTGCTTACCTTGGCAAATGTTTTCTGGCTGTCATATTTTAATTGCAAAGGATAGACATACAGATGGTTTTTGTAAATAGTAAATGGATAACAGTATTTTGTCATTTCTGGAACAAACTCTTCAACTTCTACAGTAATATTTTCACAGTTCTTTTCAAAGGGCTTCAGGGGCACATATGAAGAAGTAATACAATCTATAGTAGGAAAAATAAATAGGTGAAGATCATAAAATTTAACAATCAACACATTCTTGCATTTATAAGAATATACATGGATCATGTTCTCAAAGAGTGGCTTAAAAACAGAAGTCTTAGTAGGCGACAAAAAGTCAAACAACCACTTTCAGAACCCAAAAGGACATGATGGAGTGGCCTGATACTGATTTTTGTGGAAATCTTCACACCAAGAGTGGATTGCTATTTCCCTCTCAATGCTGAGTGATTTGCCAAATATAACACATCGTAATTTTGACAAATTTAAACTCTGCAAAGAAACCCATTACATTTTCCCTCCTGTGGCTGCAATTTAGCTTTCACTGCAAATTTTTATTGGTATCAGGGAAAGAAATAAGGGTAAATTTATGCTTATAATTAGCTCATGGTAAGTCACTTTTAGAAAGTTAACTTGGTGCAGGTGCACATTTTCACCCAAAAAATAATGGAAGTTTTTTGAAACTATAGATCTTACAATGTGTTACCAATAATAAATTCAATACTCCCAAATGGGAGAAATACAAAGCCTCCAAGAAGTCTAGCAGCATGTTATTGAAGCAGCTACTGTAGTGAAGGCTATTCATTATCCTTAAGGGGTTGTGAGATTGCTGGTCCTTACTGAAGAACCAGACTGGTGGAAGGAAAAGCCCCAGGGTGAGCTGGACCTGAGGACACAGGATTTTGTGTTGGGTTTGTTGTTCTGTGATTATTAAAATGATACATACTTCTTTTTTGGTACTGAGGAGTGAATCTTTGCATTGAGCTAAATTCCCAACCCTTTTACATTTTTATTTATTTATTTATTTATTTTTGAGGCAAGGTCTCACTAATTCACTCAGGCTGGGTTTGAACTACAATCTTCCTGCCTCAGCCTCCCTGAGTGCTGGGATTACAGGTGTATGCCACTACACCTGGCTTCAAGTGATAGATACTTGTGATAGAAAATATGGAGGTATAAAGTTACACAGTAATAACTGATCATTCCACAATGTAGAGATAAAGACTATTAACATTTTGGTATTTTTTTTCCCGCACATGTTGTATACAGTAAAATAAAAATCTTAACTATTTGTTCGGAACTTAATTTTTGGCATTTAATCTTATGTGTTATTCTCCAACTGTGAGTATCAGTTTTAATGACTACATAAAGTTTCATGGTATTGGTGTGCATGACTGCCTTAAGCACAGTGCAAGACTCTGGTTATTTCCAATTTTCCCCCAGTATAAAGGACATTGCAGAGAACACCTGCATGCGCAGACTGTTTTCTGTATTTTTTAAAAATTATTTATTTAGGAAAAATAATTCATTGTACTTTTAGATGTTTTAAAAATTAAGTCAGAGGCTACTCACATGCTTAAAATCCTTTAATGACTTCTGTTTGAACTTAAAATAAAATATAATCGTTTTTATCTTTGGCAGTGCTGAGGATGGAACCCAGTGCCTTAGCACATATTAGACAAGTGCTTTACCACTATGCTATGCCCTCAACTGCAATCTTTTAAGGTATCACCATGATTCACACAATTCCCTGCATGATGCAATCCTTCCTATTTCACCTGATATCTCACTGTTCCCATCACATACTACACTAGAGTCAGACTGGCTTCATTTCTGTTCATGGAAACCAAGCTTGCTACTACCTTGATGTCTTTAGAACACACATGAAGTGTGTTCTGGAATGTACAGTCCCAATCACCACATGCCAGATCCTTCCCCCTTTTCAGAATTCCTAAGCTTTAGAAAGGCCTTCCCTGGCAACCCTTTTTCTCATTAATTGAAATTACCCATTTATTAGTTTGTTTGCTGTCTGTTGCTCCTTCTAGGCTTTAAACTCCATTGAGTTTACAGCACCTAGTAGGTACTCAATACATTTTTACTCAATAAATACCGATTTGGTGAGTGAGTAGATAGATAAAATCTTAAAAGTGAAATGCCCTAATTACAAACACCTAAGGATATCTATTGCTAAACTGTATGTCTAGTCATGATAGATGATAAAGCCAAAACCTAGCCTGATTAGACTACTTTACTTAATATATTATTTGATATTATTTTATTGTGCTGGAGATAAAACCCAGGGCCCCATGCATACAAAGCACTACCACTGAGCTACATCTGCAGCCTGATAGTTTAAACATTTTTGTAAATTTGATGAGCAAAACCATCTTTCTTTAACTTGCATAACTGCAATTACTACTGAGATTGACTATTTTTCAAATATTTCCTAAAAACTTCATTCTATCGCCTACAAATTGCCTTCTTTCTGTCCTTTATCCATTTTTCTCCTGGGACCTTAGATTCTGGTCCAGGGACAGGAAATTCTCTTCCTGTTTGATTTCTTAGTTGATGACAGAAGCATGAACTTACCCAAGGCAAAAGGTAACAGAAACTAATGGGGGCACACCCACATCATCATATATATGAAATGCTTGATAAAATCGACTCTCTTCTTAATCTTTAATGTTTCACCATGTGTACCACGTTGATTTTACACTCACCTCAAAACCTCAGAATGTGATTTTATTTGGAAGTAGGATCTTTACAGATGTAATTAGTTAAGATGAGGCCACAGTGAATTAGGGTGGGCTCTAAATCTAATGACTGACTTCCTTATAAGAAGGCTGTTACAGTATGGTCCAATGGCCCCACTTAACTCTCATGTAACCATGGATGCAGCTGAGTCTGGCGATGGTGACTGGTTTGTTGTCTGGCGCTGGGATTGGTGGTGAGAGTGCAGCACCTACCCAGGGGTGGAGCCGACATACAGTGTGAGGGCGTGTTTTCCCTCTCCTGCCAGTTTGCACCTTGTGCCTTGCTATTTTGCAGCCACTATGAACGGTTGCCCCTCCTGCCATGTCACACTGCCTTAGAGCCAGCTGAATATGGGCTGAAACCTCCAAGAACTGTAAGAAATAAACCTTTCCTTCCCTCATTTTGTGCATCAGGTGTTTTGTCTCAACAATGAGTGAAAAGTAACCAAGACAAAGGCCATATGAGGACACAAAGGGAGGAACACAATGTGATGACAAAGGACACTGGCGTGATGTAGCTACAAGCCAAGGGATGGCAAACATAGCCAGAAGATACCAGAATCAGAAAAAACCCAGGAGGAATTCTTCCCTAGAACATTCAGAGGGAGCAGGGCCTGGCCAACACCTTGATTTTAGACTTTTAACTTCCAAAACTGTGAGAGAATAAATTTCTGTTGTCTTAAGTCACACAATGTATAGTATTCTGTTACAGCAGCCCTAGTAAACTATTGCATTATGTAAGTCTCAGAGAAAAAAATGTTTTTAAAAATCCAAGCATCAAACACAACCTTTAAGTTTTGTTTGCAATACTTTCTTACTTGATAAATCCACAGGAACACATTCCACTGTGATGTTTAGCTGCCCAGGAATAATCTGCAATTTGGTCTTTTCTGGTCTAGGTATAAAATAAAATTATTTTACAGTTAAAAATTATGATTATTAAATGTTTTGATTACCCTACATCCAAACCCAATTTTTATGCATTTGGTTTTTCCCACCCCTACACCCACTGATCACTGTAAAAAATGGAGAGTTCATGTATTACATTCATTGATTGCATTAATGCCACACACTTACTTTTTGTATTCTGAGAGCAACTTGAGAATGTCTTCGTTTGAAAGTTTGCTACTGTCTTGTTTATATAAAGGAGAAAATCTCCCATCCAGATCCAGAGAGCCTTGAATATCTTTGAAAATGGGTCTAAAAACAGCAACACATAGGCTTTTTAAAAAATTATAAAGTACCAACAAAACTAGCACTGGTGGGAATGTAAAATGGTAAAACTACTTGGGAAACAGTTTGGTGGTTTCTCACCAGGTTAAACATACATTTACTCTACCATGCTGCAATTCGACTCCAAGGCACATTTCCACATGCTATAGAAACATTCACAACAGATTTATTTGGTGTAGCCCTAAACTGGTGATAACCCATATACTCACCCACAAGTGAATGGATAAACAAACTTCAGTATATTCATACAGTGTAATACTACTCAAAATGAATCACTGATGCACACAACAACATGGGTTCCAAAAGCACATTAAGCACAAGAAACCAAACACAAGAATACGTACTACAGGATTCCATTTGTAGAGTAAATAAAAAGTCATCTATAATGATCATCGTATCATTTGGTTACCCGGTGCAGGTGGGCTGATTGACTGGACAGGGCCCTGAGGAAATTTTCTGGGATGAAAGACATATTCTGCATTTTGGGTGGGGTGCTGGCTACATTACTGAATGCACTTGTGAAAATTCATCAAGATAGACATTTAAAATATGTACATTTGACCAGAGGTAAAGTGTATTACCATAAAATTGATAAAAATTAAATGAGATGATTTATGTAGTTTGCAATATATATTTGCAGTTTCTTTTATGCATTTGAATTATTTCTTCCCCTTTCCCTCTTCCCATTTTAAGCAGCTATTTTACTGCTAAAATGTGAACTAATATATAAGCATGCAACACACTGGAAATAGCCATACCCCGAAACATAATTCCCCCTGGCAGAATCTTGAAGATGTGAGTAAAGACATTAACTCCATTGTTCCTACTCCGAAGTATAACTCCTTATTTCCAAAACACAGGAGCTTATCATTCATCATTTAAATACCTCAACCAAGCCTTTAGAGACTGTCAGTTTCGGCTGAGAACAAACCAACTTAGGAAGGAATAAAACAGTGTAATTGCTTATCATACCTGAGATCAAAACTTCTCTTTATTTCAAAATGAATTTTTCTGACAACAACATCAAGTAGCTGCTGCTACTGCCCAAAGGAGGGCAGTATGCTCCAGAGGCCTAGAGTGGACACTGAAGTCAGGTGCCCTGTACTGTGACCCTTACTTGGCTATGTACTACATGAACTTGGCCAAGGGTTCCTTTTCTTTTGTAAAATTTTACTTCTGTGGCTTAATTTCCTCATCTCTAAGATGGGACAATGGCAGCCAGTCCTTAAGAAAATATTTATGAAGGGCTGGCGGTATAGCACTTGCCTAGCATGTGCAAGGTCCTGGGTTCAATCCTCAGCATTGCCAAAACAAGCAAACTACACACACACACACACACACACACACACACACACACACACACTCATTAAGATTTAGACCAGTGGGTGCCTTGAACAGAGTCAGCAATATCAGTACTGTAATAATAATAATAATAACAACAGTAACAACAACTGCAGCAGCAGTAATAATTGACTTTTCAGGCTGCAGCATTATACATATGCTGATATTTATAGACCATACTTCATCTTCTAAAATGCCTACATATGCCAATCTCCAATACTGTTTGCCATTCACCTAGCCTTGGCTACCAATTTTTTTCCACCAGTCTTCAAAATAAGGATAATGGTGCCTTTCATCTATCAGTATATAATACACTTTGAGACCTTCCCGGAAAGGAAATGATTATAAATAGTGACAGATACAAGAGTTAATTAACTTAGACTCTCCTACCCTTATGCTACTCCCCAGCACCCAGTAAACATAATTGATTAAATTATTCAGAACATGGTGCCCTTTCTCCAGAAGTTCCAATGAGTTGTACAGGCTGTACCACAAACAAGCCAGTGAACTTGTACTTCAAAGGGGGGATAAATAAGAAACATGTTTTAAGTCATCACTGCATGTAGATTTGCAAAATTTGGATACAACAGCTATCAACTACCATAACACAGGAGGTATAGATAATGCTTGTTTCCAAATACACTGCTCCCAAAGGACTAGCTGAATTCGTCGCCAGGAAGCAAGAATATTAATTCCACGCTTGTGCTTACTGACTGCACTTTGCCTTCAAATTTTTAGTATGTCTTCCAGAATTATTCGATAGTTTTCCAAACCATAAACCCAGCCAACTCTGAAATGATGAACATATTGTACATAACTCATCCTAATTCCTAGTTTTCTGGGAAAAAATTCTATCACGTTAGCAAATAAGCTGATTTAAAATGCAATATAATTAAGTGGTGTCAGCCACAGCGCTACCCCAAGCCAAAGAAAATTGCCCCAAAGCAAGACATAGGCAATAATGAGAGGGTCTTAGAACTGGTCTTCGATACACAGCAAATTCTAAGAGAAAAATGACTTACATTCCATGTGTCCCAAAGTACAACTGGCCTGCTAGAAACAGACTGCTAAATGGTGGTGAGGACATCAAACATCAACATCCTAGATGAGCATGAATAGAAGGCTCAATATTATATTTATACAAACCTAGCAGCCCAAGCAAAGGGCATTCTGTATTGTCCAAGGCGGCTACACACTTGCTTCGCTGTCCTGTGTACCTTCTGGGCCGTCTAAGGTTAGAAATAACAAATTAGGCTCATATTTGCTCACTCTACCATGGACTCAATCAGAAAAATAATTCCCCTAATGTACCAATAGAAAATATCAAAAACCTAGAAAAGATATAGAAAAAGCTACAAATAAAACACAACACACTTCTGCTGTTTCCTAAAAACGCAGCATTTCTTACATGCTTTGTGTTTCCTCATTAATGCAGCCTTTGTCTTTCTTTACATGATAAGACAGACAAAACAGGTGTAGAATATAGTTTGCTCTGAAGACCCCTACTGGAAAGCTTTTAAGCAGTTTTAACATGTATTTCCTTTCACACAGCAGGCTGATACTCATCATTCTTGGGAGGAGTTTGTTCTGGATACAGTTGACCTTTTCATTCTCAAGATAGGGCACAAGTGACCAAGAGCCAATGCAACTAGTCTTGTGTAGGCAGGAGTCACTGTTTGTACAGGCAATGAAAGATGACAAAGGAGATAAACTGCCTATAGAGCCTAGACAGGCTGTGAGATGTTGGTTGGATGCTTATCCCTAGGGATACAGAATGCTAGAGGCTTTTATCTGTATCATTGAAACTTTTATTTTAATGAATTAGTCGCACGTCTCCTCAGCATCTTCCACTTAAATTCTATTTGATTCACACTGACATGGCAAATAGAATAGATTGAAGATCTTGTTTCGTTGTTTGTTTGTTTCTTTTGCAGTACTAGGGACTGAACCCAGGGCCTTCACACTGAGCTACATCCCCATCTCTTTTTGTTTTGCAATAGTGTCTCACTGCGTTGCCCTGGTTGGGTTTGAACTTTTGATCCTCCTGTCTCCTGTTCTCATTGCTTCATAGACAGGAATGAATCTGGGTAGGGACTGGCATTTAGGCACTATAAACAGGGCTAGGTAACCTTTATTCTCCCATCTCTAGCATCCTAGAGCTATAAATAAGGTAAGAGTGGCTACTGCCAAGAATATCATGCCCCTTAGCACATGTGGCCTAAAAGCCTGTAGCTCTTCTTTTGATAAACTAACAGAAATAAGATTGTCATACAGAACATAAAAAGTGAGGGGTGGGGAAGGCTATGTTTAAGTTTTAGCATACAAACTAACAGTACTGTAAGTAATATCTGCAGAATATACAGCGTTCTCAGAGAATGATTTTTCTTCTAGTGGGTCACTGACAATACCATTTAAAATATCCATAAAACATAAATTCTACATGAAACTGAAATGTTCACAGTCTTTATAAATACCTTTACTGGATCTGAATTTTTGATGTAGGGTTCTGCACAGTGTGTGATGTTTCCCTGTAGCACCTTTTCAATTCTCGCTACTAAAAAAATTTCAGGATGTGGATTCGTCACTGAGAAGATTCCCTAGAAAAAAATTACATCTATTAATAGACTTTCTATGTAACATTATGTCTACAGCTGCTTGGTGAATGATTCGTAGCAGGGTGTCTAGGATAGAACATTGATATTCAACATAAGATCCTGTCTTGGGTTCTAGAAATCAAAATGGATTTTATATTCTGTCACCAACTTCACAGCCACTAGTCCACAAAATGCAGGTGCAATTACTGCTGCTTAGTTTCTTCTGTTTCACTGTGTGTTCAGGATGAGTTCTTAGATCAAATGACGACAACATGCACTGTGTGGTATAATTTGCATGTGTTAAAGTAATGTGCATTTCTCGAGCAGAACTAGATATGCATTTTTAAATGCAGCTGCATATAGTTCCAGAGTAATTAATTCACTTACACTTCATTCATACTCATTGCAGCTAGAAGGAAGAAAATGCATTACTGCTCTGCCTAACATAAAAACTAAACCACCTTGTAGAAAACATTCCTTTGCAGCAGTCAAAGAGCTCTGGTGCTTTTGACATAAAGGAAGGTACACAGAGGATTCAAAACTCATCTTCTCCCTGCATACTTTCTTTCAGGGTACTAATGTAGAAGTAACCAAAGGTGCCTAAGTTTTCTTTGAATGTATGTGGAACAATCATGTCATGGCCTGTCTACTTTGGCACCTTCCAGATACAGAATCCTCTACATAGCGTTATTAGTAGATTGTGTCTGTTGTATGAAAGGGCACCACGCAAATGAATTTCAGTGGAAAAATCCATCACTGGTTCTCTACCAAGTTTTCTTTTTCTACTTGGTATATTACCAACTTTGTTAATACAGTACTTTACAGGTTCCAAACACATTGTCTCATTTGTTCTACAGAGAAGCCTCTGAGGTAGACAGGGCAGAACAGAAAATTGAGTGGAAGAGATTAACAGTTCTCTAAAAGTCAAACCATTTGTAACCAGTCTGGGTAATAGCTGGTTCAGCTTTGAATTTTCAAGTAGCACATATGGAACAAACTGGATAAAAACTGCCCAAAAGTCAAGTTTCCTGGGGTCAAATTCTGGCTTCACCATTTATGGGTGTAGACAAGTCACATCCTTCCTAAGTCTCGGGTTTCTCCTATAGGAAATGGGTTTGGGAGAGTGATGACAATAATAGAGATTTCATAAATCTCTGGTAGAGGTTAAATGAAATAATGTGCATGAGGTGCCTGGTTGTCAAGTGTGTCAAGGTCACAGAACTTGGCTGCTGGTGCTGCCGGAAGCATGCTGCTCAAGCTACGAGCCAGGGCTGGCACACTGCCTGAGCCGCCCCTGCAGACGGTATGGCTGAACAGGGCACCTTGAGAGCAATCTTTTTCAGAGACAGGGTCTTGCTATGTTGCCTAAGCTGGCCTCCAATTCCCAGTTCAAGTGGTTTTCCTGCCTCAACCTTCTAAAAAACTGGGACTATATGTGTGCTTCACCATGCTCAGCTAGACAATTAAAAAAGTTACCTCACCAATACGGTATGACCAAGTTCATTGGTTTCTATTTTCCCCCTCCAACTTCAGTCACCAGAAAAATACCTACAGACAGATCTTACCAGAGATGGAATACCACAGAAAATCAGTCTGAAACCATTAAATAATGGAAGGATGCTTCTGTCTCTTGCTCTGAATGTGCTACCAAAGCCAAAGATCACTTTTTACCTGCTTTATGTAGCATAACCGAGATTCAGCAATTCCATGAATGAAAGACATAGGTGAGGATCCCTTCAGGCTTCCATCGCTGACCAGCTGGGCTGCAGTGCCACACAGCATTTCACGGACAGACAGGGGGTTCAGGTCTACATGAAAGTCAGCTGAAATCTTACAGTTGTTCTTCACATCAAATAAGGCGAGATTGATAAAAAAGGGCTCAACCTAGGAAGGAAAAAGAGTTACATTTTAGAACAAAGGCCTTTTGAGGAGGGTGTAAACTGGGGGAGAAATACAAATCACATGATAATTTTTTTTAGCCTTCAGGTTTTAGACTGCAATTCCTGAATCCTACATTTAGCTAAAATTGCATTATGCCTTATGTACATGGAAAAACCATTCCAAAATACGATTTTATCAAATTTTAACTTTTGTCCAGTGTGAATAATTTTACAAGTTACTGGTTTTTTAAGTAGATGAGTAGAAATCAAAAGCTACATTTTAGCAACAATTAATTTATTCTTTGCATACTTACTGAAACTACCTCCAAAATAACGACAATATTATAGAGTATAAATCTTCCTTTCTGCTATATTGTAACTGACTGGACTATCCATTTTACAGGAGTTAATATCAGTC
Organism: Dasyprocta punctata; assembly: GCA_004363535.1. Classification (NCBI taxonomy): domain Eukaryota; kingdom Metazoa; phylum Chordata; class Mammalia; order Rodentia; family Dasyproctidae; genus Dasyprocta; species Dasyprocta punctata. Next base: position 163,311 of record RJWM01000115.1, on the reverse strand, counting down.
AACATCAAATTACTTGACAAAAGCTTTGCCCCATCAGCAATTTTGGAAGACATAATTGCTTTCTACAGATGGCATTTGAAAGAGAAATTTCATGCCAGATGGCATAAAGATTAACCCTTTATGTACAGAAAAGTGTTCTAATACATTTTGGTCACTTCATAAGAGAATCAGTCCTCACTATTGATATTTTTAAAACTAGAAACCAAAAATAAAGATGAACCTAAAATATACAGCCCTTGAACATTTTATATGTACAGTTTTAAGTATTTCTGAGTAACTCAAATGATTCCTGACACCTGGTAATTAAACAGACCAAAATAAATCTCATTCTGTAGAATAGTGAGTGAGACTAGCACACTGCATAGCATCTGGATACCAGGGAGCTTTGGTGACACTTATTCATTGCTATGAATCAATTTCACAAAAGAAACCATATTTCCTAGTAAAAATCCAGATTTCAGGATTTTGTAGGTTCTGGGGTTTCATCTTCTGAAAGTCATGACTGAGACTTCTGAAAGTGTGCTACTGAGTAGGTAAATATTTTATGAATACTCTCAAGATGAGAATGTGCTCAAATTATGGCAAAAAATAGATGTATGAAATTCTTTTCTGTCAAACTTATCAGGATATATTGCAAGGGAATGTTTATCCAGTAAATTAGTTCTCAGTCATGAAAAAGGAAGGCGTTTCTTTTACTATGCTAGTACAAGAGAATTAGAAGACAAGGTTATACATACATTTGTGGGTAGTCCTTTTGCATTGTCTCCAATTTGACCCAAGATGTTGAAAGTTAAATCATGGCAATTTACAAGGAAACGCTTGTTACACTTTTCTTCAAATGGCTTTATATCCGGCTCAATGCCTGAAAAGTCCAGTCTCTACAAAAGAGACAGCATGAATCATTTTCAAAAAAAGATGGGATTCACACTGATTATAGATTATTACAGATTCAGGTTTAAAAAGTGTCAGAATCTAACATGTCCATTCTTCATTTGAACCCTTTCCTTTTTTTGTTTCTCATTTAGCAAGGCATTTAACAAGCATCTGTGGAGTTTTTAGACTAAGGTTCAAATACTGATGGAGAAATCCTGGAGGGAGATGACCAGATCTTATTTAAAGCCATGAACAAGCCTTAAGTACGTAATTTGACCTACAAAGCCCTGTATGACATGACTCCCTACTCCTCTCATACCTCTGACATCATCTCCTATTATGTTTTACTTTTTCCTCCCACCTCCCTGCTGCAATTGTACTTGCTTCTTTGGTTGTTTTTCCACCATATCATGTACAACACTCCTAACCCAGGGCTTTTGAACTTGCTGTTCTGTCAGGGACCCTCTTAAACAGCTGCATGATTTGCTCCCTTGTTTCATCAACTGTTACATTCCCTAACTCCCAACAGAAAACTGCACATACCCTGATAGTTTGTACTCCCTTTCTATGATTTAGCTAACATTACTTTTTCTATGTGTTTAGTTGCTTACTGCTTGCCCTTCCCATAAAATATTTACGTTCCAGAATGGCAGAAATTTTGTTTCCTTTATGACCTCTGCAGTAGGCAAAAATGATAGAAATGGATATGGAATGCAACAAGAATAACACAATTTCTCTAACTTAGGAGATCAGACAGATATTGATGCCGTGAATTGAGCTTGAAATACAAATGAATGGCAGATTTGGGGGAAAGGTGAGTAGAAAAGCATGAGTCCAGTTTAGGAGGTGTTGCATTCAGGCAGTACTGTAGGTGGTTGGAAAACTAGGAGAGGTCTGGGATCTGGATTTGGAAAGTAGTGGTGTGTAGGATAAGAGGTGGACAAGGCTGGAACCCCAGGGACCACCTACGTTTAAATGATGAACAGAGGGAGAGGAGAGGCATCTGCTTAGAAAACTGATAAACACTGAGCTCAGCTTCTAACAGAGCTGGGGGATGTGCACTGGTTTATACAGAGATACATTTTTTTAAAAAAAGATTAGTGTCTCAAATTAAAAACAAGTTTTAAAACAAATGATATTGGGAGTCAAGAATTTTTCTCTGTAAGGGAAGAGTCTGTCCCTCCTTAAAGAAACTGTTAGGAACCTTCTCAGCTCACAAGGATCAGACAAAGTCCGTCTGTTCATTCATAAATGTGGGACAGACTGACACTCTACTCACAAATGGGAAGAAAAATGTAGACCATGGAACAATTTACTGCACTTTCATGAAGGCCACAGACATGCTAAGTAGGAAATGACTGGGTGAACTTGAGCAGAGTATACTGCCAGTATGGAAAATTCAAGCCAAGAAACACAAGAATTTTTCTAAATTACCTCAGTAATCCAAGCCAGAACAGGTATTGTGCCTGAGGAGACTTGAATAATTATAGCTGTTCTGACCTAGCCTGTATCACTGACAAAATTCCCCTTAAGAAGGCCTAATGTATAATATTTTTACCTGAAAGCATGATTTTTGCCCTAGGAACATTTTTCTCTACAAAGGGAATATAAATGTGTGGGGATAGACAGCTTCCTCTTGAACACTTAGCCTTCTGTGGAGCCAGCTGAGGCAAATCATTGCCATGGAGATCAATTCTAATTTCCGCCCATTTATCTGCTCTCCTTTCTGTCTTACTCAGAGAGTAGAATGTGAAGAGAAGCTGAAATAAAGAGCCTCAGCCCCAAATCTTTCCTGTTTGAGGCCTAGAGTGCAAATGTTGAGACATATGGCTTTGCCCATCAATTCAAAGCTTGAGCCATCTCCTTTAGTCAGCCAGCACTTCTTTATTCTCTAAGGTCATCAGTAAAAAACATGTCTCTTCACACCCAATTGTGGCCCAAAGAAAATACTGAAATTATGGGATGGCACTATATAGCAAAAGTACTTGATACATACAATATGCCTTACTCTGTGGCAAGACTGTCTTCCATAATCAACATTAAATTCAATTTTTGTGTGAAAACTTCACCATAATTGTGAATTTTTCTCTCACTGTAGCTCATTGATAAACTCAAACATAAAATCAGTTGTTTCATGACCACAAAAACACTACACCACAAAATTTTAAAGATACCAGATTTAGTTTCAACCACAGTCAATTGCCTCCTTTGTATACAATGAAAGCTCTTGACATGTCCAATTAGAGTCCAATCGTTGAGGAGAAATCAAAAGAACAACAAAACTTGTCTTCCTCAAATTATTTTGTATTTTTGTGATATACTCTCACTGAGAAAAAAATAATGATGCATGTGTAATAGTTTTCTATTTCAAAAAAAAATCGAATTAGAAATCTCATATAAAAGCAGGGCATGGTGGAATGTGGCAAACACCTGTACTTTCCTCCAGTACCCTCCACTGAAAATTGGAGTATGACAGACATGAAGATTATCCTAGTTCAATGTGCCCACATCAAATGTAGAAAATAAGTGTCTCACTTGATTTGGTATTGTTTATACTGCAGCTATTCAGTACCACTAGGTCACAGTTGTACGCAGTCGCTTAGAAAAGCACTGAAAAGTTCAGCTGTGGTGGTGCACACCCTTAGTCCAAGCACTTTGGGAGGCTGAAGCAAGACAACCACATACTCAAACATGGTCTGGACAATTTAGCAACTTGGTGAGACCCAGTCTCAAAGTCAAAAAGAAAAGGGGCTGAGGATGTACTTCAGCTCCAAAGCCCTGGGTTTAATTCCTGGCACTGCAAAAAAGGGAGGCAAGATTCTTTAATATATCCATGCTGAGGAGCCAATTAAAGTGAAAAGCATCTACGGAAGTGAGGAAAAGATACACATTCTGTCCCATACTATTTGCATACATATGACAGTCTTGTTGGGTGAAAAGTTAGTTGTGAAGCTGCATGTTCAAAGTGAATAAGACAAATATAAACCAATCTATATTCTCCACTGGTGAAAGATATCAGTGATTTCAGCTGGGCGTGGTGGCACACACCTGTAATCCCAGCACCCTGGGAGGCTGAGGCAGGAGCATCAAGAATTCAATCCCAGCTCAGACAATTTAATGACTTAGCAAGACTCTGTCTCAGGGAAAAAGAAAAGCAGAGGGTGTAGGTGGCTTGGTCCTAAGGTCCTAGATTCAATCTCCACTACCACACACACACACACACACACACACACACATCAATGATATCAACATTTCATAGACATTTATCTGAATAAGCAACAGTTATAAGACTCTTGAAAGAAATATATCACTAATACCTGTACTTCTGAATCAAAAGAAAAGAGATTCTGTCTTCCATCCCCTCTGCTGAGTTTGTTTAGCTGCTCTGTTTCTCTTCCATACTAAAATTTAAAAATATATATAAAATGTTGTTTCATGTCCTTCATAATAGTACTAAATACCATTTAAACGTAGTTGATATAAAATTTGCAATCTGACACAGCTTCAAAATACACATTCTTCATGTTCAAGGATAAAGGATGCTTGCATGGCTAAGGAGTGACATAACACTATCGCTATGAGCCACTATAAGCTACACATCAGATTCTTAGGCCTGCTATGTACCTCTCCTTTATACCAAGAGTACTTTTCATCCTGCAGTCAGTATGAAATACAATCCAAGAGATTTAGATGCAAAAGAGAAAGAAATGAGAAAGAAACATGTGTTACACGTCCATAATGTTAGTCATGAAACTGTGCACAGTTCTGATTCTATCATTTTAGAAAAAGACGCAATGAGCTCTACAGTGTGGGATGATAAAGCTTCTGAGGGCTATAACTAAAATCTACAAAATCATAGAACACCTAGATCAGGCAATCATGAGCATGTTCCTAAAATTTGAAAAACAGCTTTAAAATTTAAGATGGGTATAATTAAAATAGAGAAAAAGGAACTTCTACATTTGTGTAACTCAGTAGTCCAAGAAAAGGAATAAAGTAGGAACACAAGTAGGTTTGACAAGGATTTAACTGTCATAATTTATTATACTAATTGTTAAATGTCTAATTTACTATAATAGTCATACAGTAAAATATACATTCTGCCAAGACAGGCATGATAATCACCTCCATATGGTTCAAATTGGTTCAATTCAAACTCTAAAGAGTAAATAAGAAAAATGTCTGCTGACTAAATCTTTATCATTCTATAAATATATTTACATGTAAAGAATACATCATTTTCCTATTAAATGAGCATATATAAATCATTAGACTGAGTATCACACATATCTGCATCATTAGCTCCTTGAAAGAAGAATATATACTACATGAATGACATACTGCAATCAAATTGAATAAAAAGTAGTAGTTAAAATTATCCAAGTCATAAAAACCTGGAAGTACTTCATGGTGTCTAGAAAGAAAAGATTCTCCAAGCTGGCAGTTGGTATTTACAAGTCCATCTTTAGGAGTGCAACTTTTCTTTCACAACTTCTACCTGTTTCACCGATTTGCTAGGGGTATTTTAACTTGGAAATGATATTGCCAAATGGAATCCAGCATTAAAATTTTGTCATTCTTCCATTGTCTCAGTTGAAGGCAATAAAAAATCTATACCTTCATCAGTTCTGGATGCATGCTTCTTTCCAAGCTGGCCATGATGTTCTCGGCTTTTCCTTGGCTGCCAGTTTCATCATCTGCAAATTCATTAAAAGCAGATGTTCCAAACCATACAACCATTACTAATCACCTAAGAGAAATATCCTATCTCTCCCATTCCATCCTCTCCTACTAGATTTATTGCAAAGAATTTTGATTATGAAAGCACAGGGAAAACTTTAATGGATTTTTGAAAATCTGCCATGAATTTCTTATCCATTCTAGCCTGTTATATTTCATGTGTCAGAGTCCATGCAGCAACAACTTTTTAAAAAGTCTATCAACCTCCCATAGCCACTTTAAATGAGGAAGCAGGTCAACCTTCAAGAGCAAGAATTCTGTATTCACCCTGCACATGCATTAAAGACAAGGGCTCTACCTCCACAATGAATCATTTAAAAATTCTGACCTTGTGCTGTTTCTATTGTCTCCTTTTTCTCTTGCACTAAACTGTCAGTATTGATCTGAATAATCTTTTTCAAAGTTATCAGCCATTCCTCCATTTCCTGCTCAGTTTCAGCAGCCAGATAATGACTATACTTATCTAACATCTTGAGTTCAAAAGCATGACGTCGCATTTTGGGGCACTAGAGAGAGAGAGAGAAAAAAAAAAAGAAAGCATGTATTCAGTTAGTAAAGTTGCCCTTTTAATATTAGATTTCATTTGTTAATTTCTTTTTACCTCAACTCAGCACATACATGTGTCAATGCTTTCATTAAATAATTGCTTCTTTCATGAAGGAAGAGACACTCCCAGACAACAAATGTCTATAGCAAACATTCATTTTTTTCGCCTCAGGATTGAGCACAGTAGCATATGCACACAATTAGCATAAATTACAACTTGTGGATGAGTATTATCCTTTATGGTCATCTGACATCCTTCACATTTAGAAAATCAAACCACCACCATAAAAAAGAGAACATTTTACTATTTCTAGACAGCTTGAAGTTTCCTTTCCTAATTGTATATTTGCAAAATTAACTCTTAAAAAAAGCTTAAATGTGATATGAAGCAACTATGATACTCATTTTACATCACACCATAAAATGTAAGATAGATGCTTGTTTGATTTTAACATAAATGACATCAAATATATCAAAGTAGTAAAAAAGAAGACCATAGTTGATTCATATCAACTTGTGACTCAGTAAAATACAGAGTGGAGCCAGGCGTGGTGGCACACGCCTTTAATCCCAGCACTGGGAGGCTGAAGTAAGGAGAGCATTGTGGGTTCAAGGTTGGCTTGGGCTACAACGTGAGCGCAAGGCTGGCCTGAACTACATAGTGCGACCCTGCCTCAAAAGCTAGGGCTGGGAGTTTGACTCAGTGGCTTAAGTGCCTGCCTGGCAGGCATGAGGTTGTGAGTTTGATCCCTGGTGCCAAAAAAAAAATACATATATATGTATATATATGTATATATATATATATATATATATATATATATATATATAGAGAGAGAGAGAGAGAGAGAGAGAGAGGCCTACACTGAATACTACCACAAAAGGAAAATAAAAACTTCCTCCTTTCCTCAAACTTCAGACATTGTTTTATTTCACCACCTTCTCTGTTATGGAAAAAGAAATGACATACTACTCTCTCCCAAATGCCTCAGCATTAATTTCAAAAAAGGCTCATGAATCAATAATTCGCCACTGCTTGGTCATTATTCAAGAGGGAACCAAGAAAACTCCTCCTCATCTTCAAAGCATAGAAAAAGATGAAACTAAACTGCTGTAGCAAGTCATAAAGATTTATACATGTGAAAATATTTCACATATATATAAATAAAGGCTGATCCAGAGTAAGGTTATATAAATATTTTACATATATATAAATAAAGGCTGATCCAGAGTAAGGTTAATTGGAAAAAATCTAGAAATTGTGTGTGCTTTCTTTTTTCTAGCAAAATAAGAAACTTCTTACTGTATATATGTGTGTGTGTGTGTATATATATATATATATATATATATATTTTTTTTTTTTTTTTTTTTGTACCGGGCATCAAACTCACAACCTCGTGCCTGCCAGGCAGGTGCTTAGGCCACTGAGCTAAATCCCCGGCCCCTTGCTGTATATTTTAAAAGCTTCAAACTCACTATCCTGCCTCAGCCTGATTATTGGGATTACAGGTGCATACCACCATGCCTGCCTTCCTGATAATTATGAGAAACATGCATAAGACCTGATCCTTGTAATTCATAAAAGAATATTCATAACCACAAATTCGAGGGACATTCAGTTTTGCAGCAGAGGAGAAAGCAAAGTGATAGCACAGGGGAAGTAGAGTTTAATACTCCTTGGTGGCCATGAGACTGAGAAAGGAAAAAGAAAATGTCCCCTGGCAGAAGAGGCACTGAAGCTGAACCTTAAACAATAAGGTTTAAAACCAGACCAAAAAGGGAGAGTATATGGCAAGAAGAGAAAAAAATGTAAGGAAAGCCACATATATGTTCAACTCCATGAAGCATGCAGCCTGATGTAAACAGATACAGAATATACAAAGGAATTCTCAGAGGATGAGGCTAGACAGCAGGATAAAGTCAGATTAGCAGGAGCCTTAAAAGCCATGGTAAGAGCTTTAGCGCACCCTCTGTAAGACAATATAATTCAAGAAGCAAAAGGTTTTGAGCAGACAAGTGGAAAACCCAATCTATGCCTTAAAAAGATGAACTAAAGCAGGACAGCAAATCAGGAGGCAAGAAGGCAAGGATCCTGTTTCTAGCTTGGATGTTTTGGTGTGCTAAGATGCCATTAACCAACAGGGGGGAAAATGCTGAGTTCTTAATGGTCCACCAATAATACTCTTGGGAAACAAAAAAGAGAGATTACTTCAATAGTCTTACCTGAACAACATCAATGCAGGCATCCAAGTAGATGCAACCTTTAGATTCTTTTGAATTTTTCTCATCTTTATAAGAATTAAGAATATATGAACCATCAGGAAGTTGAGTCAAGTAAAAATACCGTCTCTTGAATACCTATATGCAGAAAGCCCAACAGTGATACATTTGTTACTCACACATTGTATTTGAACAGTTTTTTTGAACTAAAAGTTAAAACGGCTCGTGCAGTCATTGTATCTAGACAATCTTCAAACAACCCTGAGAAGTTGTTAAAAATTATCTCCATCTTCATTCTTTTTTTAAGACAGAGAATGTGAATTCAAGTAATTTACTCTTAGGTAATCAAATATCTAGAAGGTCAATAATGAAAATCCAACACTTTAAAATTTATAAAGCATTGTTGTGTATGAACCATTGATCTTTTCACTATACAATCAATCCTTTTCGGTTTAATTTCAAACCCATGATTGGATCCTTTAATTCAGTTTATGTCACTATCAATCCAAATTTAAATATAAAAGCACATATATGCAGTGTAGTACCATCTCACCTACATACCTCACTACACTCACCTACACGGTACCAGCGCCTTGCTGCTCAAAGTCCACCTTATAGTATCAAAAAGGGGAAGCAAAGAGAGCCCTTAGTTGCCTTCCAGTTATTGTTGAATGAGCCAAATGCTGAGATTTGAATTTATATGCCCACTGGAACTGTGCCATTTGCTTGGAGTGAGGGATTCATAACAGTTGCTACAACTCACAGCAAAGCCCACAAGAATGAAGAAAAGTAGGGAGACTGCCTGATTCCTTCATTTGTTTGTCACTCTACTCTCCCCTACAACAGTCCTGGAACCTGATGAACAGGGCAAGAAAAGAGGATATGGAGATCCTTGATGAATCTATGCTTCTTTCAGTAAGGCACAAACCGCAGGCTGCGTCAAACATTTGTCACAGTTAACAGTACAGCTTATTCCAGTTGCAGTTCTCCAGGATGATGTTAAAACATTCCAGGACAGAAGTGGGGACAGACTAAAAACGGACTCCTAGTGATTACTGAGGAAATGCAACCCTATTTATCTTGTCTTACTCACAAAATTAAGTTTTAAGATTTAAGCTTTCCATTTTCAATTACCCATCTGATTATCCAATACCATCCCTATTTTAAGGTCTTTAATCAGGAAGAGTATGATTTGGCAAGATAATTCCTGAAAACTACTTAACTTCTGGCAAAGTATCAGAAAAATCAACAATTTATTTCTCTATACCATGAGAAAGCAAAGTTTACAAACATACTAAGGGTCATTTCTTTTTACAAAACCCAGTAAAAACAGTAATAATGCCTGTAGTTTTTTTTTGACTTGTTCAAATATTACTGACTTTTTGAATGAATGATAGAAATATAACAGTGTGAAGAACACCTAACAGGATAGAATGATACATGCTACCACTTCTACTTCGGAGAGTAGCCTTGTAGACTAGTATAGTATTAAGAGAAAGGAAATTAAGCAGAAAATATCAGCTTGGATTTCAATGCCGATTAAGTAAAAGTTACTATATTAGGATACAAGAGCGGTGGAGAGAGAGAGAGAGACAGAGAGAGAGAGAGAGAGAGAGAGAGAGAGAGAGAGAGAGTTTGTTTTGCGTATCTTTATATACTGGTTGATCATCCTTTATCTAAAATGCTTGGAACCAGAAGTATTTCATATTTTGCTAACATTTGCATAGATGACTTTATCAGTATCATATTGCCTTAGTTATTTTTTTTCATTGCTGAGACAAAATGCCTGACAACCAAAGTTAAGGGAGGAGAGGTTTATTTAGCTCAGTTTGTAGAGGCTTTAGTCTATAATTGGTTGGCTCTAAGGGAGGGCGACTTTGCAAAGGAGGCTACTTAGAGTGGGTAGCACTCACATCCCTAAAATTCTAGTTCCTTTGATTTTAGCACCGTACAATGAATTAATCTAAGCATTATACACTCTAGATCTAGCCAACTCTGAAAAAGTCCCATCTATGATTGCATGAGATTTTGGGGGGGACAGCGTGACATAAGCCATAACACATTCACACACGTGCTATTTAATTAGCCCACATTTAAGTCTACTAGAAGAAATCTAGACTCATATCCCAAGAAAATGTTACTCATAATAGTGATTATAATGTGTTTGCTTATTTACATGGCAACGGTTCACATCTGTTATTAAAAAAACAGAACCAAAAGAAGCAAAATTATATACTGTGCTGATTTTGAATGAACAAACATATATTTGAGCACTTGTGAAAACATCGCTTTAAAAAGTTATCACAATAATTACGTGTGATAAAAATTACAATATATTTTCCAGATAAAAATTAATATAAAAAGACTGCAACCCAATTAGAATTTGAAGTCTATAACTTCAGTGACACAATTGGTAAAATTTACTTGCACAGTACATAGCCAGAAGCAAAGAGAGGAGAAGAAGGGAAAATAAAGAGCAACATTTGTGGCATACAGTGAAATTACAGTCTGTAAAATTTTTTTCAAGTACAGCTGCCTCGCAAGGCAAAAAAGTTTTGCAGCAACTACAACTTCCAATATTAGCCAAGTTCATCATTACAACAGAAATGGAAAGGGATGCTAAATTACAGTAAATCACTTCCTGTAACATTGCCATTTATGTCCAAACATGAGAGAGGATGATGCCTGGAAAAGTATTTGGGAAGAACAGATGCCTCAAAGTCCTATGATCTTGATTCTCAGCCAGGACCTCCTGAAAACTAGCAGTAAAACTGTCCTAAAGTCTCTGCTTTTCTCTTATGAAAGGATGGGATCAGACCACATGATCTGGAAAAATATTTTTCATAATCTACAAATAATTCATTGAACTTTAACAAATAACACAGCATCTTTTCTAGGCAAGGAACTACTCTCCTCAAGCAATTGCTCATACACTAAAAGCACATGATTGATTAGTAAGAATTTTTTTGAGACAGGGTCTCATTATGTAGCCCAGGCTGGTCTAGAACTCTACGGCTCAAGAGATGCTTTTGCCTCTGGTTCCTGAATAGCTGGGACTACCACTTGGTTTAGTCTTCTTTTTTCCAGTACTAGGGATTGAATTCAGGGAGTGCTGAGCTACATCCTCCTTCTTTCTTTCTTTCCTTGTTTCTCTTTTCTTTCTCACTCTCTCCCTTTTCTTTCTCCTTCCCCTTCCTTCCTTCCTTCCTTCCTTCCTTCCCTCCTTCCTTCCTTCTTTTCTTTTGAGACAAGGTCTTACTAAATTTCCCAGATTGCCCTCAAACTTTTGATACTTCTGCTCCACCCAGCCTCCCAAGTAGCTGGGATTACAATTGTGTGCCACCATGCCCAGCTAGCAATTGTCTTTAAAGTCACCGCTGTGTGGAAATTAGACTAGCCTAGCAATAGATTGGGACATCTTTAAGATCTCCTCTCATTTTAAAATACTATAATACAGAGTCTTCCAAAAATGTATACATCAGGAAAAGAAAAACTGTTATGAGAACTTTATTACTAAATTTATTGAGACATCATGAGATTAATACAAGTTACCTTTGGCCTCTACAATTACAAGAGGTCCTCAAAGTGGTGGCCATTAGCTTCCAGACACATATTAGCACAGCTGACTGCTGATGTGTGTATACATTTTTTGGCAGATTCTGTATGTTGGGTTTCAACTTTGTAGACTGTTTTGTGGGGGTTGTTTTGTTTTTGTTTTTGTTTTTGGTACCAGGGTTCGAACTCACAATCTCGTGCTTACCAGGCATACGCTTGAGCCACTGAACTAAATCCCCAGCCCCTCATAGACGTTTTAAAGGTGACTTTTTCAAAGAAAAAGGGAACATCTGAAATTTATCATTTAGCACCAAAAGGTAAATCAGAAACATAATTTCCTGATATGCTTTAAATTCCCAAGATGTGCCTATTTAGGATATGGGTCTACATATATTTTCACATTTCACAAAGAAAGAAAGATGTTAAAATAACAACTATGTAGCATAGTGGGCATTATTCTACATCATACCTTTCATCTGAAGGCCTTGAGTCCTTTGTAACCAATAGCTAATTCTTTTAATATCACTTGGATATAAGTATCATTATCTACATTGAACCTAACAGCAACCTGAAGGACAAGAGCACATTTAAATTCACACAGGCAAGTCACTGGTAGAACTGGAATCAGAATCGTATGCCAGCAACAATGAGAATCTTGTCCACAACCTCCAATGTGTTCCCATTAAGGTTAGATTAAAAACTAGAATTCAGAGGAATGGTGATAGATGATACTACATTATAGTTAGGTAGGAGCAAGAAGTCCTGGTGTGCTAGTGCTAGAAGACAGGATTTTGAAAGTTTTTACCCTAAAGAAATGATAAATATTTGAGGAGACAGATATATTTAACCTGATTTAAACATCATACAGTGTATCAAAATATTACATGGTGCCCCATTAATTTGTACAATTTGTATGTTTTTTATGGATCAGCTACAAAGAAATTTAATTTGAAACATCCTGGGATGCTGCATATGATCTGGCTTCTGCTTATGTCTTGGACTTTATTTCTAGTCACGCTGCTCAATCTACCCTGGCTTATCTATTGTTCTGCAAATATCCCAAGCTTTGCACCCTCAGCATGGGATCCTGTTCCCCAGCATATCCACACAGTTCACTCTTCTGCTTTCTTTGGGTCTTCTCTTTTTTTTTTATTTTAAAGAGTATATAGCAGAATAAAACCAGTCAAAACAAACCACTGTAAGAGATACAGGACTTCAAAATATGAAATCAACAGTAGTTTCCATAATGCCTTTTGATGTCTTCAAAATAGCTGCAGATAACTTTGAACATAGTAAAAATCAAACATAACAGAATAGAATAGAAACAATAAAAACAAAACAATGAATGCAATAAGGGACTTCAAAACAAGCCAATAGTAAATCCAAAATTGCTACCATAATATATCTTGCTATCCTTGAAACAGCTTGTCCTGCCATGGGATTTAACATAATCAAACAAAACAAAAGAGAATAAAACCCAACCTAACAAAACAATGGAAATGGTATAGGACCTCAAAACAAGGCCATAGGGAATCAACAATGGCTGCAACCCTCAGCAGGAGATCACCCTTGGATGGCACACTGCTTAGCGATATCCTCTGAACCTATGATCAGAACACTGACCGTAGACCTGCAATGTTAGTGAAACACCAAAGCACCACAGGCATCCAATTGCATTTCACCTCGACAGCTATCATCACAGCCTGTGTTTCTCCAGATAAGCTGGTTGCTTGGTGGGGGTTAGGGATGGTTCTTCTTGTTTGCCAGCCTGCACACAGGAAGAGGTTGGAGTCTGGCTGTTCCCAGTCTGGCCGCGGCCCACCCCTGGCACTGGTTCCCAGACTGGGCTTGTTTGCTGCTGCAGTCATTTTTCTCTCTAACCCTGGTCCGTGAATGGTGCTGACTCATGGGGAGAGACTTGGGTCTAGTTGTTTCCAGTCCACGGGAGGCCTGCGCATGGTGCTGGTTCCCAGACTCTCTTTGGGTCTTTTCTTGAGTCTCACCTCCTTGGTTGGAGAAGCCTTCTCTGAGGACTTACCCTCATTGTAGCACTCTAATTAAGCTTCTGCATAGTGTGGATCTCGATTCAAACATATTTTATCCATCTATCTCCTTTTTAAATATCATCTGTTGCTTCCCAGACCATTAAGGCCCACGCTTCACCTCCTATTATAAGTCTACAGAAATGTTTGGACTCAATAAAATTTTGCAAAAAAGAACAAATGAATGAATAATTCCTTCTCCAGCAGATTTGTCTGGGGTCTCATTCAGTAGAATGGTGTTTCTCTGTAATACCCAATATGTGCTAGGGTTAACCCTTAACCAGCTTTCTCCTCCTCTTTGCCTATATTATTTATCCTAAATAGTGACCATAGCTGATGGTTCCTCACCTTACACAGTGAGGAACATAGATCCTAAACAGTGACCTACTCAGACCACCTAGAAGAATAAAACAGCAAGGAAGAAGCTAAAGGAGATGATTTTCTGGGGTCAGATCTCACCAAGTCTCCTGAAGTTCCTGAACTATTTGAATGATGAGCTTTTGAATCCCTTCTGGAGCAAGAACAATGGCACTTTTTTTCATTCAGTTGCAGAAAAGATGGAAGACAGGCAAGAAAGTTGGAGTACACACTATCCTCAAAGTAGGAAAATGTTTTATCATCTTATATAACAAATATCAAGCATGCTTACCTATCTGTATTACCTAGAAGGTGACTATCTACTGCTAAATGACATGAACCAGGGCTGGGTAGAGCACTGGCCAGTCATGCATGAGGTCCTGGGTTTTACTCTCATCAATGCAAAAGAATTTTTTGAATTATATAAACTAGAAGCCCTGGGAAAGGATGTCCCAAACGTTAAGAAGCAATGTATAAATGGAGCAAGGGAGTGACTAAGGTAGCAAGGTAGAAAACAATGCCTGGGGTAGCAAGCAAAAGGATAAAGCAGAAGAGCAAGAGACATGCTGGGTGATCTCAGAACTGTTATGAGTAAAGATTAAAGAAAATTCTAAGATGTACAAGAAAATTGAGTTGCAGGTAATTATATCAGAATGTCAAGAACTTTGTCCTGCTGAAGAACTCCTACCACTAGGTCAGCAATGTAACATATCACTCATTTCTCATCATCATATCATTTTGCAGTCCTGCCAAATTTTAATATACTACATAGGTCTAACCTCTGGGAAAATGGGTAAAAATAATCAAATAGCTTTTCTTAATTCTATCATATGTGAGCACTGGAAAAATGTTCAACTGTTATATTTGATGCATATTCTAGGAAGAGGGGTCCAAATTCACTCTTCTTGTTGTAGACATTATTTTCTCAGATTCATTTCAGTACAGCATGTCCTTGCTCAAATTTTCAATAATTCCGTTATTTCCATGATTAGGCTTATGCGTCATCTGGCATTTAAGGCCCTCCGACAATGCTACTAAGAATATAAAATAATAAAAACTGCTAACATCTGTGGAGTGATTTTTGCTGTACAGTCTGTGGTTAAGTGGTTTTGTCATATTATTTAAGCCTTCTGATGACTTTGTGCGGTCATTACTACTGTCACCTAAGTGTTACAGAAGAGAAAGTGAAGCAAAGAGATGTATCAAAGGGCTAAATAAACTTTATCTCCCATGGCTACCCAACCTCACCTAATACACTTGCCCCCTACATACTGCCTCCAAAATCACCTTCTCCTTTCTTATTCCCTTTCTTTAAGGCCTCACCTTCTGAAGGAAGCCCTCTCTGAACCTAGGCCACAATAACATGGACTGAAATAGCACTAGGACTCTCTACCACTTTTGAACAATTATTTTTCTTGTGAATCTCATCTTTCCAAAGAGGTCTTAAATTCTTCATGTGACACCTCTCTTTACCTTCCACAATACTAATACCTTGTACTAATAATGAATTCAATATCTACTTGGTGATGAATTTGTTGATTCCTAATAGTGCCTGGTATATAGGAAGCACCTCATAAATGGTTTTTGAACAGTGATCAATGAATGAGGGAAAACAAAACACAAAAAAAAACTAGTGAGAAATCCCTTACCCAGATTAAATGAGTGTTAATCCATTTGTGTTAGCTCTAAGGGACAGTCTGGTAGACCTGATGTATTGGGTGATATACTATGTACCTCCAAGTCCTCATATACTTTTGATGGGGCTGAGTCTAGCGCTCGGATTGGCAATGTGAGTGCTATACCCACCCAGGGGTGGAGCCAACATATAGTGTCAATGAGGCGGGTCTTCCTCTTTCGCTTCTACCCACTCTCTCTTGCCAGCACGCCTTGCTGCTTGCAGCCACCATGAACAGCAGCCCCACCATGCCATGCTGCTTTGGAGCCAGCTAAGCATGGACTGAAACTCCCAAGAAACTGTAAGAAATAAACTTTTCCTTCCCTAATTTTGGGTGTCAGGTATTTTGTCTCGGCAATGAGTAAAAAGTAACTAAGACACCTGAGAATACAATTGGACTAAGATAAAAATTTTTTTTCTTACTTTTGTTCTAATACACGTAGTGACACTGACCTCCTGGCAATTTTTTTAATATTGCATACATTTTCTTAGGTAAAGTCCTCTTTGACTTGTTGTTCTCTGACAGCAGAGGAGAAAAATTCTCCTTTAACAGTCTAAGAGTGAGTGAGGACTTTTGGACTCTGGATGTATAATAAATGGCTCTCTCTTGTGAGAAAAAAAGAAAGGGCACCAGAAGTGAGTCATACATCATGCAGTTGAACTTGCAACCCCAATAACATACCAAGGCACTTCAACATTTAATTGTTGAGAATGGGGAGGAAGGAGCTAGAGGAATGTGATCACACAGAGCCAAGAAGATGCACAAAGGTGGGTGTCCCAGGGGTCAGCCAAGAATGTGCAACAATTTTTTAAATGAAAAACCACCCTCAAGATCAAATTCTTCCTTCTTCTATATATCATTATATCCCTTAGGAAAAATAGTTCTGAATTCCAGGAGCAGGTCATGTTTAATATCATAGCTATCTAAAGTCCACATTACATTCTTTCACTGATATGGAAAGAAGCTAAATAAAGCAGATGTCTCTAGTAGCTACTTGAGAAAGAAAATGTAAATAAACACGTTTCTCTTAGGACTGAGTTTAGGTTTCTGCTTAAAGAATCATGGATTTTCCATGATATCTTAAAAATTCTCTCCAATACTTTTCCAGGAACTCAAGTGAGGCAGTGGGGTGTATTCTCATTAACTAGAAACCACAAATTGAGAAAATTAATCACTAGGATAATGCTTGTCCTGTTTCAACATGAATATCAAAAACAAAGCAATTTGCAAGTGTTGAATAAAATGGTCACTGTGCCCAGATAACCAACAGAGCTTTTGCAAGAGCTGCATGAGGCCAGTATCCTGTTTAGTGAAAAATAAAGTGCCCAGGCACTGAGCATGGTGACATGTGAAGTTAGGGACATCATTAGCAGCTCTCCTCTAGCCTGTGTTTCTCAGCACTAGTTGTTCAGTCAATAACTGGGTTACTCAGCAAGCACTTCTGGAAAAACGACAATTGCAGAAAATGGTACGAACTATAGCTTAACAACTGACCAGAGCTTGGGGAATTGTATACACTGGGGAAAACACAAATTTTTATTGCATAAATACAGGGGACTTGGGGCTGGGGATTTAGCTCAGTGGTAGCACTTGTCCAGCAAGCAGGAGGCCCTGGGTTCAGTCTTCAGCACCAAAAAATATAAAAACAAAAACAAAACAAAACAAAACAAAACAAAACTACAGGGGACTTAAAATCTTCTAATATGGAGAGCTCTATCGGGATGTAGCTAAGTAGTACAGCACTTGCCTAGTAGGCTCAAGGCCCTAAATTTGAGCCTCAGACCTGGAAAAAGAGCCTCTACTTAGTCCCCTTGCCAGCCCCTTTTCCCTACAGCCCATTGTTATCCACTTGAACATTCCTGTAAAATTATCTGGTAGCTAGCCATGTTGGTTTCACTTTCTAAAGGACCCCCCTATGTAAATTACACTCCCATATTATTTATTTTGCATTGTAGGCCTGGTGGTTGCTTTCTTAAAAGATCTTACGAAGTAGAAGCCTTCTCATTTCCTTTTATCAAATAACTTTGCTGAGACTTTTCTGATCGCCTTTCATTTTATTTTTGTACCTTCTCTCATGATTCTATTTCTCCATTTCTTGCTATTATATCCCCTTATTTCTGATAGTCAAATTATCCAGGAGAGTCAGACTTGTTTGTAAAAACTGCTTTAAGTTGTACATAATTTTAAACAATCCAGATGACTGATTGTGCATACTTTTTTTTAAATTCAGAAATATTCATGTGAATAAAGACCCTCAAACATATGACTCACTCTACGAGGCATTAAACTGCCCTGATTTATTCCTTTTCAACCTTAAAGGAACTCGTACACCAGTGTCAAGTCAGTGCATCAAGGAGACTCAGATAAAATAGGAAAGATGGAGCATGGCTTCTATGATTCGTTATGTGCCAATGAGTCATGATTAATACTCAGACTTACTGTGGCAGCTTCCGGGCTTGTCTGCTATGTTTGCAAGAACTCTCAAAGCTTGAATTTTCTGATAAGAAAAGGTTTTCTTGCTTTTAACTCTGTGAGCTCTGGCCTTGTGGTGCTGGTTTCCAGAGCTCCCAAAACTTCTCACCACTGTGACCTGGAGGCCCTCAAAGATAGGGGATTTCAGCTACACCAAGAATAAACCTGCTTCCAGTGTTGGAACAGTGACTCAGATAATAGTACACCTGAATCACTTTCCATTTGCTTATGAGATTCATTAACATTCTTCACTTCAAAGATTAACAAGAGTGTAACATATCATGTATGCTTAGCTCCCAGAAATCCAAAATGGAGATTCATAACCCATAATGGAGAAGTGCAAGAATAAATGAAATCTAAAACTAGACACAATTCCCAAACCTCATTATGACCTTTATGTTTCAAAATATCTCCTATAAATTTTGTTCAAAGCTGTGCAGTCTCATATGACCAATTTGGCTTATTTTTCATTTCCTTTCTTTGCCTACTGTTTTATAGAAGTTTTAAGAAACTTACGTGTTTTTATGATATGTGAGTTATATCTCCCTCTTAGAGAGAGAGAGAGAGTGAGAGAGAGCCAAAATATGAGCAGATAGGGATAAAAAAGCAAAGCAAAGAATCTAGTTCAACAGTGAAAAAGCAACAATTTGCTTGAGACCACTGGCAGCTGTCCCCTTCATGTGAACCATGAGGTCATCAGGTTGCCTCAGACCTATCTCCCACTCCATGAATTTATGGTTCCTGCCTGGCCCCTGTAAGTGCTGGAGTTTTTAACCTCAGGGATAGATAATACACAAGTGGAACCATCAATCATTGACTAACTGATCACATTCATTTTCTATCGCTGTCATTACAAATTATTACAAATTTGATGGTTTAAGACTATACAAATTTATTATCTCATAGTTCTGCAGAAGTCCCACATGGGATGCACTGGACTAAAATCAAAGTAGGGGAGAATTCATTTCAACTTCCTGTCCTTTTCTGGGTTTTAGAAATTGCCCACATTTCTTGGTCTGCCACTCCTTTCTCCACGTTCAATGACAACCAACTGACACGGAATCTTGCTCTGACCCTACTTCTGTTCTCATGCCTCTGTAGACTCTCTTTTCTTCCCTCTCTCTTCCACTTATCAGGATTCTTGTGATTACACGGATCCCCCTAGGATAATTCAAAATGCCCTCTCTACTAGCTGTGATTGGGAGCTTGCCATGTAAGGAAGCATGTACAGGTTCCAGGGATTAGGGTATGGGTATCATTGAGGGTTCATTACTCTTCCCACCACATCATTAAATCTGTATTTCACAAAATCAAAAAGAAAATGTAAAACATGCACTTTTTATACATGCAACTAGATTTTTTTATTTATAATATATAGGCTCCTAAAAAGCTGAAAAGTTGTATATAAAGCAAATTATAATCCAAAGGAATTAAGAGAAATAATTTCAAGGAATTTTGTGAATTGTTTTATAAGTATATTAATTTTCTAATATCTTGTTTTATGAACCCAGAGTTGCTACAGTATCTTTTCTTAGTGTTCAGCTAAAGCCTAAGTATGGGTAAAACATTTTAATATTTTGAGAATGCTAAAGGAAGAGAGTGGAGTCAAAAACTATAAACCCCAGGGGTACAGTCAAATAGCACAAATAATTTCTAATGTTCTGCAGCATAGTAAAGCAACAACCACTAAAGTTGGCAACAATTAATTATATATTTCAAAGTAGCTAGTAGAGAAGATTTTGAATGTTCCCAACACAACAAAATCTAATGAACGTTTGGGGTGACAGATATACCAATCTGATGTGATCATTCCACACTGTATTCATGCATTTAAATATCACCACATACCCCCCAAAAGATGTACAATTATTATGTATTGCTTCAAAATAAAAAAAACTATAGAGCCATTTTCTGACAATCTGCACAGAATTATAACCTTCACAGATGCATTTCTGAACCTGGTAACTCTGACAGAACATATAATAAAGACTTGAGTCTCACTATCATGCAAGATAGTGTTCTAGTGAGGAGTACAGGATCTGGCATCAGCCTACATAGAGTTCAAATGCCACCTCTGAAAACTTGGAGCAATGTGACCTTGGGTTCATTACTACATATCTCTGTGCCTCACTTACCATTTTCACAAATTAAGCATAATACTAGTATGTATTTCACAGGGCTGTCATGAGGATTACATGAGATAGAGAATATAAAACACTCAGTATGGTGCCTGGCACACATTAAGGCCTCAATAAATGGATTTTCTTATTATCACTGCATGCTGAAGCCCATGCTTCCATGTAGAAGACAAAGGAAGCATGCTACAATTTGGATTCTTTACATTTCAGATTTGAAAATGAAAGTGAGAACAAGACATGACCTATAAAGAGAAAGTAGCAGGCAAAATATTAAATTAAGATAAAATTTGAGTCTTCCCTTGATAGACACCCATGGTTTCTACTTGCAGGCTATCTGAAAGATAGAATGACTTTTAATACTTAATGTAAGTGTGAATCATCCTCAGCAAACCCCATGGTCTTATATTAAATATCTGAAAGAACAGTTATATTTAGAATTTGGGAATAACTTGTTTTTCTGCTCAGCATCTTCAAGAAGTGTTTTAGCTTCTCCTTTGGAGTTAAATGGCTTTTCACAGGTTCCTGAACAAAAAGCCAGGCTCATGTCCAAGGCATTCAAGGCTCTGTATTAACTTTTTCCCTTTCAGTGTTTCTACTTTTGACTCACACACACCTTTTACACACACTATCCTGTCCAAACCACTAAAACTTCCCAGCTAGGCTGCTTTGTCCACCCTAAGGTACAGCTCCATATAGGAGTTGATTTGCTGCATTTCTTAACTACTCTGGAGGCTGCTGGAGACCAGTGACCCTCATCTCATTTATCCATATAATTCCCCACAACTTAATAAGCACCTAATTAATATCTGCTAAATAAATGAATTACCCAGTGTTTCCACTCATTAAATATGAATCTCTGATGCTCTTTATTTCAAAGCTATCTTCTTCATTCAGCTGAAAGCCTCCTTCTTAAACTTCCTGATTCAGAAGATAATAACTACATTACATTTCTTTAAAAAGTTACACTTCTAAATTTATCCTGAGGTTTCAGATTTTTAAAATTCTGTGAATCTGTGAGATCCTCTCATTTAAGTTTTTCTCCTTTACAGCTCACTGTAAAATAAACACTATTTCCAGACTGATAAATCCATTAAAATGATAGAATAATAAAATGACTATTTCCTACCTTCATGGTAACCGTGATGGTGCTATTTACATTTGCTTTATGCAACCAGCCTTGTTTTATCACACCACCTTTCTGAGAACACAAAGAAGATGAATCCTAAAACAGAGCAAAAGTCATACATAAGTAAAATAGCCATTTAATCCCAGCACTTGGGAGGCTGAGGTAGGCGGAGCGTTGTGAGTTCGAGGCCGGCTTGGGCTACAACGCGAGCACAAGGCCGACCTGAGCTACATAGTGCAACCCTGCCTCAAAAAACTAGGGCCAGGAGTTTGGCTCAGTGGCTTAAGCGCCTGTCTGTCAGGCACGACGTTGTGAGTTCAATCCCTGGTGCCGCAAAAAAAAAAAAAAAAAAAAAGTAAAATAGCCAACCAGCAATCTAATTAGTCAATATATGGGGGACACAGAACCAGACCTTGCCCGCATTTCCTCATTAAAACATAAAGTCCTCCCTTCCCCATAAATATTTAAAATTGTTGACTGTAGAAAGGCCCTGTGCTGTACACACAATAGGCATTCAATAGGTTCTGAACTATATAGGCTCTCTTCTGAGGTCTTCTGCATTATGCAGTCAGGCAAATTGTACCTCCAAATGTCACAGACATCAAGCCACCTGTCCCAAAAGGGATCTACTAGGCAGAGGAATCCAGATAAATCACCATAGCACATGCCCAACACAAGAAAATCAACTCCACAAACCTGCCTCCAAGGTGAGTGAATACGTTTATACACAAATTCCAGTCCATTTCACTTGATTGTTCCTAAACATCATTTGGAAGTGCAACAATTCTTTTTTTAAAAATTTAAAACACTAATGAGTTTGAAATCTGGCCAGAGATAATTCACAACACCTTCCAGCATCATTTCACAGGGAATTCCCTTTAGAATCTTTTTCAGCACAAGTGACCTTGAAAAAACCAGTGCAGTTGTCCCATAATTACCTCATCTTTCTCACAGTCCTCATCGATCTCAAATATATGATTAGGAATCTTTTCTGGTCTCAGAGACTTGCTGAAAATGTAAGAGAATTGTTTTAGACACTGAACAGATAAACCACAACAATGACAACAACAAATAAAAGCAAGAGGAGTAAACTTTCTTTCACAAACTACAAAATGCCAAGACATAAGAAGGAGAAATCCTTTTCTTCTTTCCACAGATTCTCCCCCTGGATTAAATTCACATTGCTTTGTTTGTTTGTGTGGTGCTGGGAATCAAACCCAGGGCCTCACACATGCTATCAAGCACTCTACTACCAAGGTACATCACCATCCCTGTAATACGTTTTATATAAGGACTCCCACATGCACAGCCAGCGACAAAGACCTAAACAAGCCCACATGCTTAAGGAAGGCAGAAGTTGCTAAGGAATATGTACCAGAGCTATTAGCAATGGCAGAACCATCTCTTTTTCTCCAGGGCAAAAAACAACACATTATTATTCTGGCTCTTCCATTTGTTTGCTTTATGAACTTGAACTGGTCATTTCAGTATTCAGTTTCCTTCTCCAGAAAAATGTTTTTGCAAACTACAAAAGCCTGCACAAATGTCTCATTGCTTTTTCTAAAGCATCTCCCATGTGATATCCCGTAAGGTTAGCAGTGGTAGAGGTGAGAAATGGGAGAAAGGAGACAGCTCAAACAAGTGTGACTGCTCCAAGAAGTAAGATCTGAACCATGATAATCTGGCTTCTGAGCCAGTATGAACAGGCCATTCCTTCTACTCAGCTGAGAGATGTACTTTTTTCAAGGCATGTCTGGGGTATCTTCTAGTTTTTTCACTGACATCACTGGAAAATGATCACTACATTATCCAGAATCAACTAAAGATACAGATGCATCAATACAGATACAGATCGATACAGGTGCATAAAAGCCAAAAAGTGAGCTCATACATTTTGGAAAAAATTTCCATGAACAAAATTAAAACACATTCACTCAGTCAAAATACTGAGTTTACCAAGTAAGCTAATTGAAGTTTTGCCTTACAATAACTGAGAAGTTTCACAAGTAGTTTTAAAAGGTTTAAAGTTTAATAACTCTCCTCTTGAACATTTCCTCTGAATTCTAAACTCACCATGGCAACATTCGAAAGTCTCCAGAGAAGTCTTCATACTTGTAGTTTACTACATGCCAGTCTGTGCTATATGTTTTAATACACTAAAAGAAAATAGAAATCTTTAATTTGAAATATAGGAAAAGCAAACATATATCCATTGTTCTGAAATATACTGATCACCTTTAGAAAACCACTTGGGAAATGTCAATACTTCCTTTGGGGATCAACTATGTTTCTGTAGCCCAAATGGTGACAATAAATCACAATTCGTATGCCTTTTTGAATCCTCTGACTGCAAGCACATGAAAAATAGTAACATGCTACTCATGCAAATGTTTAAGCTGTACCTTCTGTATCATATCATATAGACTTGTTATGTATTATCAATTAATTTAAGTAACTTTATTTTCCATTTGCATTAGAGGAAAAGTATTTTAAATATTTTATATAAATACATTTAAAATTTAAAGATATAAATATTTATATATATACTAATATATATATGATAAATGTTCTTCTGTGGCCATTAAGCCCCTTACTTCTTTGACAAATAAACTCTGGGCCCTCTTTTCGGCATCTTCTGGTACAGTTGACTGTACTGTTCTGCGCTGACGACTTATCACTGAGATCTGGAAGACAAAGTAATTCTTGCTGAGAATTGGCTTGGAAAATAACAGTTTTTATTCTTTACAAAAGTGCTTGTGAACTCACAGATATATCTTCCATTGGGAACATGAGCAGGTCTCTAAGGGGGTCACTGTAAATCTGGGTCTTCCTTTGGGCAATAACATTCTCATAGTCCAGTGGCTCCACAACTTTGGCCTTTTCCTTTACAAAGAGACAAAAATAAAGTTATTATGGGCAAACTCAGAAGAGAGAAAGTCCTCTCTATGGACTAAAAATATATTATTTTATAAGAAAAGGAACTACTGAAATGAGTAAGTACTTAAAGGGAACACTTTCACCAGAGAAGTATTTTCCATAAGTAGACACACACACCCGAACACAGAGACTCCCCTTGCTAAGGACAAGCATTCTGGAGAAATGGTACCATATTCTGCTTATCTGTGTGCTTTTCAGAAATTTACTGAACTTTAAGTGGAACAAAATTGGTATATTTGGAAGTTGATCTTTTCTGAATATGCACAATTCTCTGGGTAACTGAAGAGGTCAAAGTATCAACATTTATGTGTCTTCTCTGTACCAGGCACCCTGTCCAAAGAACATATCAAGTTCCAGAACAGTAGGGTAAACATGAGTACCGGAGATGCCCAATTCTGTGGGCAGGACATGAAAGGGTGAGGTTCTAGGTAGCAGAGCCAGGAGGTCCCTGTCGGACTTCCAGGTGAGGTGGCCATTGACAGCAGGGCCCCAGCCTGAGACTAAAGTTTCAAGGAGCAGAGTCAGAGAAGCTGAGAAATTCAGAATATGTCTTAGTACGAAGAGTAACCATAATGGTATTTACTGAGCCCTTTTTATGAGCACTATGCTAGGTGTTTTCTGTATATTTTTTAAACATAATACTATGAAATAGGTTTTATCCCCAGTCATTACTCCCATGTTAGAGACAAGGAAGCCCGGACTTAACTTGGGTTAAGTACCTTGACCATTTTCAGAACAAAAATTCAAACCTAGCTGTGTGGCTTCAAAGATCCATTATTTCTCTTTCATGTGTTTTTCCACCACTCAGAAATAAAGACACTGGAGCTAGGCATGGTGGTGCACGCCTTTAACCCCAGCACTTGAGAGGCCAAGGCAGGAGGATCGCTGTGAGTTCAAGACCAGTCTGGGCTACAAAGTGAGTTCAAGGCCAGCTTGAACTGCATAGTGAGATCCTGTCTCAAAAAATAGGGCCAGGGATTTAGCTCAGTGGCCTAAGCACCTGCCTGGCAGGCACAAGGTTGTGAGTTCAATCCCCAGTACAAAAAAAAAAAAGAAAAAGAAAGAAAGAAAGAAAAAATGAAAGAAAGAAAGACACTGATCTATAAGGTTCTGAACTTGAAATAGTACCCCACTAGCTACCTTCCTATCATTTTCTCCTTCACTGAACATCATGATTTGATATACTGTCTATTTTTACATCTGTGCCCATCTGAGAACAGGAATATTGCTTTATTTACTTATAACCCAAGCATGTACCACAGTACCTGGCACATGTGGGCACCCAATGATTAGTTGTGCAATGAACTTGGAGATAGTCAGATTCAACCAGAACCATGTCTCAACACATTACTGCAAACCAAACTGGACATACATTAGTGATCTCTAATAATGCAGTTTTATTTAAATGAAATTATTTTATTAAATATTTATAATAAAATCATATAAAGAAAACTCAGATTTAAGATATATTAAAGCATCACCACAAAGAAATTATAAATGTTGGGCATGGCAGTATACACCTGTCATTCTAACACTCAGGGGGCTGAAGCAAGAGGACTGTGAGTTCCAAGTCAATCTAGGCAACTTAGTGAACTCAAGGCCAGCCTGGATTACATAGAAATGCTCTGTCTCAAAAACATAAATATTTGGGAAGAAAATTTGTCTATCCTAATTTAAACATTACACATATATGCATATGTGGAACATTACATGGTACCCCTTATGTATAACTTTTATATTTCTTGTGTATCAGTCAAAAAAATTTAAGATATATCAAAACAATATACTATTGGGATCAGAGTTGTATTTATATTTCTGTACATAGTAGTTGAGGCAGGGTTCAGTATATGGCACAATCATTTGAAAATGATTTGTATACACTGTTCAGGCTATATCGAAGCTCCATATATAAAAGGCATCTCAGAGTTTCCTCTATAGAATTACTTAAAGTAAACCACTCGAACCAATAAGAATCAATGTTCAACTAATCTAAAAGATCCTTAAAAAGATACACTTCATCTCTTGAGTTCCTTGTGGAACCAAATCAAGGCAAGCTAAGCATCCCTATCATGTTTGTGGATACTAGTACAGAATGAGTTGGCATAGAAGAAAAAACTCCTATCTGAGGAACTCAGAGATTTTCTGATAGTAAAATCTAACCCTCTGCACCATACCTACCATGTTTTCATGCACCCAAATGAAAGGAAACAGACTGCATCTTCCAGGTGTAACATTTGCAGCCTGTGATCGATTCCTCTGAGAAGCTGAATGAATAAAGCTCTATCTAAGAAAGCAAACTTTCAGCAATGAAAACACTTTAAGAGTCTTGCTTTTGATGCCAATTGTCTTCCCAATACAGACTGCAAAAACAGCCCTCAAAGCCAACATTTAACCTGTTGAATTAATATGCTAACATCTCTGTAGAATAATTTTGCAAGTACCTGCTTTGTGTAACTAAAAAACAATAAAAAAGAAAACCTTCCTTCAGTTTTCTAATGTAGCTGTCAAATTTATATGGAAAAGCATGTGTCAAAATGAATTGCTTCTTTAAATGCATAGTACATGACTTCTAAAAATGAAAACAGCCCCCCATGTGTTTTGAAGGTCATATATACATGTGATATAAAATAAGGTTTCACTTTTTATTTAACACTGATTAAACTAAGCATTCTGGGCCTTCACTCCTATTTCCTTGCTCTGCTGCAGAAAAGTTGCAGTAGTTATTCTGGGTGCCCTAAAAATTCACCAAATAGACAACCTAGGCCTGTCAATCAGGCTTCATCTCTACAAGAAGAAAAAGCAGAAGGGACTGAAGCCCCACAGTTCCTTTTCAGTAGGATTCACTCATAAACCACTAGTACTACAGATAAGGGAAACCTTTTGAATTGTAGAATTAACATGACTTAATAGTGGCTTTTCCAAGTTTAGAACATATCCTTGATTTAACCTTGCTATTCAGTTTTATCATTCTATAATTAGACTTCTATGTTTACCCAAAAAAAGCTTCTACCACACTCAAAAAGGATTTTTTGGAGTCAGGCCTTGTCACACATGCCTACAATTCCAGCTCTTCTGGGAAACTAAGGCAGGAAGATGACAAGTTTGAGTATCCAAAAAATTTTAAAAAAGAAAAAAAAATTCTCTCAGTTCTTGATTTACCCTTTCTCCCAGTTTTGCACAATGAGTGGCCTGCATAGGTGCTTTTTCTTTTTCTTTTCTTTTTTTGAGACAGGGTCTTGCATGCACTTCAACTTTCTAATGTAGCTGTCAAATTTATGTGGAAAACCATGTGTCAAAATGAATCACTTCTTAAAATGCATAGTACATGCCTTCTAAAAATGGAAACAGCTTGCCTTGAACTCGAAGTGATCCTTCTGCCTCAGCCTCCAGTGCTGGGATTATAGGAGTGCATCACCATGCCCAGCACGGGTG
This sequence comes from Dasyprocta punctata, assembly GCA_004363535.1. Taxonomy (NCBI): domain Eukaryota; kingdom Metazoa; phylum Chordata; class Mammalia; order Rodentia; family Dasyproctidae; genus Dasyprocta; species Dasyprocta punctata. The sequence continues at coordinate 135,200 of RJWM01000115.1, read as the reverse complement.
CTTTTTCATAACTCCAGAAATCTGTGCTGTGATAAATGGGATTTTATAATCATTCAAATAAAAGCAATGTCCCACTATACAGTACTTCTGTACAGTTCCATAGCAGTGTGAAGTAAAAGCCAAAGGCATTTGTGCAATCTGGAGAGCAGCAAGCATATGTTTTAGTCTTTTCTTCTAAGTAGTGACAGGAAAACCATCAACCTAAATTTGGAACCTACTCAGTTGTCACCATGAAGAAAGCAAAACAAAACAAAACAAAATAAAACGATCTGTCTTTGAAAGTTCTCAAGATACACTGAGATCTAAGTAAAATAACTGAGATCTCCTGAAATAACTTACTAGTAACATTATTAGCACGTTTGGGTTAATTCATTTAAAGATCACTTAAGAAAACACTTTCATTTACGTTGTTTCTTATAAAACAATCTGTCAAGTAGACAAGGAAAATACCATCATTTCAACTTCACACATAAGGAAACTGGCTCAGAAACTGAATTTCATCTGTCTACTTTAGTAACAGAATCAAGATTCAAACTCAGATTTTTTTTTTTGGTGGTGGTGCTGGAGATCAAACACAGGGCCTCACACACACTAGGTAAGAGCTCTCAGTGCTAAACTACATCCTCAGCTCCTGATCCCTTTTCTTTTCTTATTAGCATTTTGCATCCTCAGATTTTTCCCACATCTTCTGTACTATCACTTATTTTATATTTTCTTTCAAACTAAATATTTTCAACAAAATGTATTAACTGAAAAAGAAAACTTTATATGACCCCCATAAAGGAGAATAAACTGGCATTTTTCCTAACCCTTAGTAAAATGAAATTTTAAAATGCTAAGATTTGGACAATGGTTTGGGACACAGTGCACTAACTCTTCTATATTTACTCAAGTAACTAAGGTTCAAATCTCAGTGGACTTTCAAGTGTGAATTCTGAAATAGGAAGAAATGCACAGTTCCAAAATTGAGAAAACTTTTTGATTTCTAGTATGAGAGAAAGGACAGTAATCAAAAAAGGAAACTCAAAAAAAAAATAAAAAAATAAAAAAATAAAAAAAAAAAAGGAAACTCACCATCACAGACTCAGTTGCAGTCTGCTTCTTGGTCCAAAGACAGAAAACAACAGATCCTAACTGAAAGTCCCTAAGAGCATCACAACTTAGACCTTACAATTTTATGGTGGTCCTTGAATATATATATATACACACACAAATACATATAGTGCTTTTAATCCCAAAATAAATATGTAAATATACACATGTATGCATACAGTCAACTAGACAATGGCTTAGGTATTCACAAGTGCACAAGAGTAGTTAAGCCTGTTTTATACAACCACTAGGAACTTGGCCATATATTATCAGCTTCATTTAAAACAGTAATAACCATATTTTTTTCTGTAAACAATCCAAAGTCAGCCTGGGTTACTTCTGCTTAGGTATTATACTAAAGGTCATTAGTGTCCCAGTAAATCTTTAATTTCGAAACCAGTTCTCCTTAAGAATTTGAAGAATGTCTCTTCTGCAAGTCTAAAGTGAACACTGGCTTCATAGAATCCCTCCTTTATCACACTGGGAGGGAGACCAGATAGCAGGCGGAATGCTTAGCAGTGAGGCACGGAGCCAATTCCAAAGCCTCCATGCATCTCCACCCCTACCACCACTCCATCCGTTCTCCAAATTCAGTTTTGGGGCAAAAAGGGGACCGGAAAAAACTGGATTATGTAAATGATTTCACTCAGAAGTTACAAGTTCATTTTTGCAATATTGCAACCAAACTACAGCTTCAATGGCATTTGAATATTTTCTTACAGAAACTAACACGTCTTAGGAAAAGAAGTAGCATGCTCAAAGTAGAGGTGTTTCTCTCCTTCTCATCATTCTTCTACCTTTCTCACTTGGGGCTTTCTCCAAATCCCCTAATCTGGCAGCTCTCCTTCCATTTAAGATATTTGTAGCAGAGTTTAGAGTGCCTTCTCCAGAGAATATCTTAAAATAACACTTTATAGTCAAAATGGCCACTGGGGGCATGCCATTTCCGGCAGCACAGAAAACAAAGAGAGTTCTGTGCATGACTCATTTATTGAGTTCCTACTAAGGTCCAGGCCCCTGGTAGGATGCAGATGAAAAGAACCAGACTACTCTTGAAAAACTCATACCCTAGCTGGGAAGGCAGATAAACTGACCACAGAAGCGCTCACAACTTAATGTCCCATTTGGTTTCTGCACATCTATTATACCCTCCAACAGCCAAGTCTTCCAGCAAAGCAACTGCACAAGTCTTTTGCATATGATAGCATGAGTCTATTTAATCCCATTTATATCTATTAATCCGAAAAATTTCACTGTTTGGATACCTATGATCTCAGATCATGTTGTCTTCTACTTTCGTCATAAATACTGTAAGATGAGAGACTAGGAAGCTGTCAAGAATTATGTGTAAATAAATGAATAAAATAAATGAGAGATGATAGGAAATGAGAAGGTAGACTCCTGGGAATAAGGAAAAGAAGAGTAAGTAAAGCGATTAAAAATGATCAAGAAGCCGGGCGTGGTGGCGCACGCCTTTAATCCCAGCACTCAGGAGGCTGAGGTAGGAGGAGCGTTGTGAGTTCGAGGCCGGCTTGGGCTACAACGCGGTGCAAGGCCGACCTGAGCTACATAGTGCGACCCTGCCTCAAAAAACCAGGGCCGGGAGTTTGGCTCAGTGGCTTAAGCGCCTGCCCTGGCAGGCGCAAGGCTGTGAGTTCAATCCCCGGTGCCACAAAAAAAAAAAAAAAAAAAAAAGATCAAGATACATTACATGCATATACTAGTTCCCCCAAATGAACAACACTATCATGTATTTACAAACATGCACTAATAATTCAAAAGTGGGGGAAAGAGTGTTGTTTAGAGATGAGAAGCTGCAAGAGTTATATTGGAATTGACAGAAGTAACAAATGCTGTTACTAGAGACTACAGAGTTTTAGATGGAAAAACCTCCAATCCAGGGCAACAAGGGAACTTGCTGTCTCAAATTAAAAAGTAAAGGAGGGGAGTGGCTGGGGGATGACACTCAGTGAAAAAGCCCAGAGTTCAGGATGACACTCAGTGAAAAAGCCCAGAGTTCAGTCCCCAGCATGGAAAAATAATACACAAGACCTTTCTTAAGGCAAACAGATAAGAGGAAAGCTGTACATTTAATGAAACCACTGAAATCACACTTCATAAGTCACACCTTGGTCCACAGCATTCTTGAGATAGCCTGATGCACCACCGTCTCACCTACAGCCCATACTGTCTTCTTCATTCATTGGGACATTTACTCATACATACTGCCTCACTTTGGCACTTAACTGCTTTTGGGTGGTTTGCTTAGTCTCCTCAGCAGGATCTTAAGCTTCAGGTACTGAGGGAAATACTGTAGTGCCTTGTATTTGTCTTGCTGTTTATATTAAGCATAGCATCATACCAAGTTAAGCAGCACATACCTATTATCTCATTTAATAGTCCTGAAAACGCTTCAAGGGAGGTTCTTTTATGATTCTCATTTTACAGAGTTAGAAAAAGAAGCTTAAACAGATCTAGTGTCACACATTCGTGGGGCTAGGATTCAACTCCCTATGTGATGGATTCCAGAGCCAGTGGTGGTATTAACCATGATAGATGCAAACCTATGTGCACTGAACTTAACAGAAACAAAACATTTCCTCACTCTCCCTCCTACCATGTTTTATTTCCTTGGATGATCTTTGCATTTAGGATTTTTAATAAACTATCATTTTTACCAAAGCGAGGTCTTGTCTTCTCATTACCCTGATGATGCTTAACATGGCTGGCCTAGAGTGCTTGTAATGTAACTGGATAAGGAGTTTTGCATTTATAAACTGTTGCTTCCAATTTAGCATTTGCCATCAATGAGTGGGGATTAACACTTTAGGTCTTTTACTTTGGGGAAAGGAATTGGCAAATTCAACTTCATGTGGGCAAGAATCAAATTACGAAAAAACAACAGTAAGATATTGTCAAGAGACCATATCTAATTCATCTCAATAGCCTTCACAGAACATAGCAAAGAGCCGTGAGAACTACAAAACCAGAAACATTTGTGGTTCTGAGCGACAACTAGCTGAATAATACAGAGACTGAGCTTACACGTATGTCTTCCAGGGCAAAATGGCAGCACACAGCAGAGAACAAGTCATTGTTAGTTTTCAGTTTCCAGCTTTAATTTAGGAACAATGGCTTACTGTTCTAAGAATCAGCAAAATGAGATTTCAAAGGTATCTAAAATGTAACAAAAACACTGAGAAAAACAAAACTCTTTTTTTTTTTTTAGAGTCTTAGCATAGGGAAGTAATTTTTAAAACACTAAATTATTTCCCTTTTCCAGGTCTACTTAGCTATTTACATAAAGTCAAGAACTATTTTTTTAGACCTACAGGATTTTTTTAACAAAATAAAACTATATATATATATAAAACAAAACTACATACATTTAGTTCACACTTGGTTAACAAGTGTTTTTCCTTATATCCAACTCAACTATGATGAAAATAATCTAAGTTATCTACAAATAAGTAGACTTCTGATGAATTCTGTGCCCCAAACTTCATTTCAGTCAATAATTATCTTTACTCAACATGCTGGCTGTTAGGTAGGAAAACTGATTTGAATTCAACTCCTCCTTGCTTTGTTTTCACTTTGTGCTCATAAGCACTTCAATGATTCCAAAGTGAGAAAGGACTCCAAAGTAACACAAAAAAGGGAAAAAATGAAAAGAAGGGTCTGAATAAATTGAGAAAGACAAAGTATCATTATAAATTAAATGCATATCAATGATATTCTTTGCCACACCACCATTGACAAAAAGAAAAGAAATGTTCTTGGTCATACATGCTTGCAAACAAACCAAACAATTTAACACATTCTCATAAACATACACAATTATTGCAAATAATTCATTCATGCAAGGAGAAATTAGATTATACCTACTCTGCGCTATCAGCTAATTTATAATCTGTCTCGGATGTCTGTGCTCACCTAAACTTACAGCAACACAACAATCTCAGTGGACATAGTGGTGTGCCTCTGGAGCCCCATCTAGTTTGGAGGCTGAAGCAGAAGAATCCCTTAAGCCCAGGGGTTCACGACCAGCTTGGCATCTTATTGAGACACAAAAAGAAATCCCAGCAGGTCGGGATAGTGCATGCCTGTAACCCCAATATCTGGAAGTCTGAGGCAAGAAGATGCCAAGTTTGAGCCCAGTCTGGGCAACTGAGCAACTTAGTAAGACCCTGTCTCAAAGAGGAGGAGAGCTGAGGATGTAGAAACAAACAAAAACCATGGACTCTTTCCTGAGTTTTATACATAATGTACTTTGCATGGCTAAGTAGAAAAAAACCAAAATAGCAGATGCTCTATAGATATGTGTATTTAGCCAGCTAAATTATTTATATCCAATGAAAACAAACACAGGAGCCGGGCATGATGGCACAAGCCTGTAATCCCAGCACTCAGGAGGCTGAGGATCACTTAGAGCTTGAGGCCAGCCTAGCCTAGGAAATGAGTTCAAGACCAGCTTGAACTGCATTGTGAAATCCTGTCTCAAAAAAGAAAAGGAAATAAACAAACAGATCCTGTTTGTGTCATTTGAACACTGCAGAATAAACTTATCAATTACAAAAGCTCAGTGATCTATACAGCAACCATACATCTTTCTCCACACTGGATCTGACCATCAGTTTCCCCTCTGAATTAATTTGCTCTTGATGGAGTAAAGAAAATCTGAAGGCCCCATTTTGAAAACTAACCTTGATAGAGGCAAAAATGCACCCCTCACAAATATTTTAGTCTCCTATAATTGGTCATATTGATCTATACACTACTTGAAAATATTTCTACCTTTTTTGAACCCACCGATATTTTAAGTCTATACCAGGGCATGAGATAATATATTCCAACAGCTGTTTAAGGTAAATAGTGATAGTTTCTTTGATCTTTTCTTAAATTTACCTCTAAAATGTCTGCAGATGTCCCAACTCTTGGTATTAATATTATAGGATATTATATATCCTGCATATAGTGGCCTGGTCCATCTTCACCTTATGTGACTCAACAGGCACATCTGTTTCAGCTGGGTTCCATACTTTCGCGAGGTGAGGCAGGGATCTACAGATGGCCGACAAAGCCTCTCCCAATTGTGCCCTGCATTTACTGTTCTATTGGCCCAAACACACCCTGGCAGATGGTCCTTAGTGACCAATCTACAATTAAACTCATGTAGTTTTAATCTGGTTTAATTAAGCTCAGAGCTTACACTTCTGTTAATAAGTTTAATTTATTTTCTCGACTTTTATCCATCTAGAAACACATCTCTCACTTTCTTTGCCATATTATACAGCTTTATAAAGTCTCACTGATCCCATAGGTTACCCTGTCTTTACCCTTAGGTAGGGTATTAAATCAGACCAGCATCCCATGGGTAACCATCCCTTAAGTGTTCAGCTTTTTTACACATCTTCTTTTAAAACAAACAAAAAAGATCAGCCCTATATATAATCTGTGTTCTTCTTTAAGCCAATTTACTCTAGGACAAATGCCCTATCGTTAGAGATACCATTTGAAATAAGTCTTAGGGGTTGATCCCAATGAAAGATTTTTGAGCCTCTTTAAGTAAATAACCTTGAGGGACGAAAATGTTCTAAAAATAATTGTGGTGATGGTTCCACATCTCTGTGAATATACTAAAAACTATTGAAAGCCTCACTTCAAATGAGTGAATTGTATGGTATGTGAATAATATCTCAATAAAGCTGCTAAGAAAACTGAAACAGAAACAAAAAAACAACCTAACCCAGTTTCACTTCCTTTTATGTAAAAAAGAAAAAAAAAACACCCAAGACTTAGTAAATAATGAGTTCTCAGTACAGAAACACCATTGCTCCTCTTCAAGAGTGGTTAAGTTTCAATACCTGATGCTCCCATACTGCAGTCCTGGATTTCACTGACCAGGCTGCTACAGAAGTGCGGTTCGCTGCTACTGTCATTTCTTGAAGACTTGTCTAAGCACAAATGAAGGGAAATGCAAATATATAATTTAATTCTATACATTCACTGAGCACCAATCATGTGCCAGGCAGTGGGCTACAAATCTGGAGAGAAAAAATGAGCAAGATATAAAGCACAACTTTAATGAGCTCATGCACTAAAGACAGAGCCAGAACCCTACAAAGAGCTACAATGGGATAGAGCAAGGGCTAGGAAGGGGATACAGAGAGCTCTGTGTGAACACAGGAAAGGGAGTGAGCCATTCCACTGCTGAGGGAGGCTCCAAGAAGTAACATTTGAGCTGCGCCTTGAAGGCTGGGTAACAATTCCCATGGTAGGCAAGGTAAAGGAAGGCAGCACAGGAAAGGAGAGAGCAGAACAGCATGGAAGAATAAAGGCGTGCACTCAGTCTGGAGACGGACAGTAAAAGGAAAAATGGCCAAGATGAGCTGGAGGCCTGTTTACGGAGGACCAAGTATGCCAAGGCAATGAGTTTGGACTTTTTCCTAGTGTAGGCGATAGGGAGTCAGCAGAGGTTTTTGACTGAGGGAATGACATGAACAGATGTTTTACTCATATTTATGCACTGAAAGCCAGAAGGACAGCACTAATGGAAATTAATCCATAAAATGACAGCATAGGCTGAAAATTTGCCCCATTGTCTATATTTTCCAGAAACAACACAATGAATTATGGAAAACTACTCATGCAAAAAACTACTGAGTAAAACAAGGTGAAAGCTGTTTATATGAAAAGTCTTTCTATAAAGGGCGGGGAGAATGTTTGTATCTCCTTTGTGTGACATAGATTAAATTAACCTACTTAATTTTGAAAAGATCATTTGCCAATCTGTACTTAATTTGTTCCTAACAACTTTTCTTTGCCTAATTTGATCCAAAATAGATAAATTTTTAGTGATACATAAGTTGGAGCATAGTATTGTTTGTTTTAAATTGTTAAATTCAGTGGCTTGCCAGAGCCTGGAGAATGACACACAAATGGTGTAGCGAGACTTCTAAGACCTTTGTGATCTGCCCCGCACCCCCAACCTCTAGCCTATGCCCTCCAACCATCGTGGACAGGTTCCCTAATGGCCCATATTATCCTGCCCTTGCCATTCCTGATCTTTCTGTCTGGTCTGGTTCTGTCCTCTACTCCACACCAAGACCCCAACATACTGCCTGATCCATCCAGTTCCAAAGGGATCCTCTCTCCCATCAAAACCTACTCACCTCCTCAAACCCAGACCTAGCATTTTGATTCCTTCCCCATGTTGGCCCTTACCTGCAGTGCCTAGGTGCATTTAGTACTCACCTGTTTCCTTTCATTCTTCCTCTCCCCCTACTAGAAAACAAGCTCCGTAATTGCAGAGATTTTGTCTTATTCACTGTTGTGTCCCCAGCTACCCTACATCTTAATTTGAATGATTGAATAACTAAACTACAGACCCACTGTCAATACTTTATGGCACTCAGCATTAAGATTTTCTGCCTCTTATAATCTTTCCAAAATGACCACAATCTCCAAAATCCTCACTGAAATCCACATTATAGGGTAGCTGTGCGGGAGCTCTGCTCCTGACCACGTTAATAGCATGAATCAGCACCCACTGATTTATCTTTTTGTAAATTCACAGTATCATGTCTGAAGTTTCCATTGAACAAGGCATATCTACACAAAGAAATGTCAAGTGTCAGGAAGTCAAAAACAGTGTTTGTTAGACATTTATCAAAACCTGAGAGGAAGTTGATGATTCACGCAACACTCCATTTGTGCCAGTAATAGTTTTCCCTTTGCCAAACTTCCTCCCAAACAACCTGTCCCTCTCCCTATCCTTCCATCCCTGGAACTCACATTTAGTGTGTGTGCTGAATGCGCCCACAGTTCTGTGCATTTTCTCACTTCCTCTCCTAAAAGTACTCCAAAGTGTGTGCTATGCCACACATACCCAGACTTGAGACCAGCTTTGGTTACAAGAAGCACTGGCAAGAAGCAGTCTCCCACACCCTTACCTAAGTACCTCCATTTTGCAGTGCTAACCTGCACCCCTGCAAATGCTATCATGAGACCCTAATCTAAGAGCAACCTTGCCTGCAGGGTCCACCTATGGCATTCGGTTGAAGTGCTGTCACACTGCCAAAACATCTTTCCTAGAAAAGAATCTCTGCACCTTCTCCTTAGTACATTTTTGTGCTGGACCAACATTACCCTTGCTATTTTCTCCATTTGAGTGCCTCCATGTTCTGCTTTCATTTTCGGTTCAACTGGGACCCAGAGGCCAACAGCACTCTCACAAACCTTTTGTCATTTTGCACAGCATCCACTCCCACTCCCTGGCTTGAGATCAAAACCCCTGCTCAGATTTTCTCTGTTGTTGCCCCAAGAGGCTTCCAACCTGTGCTCTGTGTTGCTGCTGGAGAAAATCCCAACTGGGAAATGGGGGGAGGGGTACTTATTCACATAGATACAAGCCCTAGGCTCAGCTGCACTCTCAGTGCTTTAATTTCATTCTGCTGCAGCCCCCAGAGCCACAGCCCCCAGAGCCATGGGCCTATACAAGAACAGGGCACTCATTTACAAGGGCTACTTGATTAATTTGAGTAGCTTGAAGCAAGGCCTGTGTTAAGAATCAGATGCCACCCTACCCCAAATGATATCAACAATATACATATGACTCTTCTGCACTTAACTGACAGCTAACCCCTTTTAGAGTGTCATTAAATCCACATCCTGAAGTAGTTGTAGCAGAGGATTTTCAATGGTCCTTGGATGGGCTACGTGGGATCTGTGCAACTGAAATTATATGAAAAATGGTGGATGTACTTCACTCTAATAAGAGAAGAGCTTCCCAAAATTTCAAAAAATATGTGACCCAAGGTTAAGACCAACTGCTTTACTAGCTTCATATAAACAAGTTGCATAATTTTATATATGAATTATGGGTTTTGTGTAATTATAAAAACAATACATGTTCATTGAAGAATACTTTTTTTCTTTTGAAGCAGGGTTTCCCTATGCAACTCAGGCTGGCCTAGAAAGTTGGACCTTCCTGTCTCAGCCTCCCAAGTGCTGGGATCATTGAAGAATCTTAATCCAAAAACATAACCAAGAAAAAAAATCACTTAGAAACCTACCATCTACAGATGACCATTATTGGTATTTTGATGTCTCTCCATTTTCTATTTTTTTCTCTTACATACTGGATTTATATTGTTGATTTCTGGTTAGTACAGTATTACAAAAGATGAAAGAGAAACTCTGGAGTATAAGGAATTTGAAGCAAGTGGTCAAAATTTCCTTTGATTTCCAAGACATACCCAAATATTTATTAAGCAACAAATATTTATTAAGCACCTGCCATGTGCATAACACAGTGCCCCAAAAGTTTGATGTCTTTTAGACCTAAATTCTTAACCAAACTCTCATACAAGGCATTTAAAAATTCTAGGGATTTCTATGTTGACCATGGTACAATTCACGACAGCCAAGTTATAGGATCTGCCTAGGTGCCTGTCAACATATGGATGGATAAAGAAAATGTGATATGTATACACAAAGGAGTATTATTCAGCCATGGAGAGCAATGAAATTATGTTATTTGCAAGAAAATGGATGGAGCTGGAGAACATCATGTTAAGCGAAATAAGCCAGACTCAGTCAAATATCACATGGCTTCTCTCACATGTGGAATCTGGTGTGTGTAGGGGGCAATATGAAAGCAGAAGGGAGATTATTACACAAGCAGAAGAGGATCAGGAGGACAAGCGGAGTAGGGGAGGATAGGGGAAGTCCCAGGAGGGGACAGTGGGAGGATATCATCAAATTATGTTATAAGCATGTATGGAAATGCCATGATTAAATCCATTATTCTATATAATTAATATGCACTGTTTTAAATGGGGAGATTCTAAATATTCCTATAGGTTATGTGAACCCCCAGCCTAGGAAGGGGAATCTTTTTCATTTAAGATGACTGGACCTATATTAACTCAGGAAAAAAAAACCCACAAGACAACATCAATAACGATGCAATTATAGACTTGTAAGAATGCAATGAAACCACTGAAGTCACTTTTAAAAAATGATATTTTTTCTTTCCTACCAAAATGTAGACACTCATTTTATGATAAACATATATAGTGTATGAAGTATAAAGGACATCAGATGATTCAGAAACTTACTCTGAGGGAAATTCCTCATATTCTAAGCCACAAAAACATGAGGGAGTAACTGAATGGCCTCCTATGGTAGGTAACTATTCAAAGGATAGCATTTGCTTGTGCATGGAATCCAACTGTATTTAAGGAGGATGAATGACTTCACTGCCACATATTTCACAATCAAGATAACTCTGGCAAAACAAGATTATGGTGTCTTTTGGGCCAACTGAAGGATGTCTTGCCTGTGTGTGTGTGTGTGGGTGTGTGCGCAATACTGGGCCTGGAACCCAGGGCCTTACACATGCCAGGCAAGCACTCTACCACTGAGCTACAACCCTGTCTTTAATACTATCACATTTTGAAGTGGGAAGGCAACTAAATCTCTTTCCAAAAGTCAAACAGAGCCCACTGAAATGCTTAATAGTTGTCTGGAATAGTCAGCCCATCCACTGGGCCTTTTCCTCTTTCCTTTGACATTGGGAGGTTTCTCTCTCTGAGGAAGCAATGCAGACTCAGTCCAGGAAATTTCCCCGAGCCCAGAAATACACTGGCTCCTGCTATAGGAGCCGCAGCATCTGGCCATTCCAAGGACTTTCCTCAGCTTTCTCAGAAATCCCGTAACCTGGGGGCAGCCCCTTTCAGGCTGTAAGCAAGAAGATCATATTGCAAACAGGCAAAGGCAGACCCCTGCAAAGCCCCAGCATCCTTCTTTGGCTGAGGGACCCTTCATGAGAGCTCCTTTTGGAAGGCCTTAGGGGCAGCCAGGGAAGGTAAACACAGGATGTACGAATAGTCTCTCTCTATCTCACAGCAAGAATCACACTCAGTGTAAGAAGGACTTGAATCTCCACCTCCTAAATGTGATGCTGCTCCAGGTCTCAGTGTGTTGCATGAAAATGGCCATAGATTTTAAAGCCCTGTTCCACACTTTTCCCACAGTTGTAGGTGGACCCAGACCTGATGATGCCAAGTGTCTGTGCTCTTCCTTGAAGCTGTCCCAATGATGTGGTCATGGCCAGAGAAACACTTTGCTGAGAACAGGCTTTGCAACAGAATGTCCACCATGGTAGCTATGTTTTTTCAGAAGTCAGAGACTTTTTTTTATTTCTTTCCTGACAGTGGATTAAATTGCCAAAATTTCGCCAGCTAATAAACAAGTGTCACTGCACCATTTACATAGGAAGTTGTAGAAAGTACTGTCATCTTTACTGATGAGGGCCACATAGTTAAAAGTTTATGTAACTCTCATGTCTCTCTAGGCTAGTGGTACACATTTGTAACTCTGGCTCGTAGAAGGCTGAGGCAGGAGGACCTAAAGTTTGAGACCAGTCTAGGCTATAATAGTGAGTGGGCTAAGTAATGGAATTACAGGTGACTCGTTGCCTTTTCTTTTTCTGTTTCCCCTCACGAATTTTCTAGCACAAATAACTACTGCTGTGATAGCCCAAAAACATGCAATCAATCTTATTTGAGTTTTTTCTCTTATTGTGGCAAAAAAATATACACAAAATTTACCATTTCAACCATTTTTAAGTGTACACTTCAGGGGTGTTAAGTACATTCACGTTGTTCTGCAATTATCAGCACTATACATTTCTAAATTTTTTCATCATCTGAGACAGCAACTCTGTACCATTCAACACTAACCCTCCACTGTCTTTTCCTTAGTCCCTGCTAACCTCTACTTTCCTTTTTTCTCTAAGGAGTTGCTATGTAATTCAAGATGGCATTGAATTACTCTGTGGCCCAGGCTGGCCTCAAACTCATGGTGATCATTCTGCCTCAGCCTCCTGAATGCTAGGATTATAGGCATAAGCCACCATACCTGTCCCAAGTCTATTTTCAGTGCCTATGTTATTTGCCTATTCCAGGTACCTCATATAAGTGAAATCAAACAAAACCTATTTGCATCCAACCTATTTCACTGAGTTTCACTCATGTTTCATCTATGCTGAGCCAGGAATTTAGCTCAGTGGCTCAAGTGCTTACCTGGTAAGCATGAGGTCATGAGTTCGATTCCCAGTACCAAAAAATTATTTTTCACCTATGCTGTAGCATGTGTCAGAATTTAATCCATATTAATAATAATATTCCACTATACACACATATATGTGTATACATATGCCACATTTTGTTTATTCACTTATCTGCTGTTGGACTTTTGGGTTGTTTTCACCTTTTAGCTACTATGAATAATGCTGCTATGAACACTGGTGTGCAAGTATCAAGTCTGTTTTCCATTTTTGGAGGGGAGAATTTGGTGGATTATATGCTAATTCTATACTTCAAAAGTTAAAGACTGTCTTTAATTTTTTGAGGCACCTTCAAACTGTTTTCAAGGGCAGTTGCACAACTTTACATTCTACATTTCTTCCAGCAATGCATAAGGGCTCTAGTTTCTCCAACTCTTCCTCAAAGCTTGTTATTCTCCAGTGTTTTGGCTAATGATCATCCTAAAGGGTATGTACTGATATCTCACTGCGATTTTCATTTGGAGTTCTCTAATGACTAATGATGTTGAGTGTCTTGTCATGTGCCTATTGGCCATTTGTTTATCTTCTTAGGAGAAACATCTATTCAAATCCTTTGTTCTAAACCTGGTTTCTTACTCTTGTTGAGTTATGAGAGTTCTTTACATATTCTGGATATTAATCCCTCATCAGATATATGCCCTGCAAATATTTTCATCCATTTTGTGGGCAGCATTTTCACTCTCTTGATAGTGATTTGTGATGTAAACAAAAGTTTTTAGTCAATTTTATTTTTTAAAGATGATATGGGTAAATTTTTAGGGAGCAAGCAAAGAGTCTAAAGACATTTGTCTTAGTTACTTTTCTTTGCTGCTGAGATAGAATACCTGATGCCCAAAATTAGGGAAGGAAAGGTTTATTTTTCACAGTCGGGGGGTGGGGTTCAGTCCATACTCAGTTGGCTCCAAGGCAGCATGGCATGTTGGGGCAGCCATTCATGGCCGCAGCAAACAGCAAGGCAAACCGGTGAGAGATGGCAGAAGAGCAAGAGAGGAAGACCCGCCTCCCTTACACTATATGTCGGCTCCACCCCTGGGCGGGTGCAGCACTCACATCATCAATCCCAGTGCTAGACAACAAACCAATCACAAACACAAGACTCAGTCCCATCCAAATTAGATGAGGCCTTGGGGGACACAGGACAAACCAATGCAACATTGATTTCCACTATTTTCAGATTCTATATAGAAGGCAAGCCTTATGCCTCTTTTTTATCTTCCTGCAGTGAAAGGAACAAGAACTGAAGTCTTTTCAATGAGGTCACAAACTCATGAGTCCTTCCCCAACTGGACTCCTCTTGAGGAAGCTGATGCTGTAAGTCACTTGTGTATGGGTGAGAGTCATAGAAAGGAAACCCACAAAGTGTGACAGTTAGGCCAGTGGGGTCAGTCAGGGTGGTAAAGAGGCATGAGATCTTTTTTTTTTTTCCTTTACGGAGACAAGGTCTCACTATGTAGTCCAGGCCAGCCTTGAACTCACTATTATAGCTCAGGCTGGCCTTAAACTTCTAATCCTCCTGCCTCAGCCTCCGAAGAGCCAGCATGACAAATGTTTACCACTGATCCTTGAGAGATAGGAGAGCTTGCAAGACTCCCCACCTCCACCAGCCTCCTTCCTCTGAGTGGTTCTGAAGTACACAAACTTCAAACTTTTCACACAGATGATCAAAATGCAGATCTGTTACCACTGAGGGAGTGGAACATGTAAGTAACTATTGTGGAAAATGACACGTTTATTTCCACCAAAAAATTCAAACTCAGTAGAATGGATCCCCTGTTTATAAATTGTAGGCATTCCCTATTTCTTGTGTTTGTCCTTTGTTTCTTTTCTCTTCAACTCTCTCCCTTCTTTTCTCTCTAAATAGTCCCACTTGCAACATGAGACTTCTAAACAACTATTGGTTACATGACAGTTTATATTCCAAGTATTACCGAAACATAATCAATTTCCTCAGCCAGTGAGAAGGAGCAACGCATACTTACTTCTTGTATGCATGGCCCTAGAAGCATACTCAAGTCCCCTGAAATGCCAAGATCTCAGTAGTTCGAATGAATAAATTGAGTCCAAATTCCAAGATCATCGTGCAGCTGAACTACTGAATACTCTTACTGATGGTTACAAATCCAGTGCAAGTCTTGCAAATTAATACTTCTCGGTCTACAAAGCACTGATTTGTAATTTAAAAGTCCTGTCAATTGTAGACCACTTACCTACAAAAACCTTTTTTCATAAGTACACTAATATCTAAAACTTTCACCCCACCTAAGAAACACACTTCCAGCCTCAGGTTGGAGGAAACGATGAACATGCGTTCATTGCACAAAGACTCAAATATAGGTTCCACCCATATGGAACTCTATCAGGCCCAGTGTGGCACTGGATCAACATGGCGCTAGACCCGAAAACAACAGTGTGTCCCTCCAATACTGATTTCCGTGTTCTTCCAAGCCTGAATTGAACTTTTTGTTTTTTTGCTTGCTTGCCAGTGTCTCCCCAATTGGCTGTCAATATGTCATTCTGCCTGCCCCTTCAAATTCCACCCCTTGTCAAACCTAATAAAATCCTGCCAGCTTCTTTTGTCTGCCTTAGAGGGAGCTTGCACTCCTGTGCCCGCAATAAAGGTCTTTTTTTTTTCCTTTTCTGCCTTTGTTTCTCTACCAACTCAAAAAACTTAACAAGAAGCCAGGTGTGGTGGTGGACCTCTGTAATCCCAGCACTATGAGAGGCTGAGGCAAGAGGAACAAAAGTTCAAGCTCAGCCCAGAAACTCAGTGATTTACTGAGACACTGTCTCAAAATAAAAAAAAAAATAAGAAAGGGATGGGTCAATAGCTCAGTGCAAAGGCCCTGGGCTCAATTCCCAGTGCCATTTTTAAAAAACAAATCAGAAGGTAATCTCTAGAAAGGCTTTCACTTAGATATCCTAAGACAAATGGATTGCAAATTTCAGTGTTAAGTAAATTACATCATTAGGAAATCCTTTTTCCTATTTAACTCAGTTGGGGAGAGTCCTCAACTCTTTATGCATGTGGTCAAATGTTCCACCTATGAAACCATTACATGAGGAGGGTGGTCAAGACAGGGCAGGAGGGAAAAAAGAAAAGCAGCTCTTTTCTGCCATGATTCTAACATTTATTGAAAGCTTGCTAGGCATCAGGTGCTATGCTACAAACACGGTGTGTTATCTCATGAAATTCTTTTTTTTTTTTTTTTTTTTTTTTTTTTTTTTTTTTTTTTTTTTTTTTTTTTTTTTTTTGCGGCACCAGGGATTGAACTCACAACCTCACGCCTGCCAGACAGGTGCTTAAGTCACTGAGCCAAACTCCCTGGCCCTGGTTTTTTGAGGCAGGGTAGCACTGTGTAGCTCAGGCCAGCCTTGCACTAGCGTTGTAGCCCAAACCGTCCTCGAACTCACAATGCTCCTCCTACCTCAGCCTCCCGAGTGCTGGGATTAAAGGCGTGCGCCACCACGCCCGGCCTATCTCATGAAATTCTATCAATAACCCTATGAGGCAGAGAATGCTATCATTATTCACATTTAATCAATAGGAAAACAGATTAAAGAAAGCCTAGGTATCTTGCACAAGTGAGTGATATAGTCACTGTAGTAGACAGAATTCTAAAATGGCTCCTAAGATTCCTGCTTCATGGCTTACCTCCCTCTTAAGTAGGACTTGTGTTGATTATGAAATATCCCTTCCCTGATTAAGTGACCAATCAAATGACTTTGAATTCATCAAAAGGAACATTATCCTGGATGGATCTGACCGCCATTTGGTCAGGACCTGTTCTGAAGAGATAGGTCCACCTGCTGATTTTGAAGAAGTAAACTGCCATGGGATAAGAGGCCTACCTGGCTAGGAGTTGGTGACCACCAGCTGACTGAAACCAGTTCCACGACCATAAGGAACTGAGTTGTGCCAACTTGAATGAGCTGGGAAAAGGCCCCCAAACCTCCAGATGAGAACCTAGTCCTGCCAACACCTCTGAAACCCTGAGCAAAGACTACCACTCAGTCCTGCCCATGCCTCTGACCCAGAAAAACTGTGAAATAGTAAGTATGTGTTATTTTAAGCTGCTTAATTTGTAGTAACTTGCCATGAAGCAAGAGATGCAAAGCCAGGACAGTTTAACTCTGGAGTGCATGTTGTTTGCCATGATAGAAATTTCTCCAGCACCTTTCCACATTCCTAAACATTTTTAACTCTTCAAAATGAGTCTAGAGATGCTGAATGAAGCTCAGGAATAGGGCACTTGCCTAGCATGCATGAGAACCTGAGTCTGATTCTCAGCACTGCGAAAAGAAAAAAAAATAGACTAAGGTCCTATGGGATAGTAATAATTATCATTCTTTTCCTCTTCTGATGCTGTTTTTCAAGTTATAGAACAATTTTTTTACCATATTGTAGCACAGAAACACATTTACTGAGGTTGTATTTGAGATCTAGGAAAGAATACACAGTCAACAGAAAACTGCTCACATACAACATGATAATAGGTAAGACATGACGAATAAATAGAATGGAAAACATATGATTCTGTTTACCAAAACACCTTATTAGAGCAGACTTAGCATTTGCTACAGCTCCAGGCTATGCTACTTACTTACAAATACATTCCTTCTGACTACTGCATGAGCTACAAAATCTGTCATCTAGTGTTTCCAAGGGATGACAACACATTACCTCTTTCAACAGGTTTCAACTAAAAATTCACTGCCTATTAGAAGCCAGTGAATTATCTATTGGGGTAAAGTACTCTACTGCAAACTTGGAGAGAATTCCCAAGATTCAACACTATGATTGCTTCTTAGAAAGAAGCCTCAGTCTCCAACTCGGGCCCCACATTCCTCCTTCACATACAAACTACAGATGCCAATTAGATGAATAATGATCTCCTTTAGGCTAACCTTATGAAGTAAGTATTATTATTATCATTGCTCCCATTTTATAAACAAAGAAACTGAGACTTAGAAAGGCTCCATAACTTTCCCAGTATTCCATGGGCAGAAAGTGTCATTTCAACCCAGACATGGACACCAGAACTCACTTTTCTCAGTTACTTCGCACTATTCCCAGGTCTGTTGCTGCCCTTCAACTGGACATTCCTCCCATCTTTCACAGAACCTAACAAGATATCTTCACACAGGAATGCTCAGTAAATGTCTGCTGATAATGCTAAGGAGTGAGGCCGGAACTGAAGGGAGTAGGCAAGGCTTCATATCGTTCAGCATTGTGAGAAGATGGGAGATGTGAAGAGCACGGAAGGTGGTGAGGGATAAGCAAGCAGGCTGAAGGCAGCTCCTTATTTATGCAGGTGACAGTCTCAAAATAAGGTGAACAGAACCACACTACTTAGTCCTCCATATATATGTTGACTAACCATTTACAAAGAGATTTGATTCTGGCTCTAAAATAATTCAAAACAAAATAAAACTAAGTCAGGTGTGATGGCACATACCTGTAATCCCAGCACTCAGGAGGCTGAGGCAAGAGGACTGTTGCGAGTTCAAGACCAGTCTGGGCTGCAAAGTGAGCTCAAGGCCAGCCTGAACTGCATAGTGAGACCCTGTCTCGAAAAGACAAAAATAAGAATAAAAAATAAAAAAAAAAACTAACCCACTTTTCCAGAGTTTATTTCTTCCCTTTGGAAGTTTCTGCTATACATCTGGAAGTGATTTTCGAACACACTAACTCCAATGAGTCATCTACAATATTAAGCAATGATTCCATAGGGTGAACCCTGATCATATTTTTCCATTAACTGGAATCCAATGAGGTCAATGAAAGGCAAAGGCTTACCCCAACTTGGAGAACCTCACCCTCCACAGGCTCATTTTATGTTGTCAAGAACATGTGTTTTAAGAGGTACAGAAATGCAATCTATCCCCCAGCACTTATGTAAGATGTGTTCTAATACCCTTAGTTCCCTTCCACTGGTCATGTGCAGAAGTTAGATCCAACGGCTGACTGCTTGAAGGGGAAGCAACTCCTAAGTGAAATTGGCAGAAGAAATACTATGGGATCACATGTAAATGAGGAGCACTAAAAAATGCATGGGTTCGGGATGGGGCCAGAGTCCCCTGACAAAAGAATAAGATAAAACCTATGGTATATAGAGTCTAGCCAGAACTCCAGATGCTTAAGAGTGCCAGCAAGAATTTCCTTAAGGAGCTGGGCGTGGTGGCGCACGCCTTTAATCCCAGCACTCGGGAGGCTGAGGTAGGCGGAGCGTTGTGAGTTCGAGGCCGGCTTGGGCTACAATGCGAGCGCAAGGCCGGCCTGAGCTACATAGTGCGACCCTGCCTCAAAAAAAACCAGGGCTGGGAGTTTGGCTCAGTGGCTTAAGCGCCTGCCCTGGCAGGTGCAAGGCTGTGAGTTCAATCCCCGGTGCCGCAAAAAAAAAAAAAAAAAAAAAAAAAAAAAAGAATTTCCTTAAGGAATATTCTAGAAAAGACTGCCAGCCCACCCTTAGCCCTTTCAGCCAGAACTAAATATAGTGGCTCCAACCATCAACTTTTAACCCATATCATACTGATTTCCTAATACTTAAGACCTCCAGTACTGGTGTTTAGAAGTGTAACTTAAGGCAGTTTCTCTGGTGTCTTCTAACACTTGGGTTTCTTTCAGGTTACAATGAACGAATGAGTCATGCGCTCTCAGAGACTAAGGAGGCACTTGAAAGGACTATTTTAAATCTTTCAGGTGACAAGGGTATTATTTAGTTCCCAGAAACCATAATTGACTAAATGGCTTCATTGGGTCTGAAGGAGTTAATGGAACTCCCCCAAGTGAATCTTCTCTTCTAGACACCAAAACAATCTGATTTCAAATGGCACAGGGCTGTGTCTGTGTTAAAAGAATTTAAATCTTACTTTACAAAAGATGAAAATGAGTGAGTGGTCTTTTACAAAAGGATTTTTTGCTTCTGCCAAAGGATTCTAATAAAGTTCATTCAAAAATCAGATTCCTTTAAAATGGTTTGATTTTTCCAAAGCTGATTTACATATTGGCATCATTCAGCAGACACAGCTATACCAAAGCCTGTATTTGAGTAGTAGGTATCACTATACCATGATTTCAGCGGTTCTCATAACCATGTCATGGGTGCATAGCTTCCAGGGTCACACAGTGGGGAGCAGACCTTAAAATTTCCAACTCATAATACCTCACTCTAACAATGAAATCACTTGGCTTTTACCTAGTACTTTTCATCCAATGTGTTCAATTCACATTTGCTAGTTGGTCTTCATAATTATACCAAACAAATCAGCAAAGGGCTGGGAATGCGATCTTCCAAACTACCACTAATGGGGGAGACATTTTAATTATTAGGACCGTTGACAGCAGAAATATTCAAAGTCCATGTGTATAAAATACAAAAATACAGTGTTTAACTTACTTTTTTATAAAGAGAAAAATAAAATATTTCACGCATCGTACTTTTTCTAATAGACCAATTTTTGGAGCAATTGTAGCTTCACAGAAACATTAAGCACAAAGCACAGAGTTCAGTCTGCATGTACCACATAACCTCCTTTTATTGTGAACATCTGGCACCAACTAGGAACATTCATTACAATCAACAAACCCACACTGACGTATCATAACATCCAAAGTCCATAGTGTACATTAGAGATTATTCTTGGTGTTGTACATTCTGTGGGTTTAGACAAATGTAGACACATATCCATCATTACAGTATCATAAAGAGTAGTTTCACTGCCCTAAAAAAATCCTCTGCATTTTACCTATTCATCCCTTTTTTCTCCACTACTTTTTAAGTCATGAAGAAGAAATATTCAAAATTTAGGTTAAACAAAAAATTATTTTATGGATTACTTTTAGATTATGATCAAAGGAGTGGTTGCAAAGAAGAGTGAGACAATAAAATGGAGAGAAAACAGAAGGGAAGTAAAAGAAATGAACTCAAGGATGTACGGAAAAAACCACACAAGTACAGAGGGAAAAACAGATCCTGCTTACCAAGATGTGTTTCACAACCTAATTGTCTTAAATGTCAGAGGTAAGACGTAGCTCAAAGCTCCTAATTCATCAGCAATTCTCCCATCCTTTTTTTTTTCCTTTGTCTTTTTGATACAAGGTCTCACTATACAGTTCAGGCTGGCCTTCAGCTCATTTTATAGCCCAGGCTGGTCTCAAACTTGCAATGATCCTCCTGCCTTAGCCTCCTGAGTGCTGGAATTACAGGTGTGCACCACCACGCTTGACTCCCATCCATTTATTTTTAAATCTACAAAAAGTCTAAAAATTATTATTATTATTATTATTATTTTGTTTTTTGTGGCACTGGGGATTGAACTCACAACCTCATGCCTGCCAGGCAGGTGCTTAAGCCACTGAGCCAAACTCTCCACCCTAGTTTTATGAGACAGGGTTGCACTATGTAGCTCAGGTCGGCCCTGTGCTCACGTTGTAGCCCAAGCTGGCCTCGAACTCACAACACTCCTCCTAGCTCAGCCTCCCGAGTGCTGGGATTAAAGGCATGCACCACCATGCCCGGCTTAAAAATTATTTTAATAAAAAAGATACAGCAGAATCAAAATCAGGAAAATCACAACCAGAAATCCTTACAATATCAATGCATATAACCTATTAACTATCTTTACTTGAAATTTAAGACACTCTAGTGATTCATTTTACCAATAACAGAGAAGGATGATTCCATTACATACACCTGAGACATTTCACATGAAAAGAAAGTTAAAAGCTATTTTTATCTACTTTTCAGAAAATTCAGGATAAGCATTTCTGTCTCTCAAAAATTACAAAGATAATATGAAATACATAGATACATGCAGACGTACAGGCACAAAAAAGGCTATATATATGTAGAGCTGCATATATAGTGAGTGTATATACATGTGTCCTTTAAAACCACTATATTATCAAAATTCAGAGAATACTTAAACAGGTAAGAATGAAAAGGAAATGGGAATTTAAGTGTCTAATTTCTAGAGTATCCTAATTTTATTGACTCAGTGGAGAATTTGAGATCTTCAAAGTACAGGGCAAGAAGTTGCAAGATTATAGGAGAAATAAACTTAATAGCTATTTGATATAGATAGTACTATATTTGATTTGTGTGTCTGTCTGTACATAACATAAATATAGCAAGAATGAAAGCTAAGTATGGTTCTTGTTTTAAACTCTACTTTTTCTGCTTATAAAAATAGTACTCATTGTAAAATACATAAACTTTTTAAAAATAGAAAATATGAAGAATAAAATTTATTCACATCCCACTATCCTGAAGTACACACTTTTAATATTACATACGTACCACATTGTACATACTTATACATTACCAACATACAAACCTTCTTTGAGGCTGTTTTTTTGAATATAAGAATAATACTAATAGTTACATTTATTTAGTGCTTTTTATGTGCCAGGCACTTTCCTAAGTGCTTTACCGAATTGCTTCACTGAATCCTTACAACAACCTTGTGAGGTCAGTACTATCAATTATCTCCATTTTACAGATGAAGAAACTGAGGTATGGGGTGCATAAATAAATTCACATGTATCACATATGCATTACTCTACAAAAGTTGGATGGTATTTTGAATTTTGTTTCATCACCTAAACTTTTTCCCAAGTGAAAAATATATAGACAGTGTCCATGGTGGTGCACACCTGTAATCCCAGAACTCAGTAGGCTGAGGCACGGTGATTGCTTCAAGTTGGAGGCCAGCCTAGGACACATAGTGAGTGAATTTAAACCCAGTCTGAACTACATAGCAAAACCCTGTCGAGAGAGGGTGAGAAAAAGAGATCATTTTAATGCCAGCAAGGTTTTTTGGCATATTGATGTATAAATATACAAGAATGCTAAGCCCTTATTTTTGAAAATTTAGGTTAAGGGTGTTTTTTTTATCTTTGGCTATTATCATCAATTCTGCGAGGCCCGTTGAAGTCAATGTTATTGTTTCCACCTTACAAATCAGTATAAGGAGGCCCCACAAATTTAAATAGCCTGCCGAAAGTAACACACATCAGTGGAATTGCTGAGCCTTACTGCACTCTAGCTCTTTCCACTCTCTCGCCATCCTAATGGAAGAAAAACGCTGACAATTACTACAATTATGAGGCACAATGAAATTAATCCTCTTCAAAACAGAAGAACTAGCAGGGTAAACTGGAAAATGGCCCCTCAAAGACACCCTCATCCTAATTCCTTTTTTGTTGTTGTTGTTGTTGTTTGTTTCTTTCAGACAGGGTTTTGCTATGTAGTTTAGGCTGGCCTCAAACTCACAGTGATCCTCCTGCCTCAGCCTCCATGGCCCCATGTTAATTCCTAGAACCTGTAAATGGTACCTTACGTCAAAATGATCTTTACAGATGTGATTAAGAGTTAAGAATCTTGAGATTAGAAGTTCATCTTGGATTACTGGAGTAGGGCCGCAATGCTGCCACAAATGTCCTTCTGTATATAAAAGAAGTGAAGGCTATTACCAAGGAGGAGAAAACAACGTGGCCTCAGAAGCAAGACTACAGGGATACAGCCACAAGCCAAGGAGTGTTGAGAGCTGCCAAAGCTGTGAGAGGTAAGGAATGGATCCCTTTCTAAAATTCCTTTCTAAAGTCTCCTGAAGGAATGTGGTTCAGTGATTCTGATTCAGGATTTATAGACTATAAGAGAATAAATACAGTATGTCATTTTTAAAGCCACCCAGTCTGTCACTTTGTTATGGCAACATGGGAAACCAATATGACAAGTAATTGTATGTAAGCCTGCAGAAGGAAGAATTTACTCCAGATGGAGTGACAGTGGGGAAGATGGCACTGTGACCTGCGCCCTGCAGGACAGAAGGGGCTCCCTTTGGCAGGAAAGGGACTGGAAGGGCATTCCAAGATGAGTAGTCAGCATGTTCAAGGCATGAAGGTGCGAGGTGATGCAGGGAGTGTGGGAGAACAGGGATGGGGCAGCACGGCTGGAGTCCAGGCCACAGGCAGAGATGCTGTAGAAGTTGAGTTAGAGGTAGAACAGGCTTTACTGGTGGACATGAAGTGACATCGAGGGCCTCCAGAAGAAATTTGAGTGTTTCTGTATGGTAATGTGGAGCCAATGCAGATAAGAGTTGGTATTTTTATGGGATTGGGGATTTCATTCTTCCCCCACTGATCATATTTTACTTATCATCCAGATGCTCACCTCTAACTTGTTATGCCTGTTGGGGTATGCAGACAAAATCCTGCCCAAATTACTTTTCTAAAGGGAGACCAAGAAGGATGAGAGTGAGGCAGATCCCCTCGACTCCATCCACTGATAAGTGGAAGATGCCCTGCTTTGGCAGAACACCCTCTTGGGTTGCTCTGAAACATATCCAGCCTCTGCCAAGCAATGGCCCCTACAAAATGAAATCCTCAATTAAAGAGAGGTGCAGAAACTTGGTTTTTCAAGCAAGAGGTTTCACTTTCAAAAGGTCTGCTAAAGTCACAGGCCACTCTTTCCTAATCACACCCAACAGACATTAAAAAAGTGATGCAAACTGGGCTCGGCAGTTGTAGTTATATCATTTCTTAAACACTTCTTTCTGATTCTCTAATACCACAGATAGAACCTCCCTTTCTTTCAGCTGGAATGTAACCCAAAGCCAGCACTTATTAGGGGATGACCTTGCCAGACATACAGCTCACAACATTCCCTTGGCGCTCAGGCCACTGGATTTCCAGAAAAGGCACCCAGCCATCACTAACTCAGGCCTTTGGAATTTTCCATCTTTGGCTAAAGAAAAGGTTACACACACACACACACACACACACACACAGAGTGATTTCTGTGTCCCACGGTGTACACTTTTTAGTCAAACAGAGGAGAGGGAAAGAAGATGTGAGAAGAAGATGAGAAGAGGAGAGTAGGCGTGTACCTGGAATAGAATGATATCCTCAGAGAAGCAGAGGGGCTGGCCATGGAGAGAGGTGGAGATGGGACTGCCCTAGGGAGCCAGACTCAAGGAAGCTTTGCCTAGAAGGTGGAGGTACAGAAAAGGACCACCAGGAGCATCAGTTGAAGAAAAGCAGAATGAGGGGAGAAGGCTGTAGGTCTAGCTCCGTGGTAGAGCACCTGCTTAGCATTCGAGTTCCTCAGCACCACAAAAAAGAAAAACAATGAGGGAGAGCAGATAGAGGTAGCAGAATGTAAAAGGCAAGAAGAAAGTGGCTTGGAAGGGACAGGAAGTAGTAAGAGGAATCCAGCTCCAGTGGGGCTGCTTTCAGTGAAACTCCCAAACGCTCAGAGGGGCAGCTGCCATTTGCTACCATCCCTGTCAAACAGGGTTTGCTGCCTTGATAAATATAGGTCTGGAGTAGGTGTGAGCTGTTACCCACCTTCCACCTTGACAGAGGCTAGGGGTGATGAAGGGAGGCCAGGCAGGCCCAGCACCTGAGGTCTACCCTTGGCCCTCCAAATAAATCTGGTCTCTCTCTGGAGGTCAGCCATCCCTAACTTCCATCTAAGCTGCAGAACTGGGTTTCAACTACTAATTGTTTTGGCGTCTTGAACTATGCAGCTTGATGTTGCATATTGCCCCTAGGTTCTGAATAAATGTCTACTCACCGCTTTCCTCCCAGATAGCAATCCAATTTACCTGGTACATGGTCTAAAGAGTCTGATTTCTTCCCAAGTCTAAAAATACATTGCTACTCTCAGCTGGGCATGGTGGTGTATGCCTGTAATCCCAGGGCTCTGGGAAGCATAGGTAGGAGGATACCTCGAGTTCTAGGCAAACCTGGGTTACATAGCCAGACCCTGTCGCAAAAAAATTTAAAAAAAAAGTGTGTGTGTGTGTGTGTGTGTGTGTGTGTAGTTAGTTACATTGGATATTGTTAACAGTTTAATCTCTAGTCTCTGGGTCTGTTGTAATGCCAAAAAAAAATCCTTGGTTCCTTCAAATTAAGCCCTTGTTTTGCCTTCTCCCATTACCTTTACCCCTAGCCCAAAGCAGTATAAATCCATTAGAAAGAAACCACTGGAGAGCCTGGCATGCTGGTACGTATCTGTAATCCTAGCACTCTAGGAGACTGAGGCAGGAGGATCATGAATTCCAGCCAAGCCTGGGCAATTTAGCGAGATCTTGTCTCAAAAATAAAAACAAGGGCTGGGGCTGTAGCTCAGTGAAAAGGATCTGGGTTCAGTCCTCAAGTACTGCAGAGAGACAGTCAGACAGAGACAGAGAGAGGATGAGAGAGAGAGAGGCAGACAGGGAGAGACCCACTGGAAATAGACTCTCTATTTCTATTCAACACAATCAACAGTTTTCAAAGCATTTCCCTAAGGATTTTATCATGAACCAAATGAAAATATCAATCTTTTTCCCCCTCAGTCAAGGCTTCTATCTTCCACAGTTCAGCACACCTTTCTCTGTCGCTAGCTCACTCTCCAAAGACACACTGCTTTCTAGATCTTTCTGCACAGTCTCAAAAGTTCCAGCCCTGTAAGCCATCAACTGTCTCATAAAGTTCCTGACGTAATTATGCATACAACTCATATGCCATGGAATTCAGCTGAAAGTGAGAGAAGAGAAGAGAAACTCCAAAATAAAGGGTAGTAAATTAGCAAAACAAATAAAAGCCTGCAATCTTAGCTACTCAAAGAGAATGGATAGATGCAAGGCAACTCAGCATGACCCTGCCTCAAAATTAAAAAAAAATAAGAGGAGCGTAGCTCAGTGGTAGAGCACATACCTAACATGCAGAAGGCCCCAGGTTCTATTCTGGGGCGGGGGGCAGCCAGCTTGCAAGAAAAGAATATATAATTTAGAGAAAATAACCATACATTTCTGAAGACTTAAATTGCACTATAGGTAATAGCCTTTCACATTCAAAAATTAGTAGATTATGCTTATGTAGACACACTAGGAAAAAATGACTATAATTCCACCAAAAATAACTGAATTTTTAACTTAAACTCACTTATATAGGAGAACTGGAACTGGTTTCCTGATGTGGGGGGTGGGACAAAGTGAAGATGATTAATAAACACTTTATCTCCACAGATTTTAAAACAAAATCTGGAGTTTTCCCAACCTTTTACATGATTTTCAACACAGTACAGCCAGGTCAGTTACCCAAGGGCTCATAAAAAGATAGGATGGGCCCGTAAGAAATATGACCATGGCCAATTAGAATTGATGGAAAAAGAGAAAATGCAACCCGCATTTTGAGAAAGTGATTTTTCAGAGCAGAGAGCACCGTGCCATCCGATCATGGTGGATGTCACAGTAGCCAGTGTGAAAAGGGCTGATACACACGTGATCAGCCAGGAAGCTTTTGTGGTTTGTCTCTCTAAGATGGCAGTGACTGGATTTGGTGGAGAAAGTTTCCATTTATCACTCAACTGAAATCGTCATAAAGCCAAAAGGAACTCAGAAAAATTTCAGTCTTTCCATCCACTTTCTTCAACCACATGCTTTGGAAGCCTATTTCTGGGAAGGGGTTCAGTGATTACCTTCAAAATGAAGTGTCCTAACTTGACCTTCAGGCTGAGTGAAGCATCTTTCCTACAGGCCCTATGAGAGGCATATTGGGACTTGTCAGTTACACTGTTATTCTCTGTGATGTGAAACCATCCCTTTCTTTTTTAAACATGCCCCTCCATACACAGCCACACACCCACACACACCTCTACCTCTTTACTCTTTTCTTTAGCTGAGAGTGGAAAATTCCATAGGCCCCAGCTGGCTAGGTGCCTGCTAAGTGTCTGGCCAGTTTGTATCCTGAAACAACTCAAGTCTGAAAGCAGTGCCCATTACAAGAATTCCAGACTGAGGGAGTCCTCTGTGGGGAAAAAATTTAATTATGAAGAATTTAAGAAAACATCCGAATTGAAATTGCAGGCTGCAAACCTGCACTGCTTTCTTTCAGCCAAAATTCTCAAAAGGGATTGTACTTCCTTGTTGCAATTCTATGAAGACTTGCATACCTGGCTTGCCTGCTTGCCAGTCAATCAGGTTCCTGTTTCTGCTCCAACATAAAGCAGGAGCCTTGCTAGAGACCCATCTGACCCCAGGATCACATCACTCTTCAACTCTTAGCAATGCCCCATGTGGTAGGCAAATAATGGTTCCCCAAGTTGGCCTCATCTCAAAGCCTAGAGCCAGTAAATGTTACTTTACATGCACAGGGGACTTTGCAGGTGTGATTAAAGCTTTTTTAAAAATTAAATTAAGGATTCTGAGATAAGAATATTGTGAGTTATCCAGGTGGCACCAATGTCACTTACAAGTGACTGGGGGTATACCTCAATGCTAGAGAGCTTGACTAGCATTCATGAAACTCTGGGTTTCATCCTCAGGACTGAAAAAAAAGTGACGTCCAGTTTTGGCTCGGCATGTAGCTCAATGATACAGCACTTGCCTAAGATGCACATAGGCCCTTGGTTCAAGCCTCAGTACCCCAAACCAAACCAAAACAAGGATTCTTATAAATAAAAGAGGGAAGCAGAAGAGTCAAAGTCAGAGAAGGAGATATGAGGATAGAAACTGAGTCAGAGTGATCTGATGAGAGAAAGACTTGACCAGACCTTGCTGGTTTGAAGATGGAGGGGCCAGAAGTCAAGGAATGCAAGAAGCCTCTAGACACTGGGAAAGGAAGCAATGAAAGGGATTCTCCTCCAGAGCTTCTGCAGGGAGTGCAGCCTTGCCAAACCTTAGGTTTAGCCCAGCAAGACTCATTTCAGACCTCTGACCTCTAGAACTATAATTCTGTGTTTTTTAAAGACACTATGTTTATAGCATTTGCTACAACAGTAATGGGAAACCTATATACTATGTGTCCAGTTCAATCCTCAGCAGGGCCCCTTGCTGGACCTCTTGCC
Organism: Dasyprocta punctata; assembly: GCA_004363535.1. Classification (NCBI taxonomy): domain Eukaryota; kingdom Metazoa; phylum Chordata; class Mammalia; order Rodentia; family Dasyproctidae; genus Dasyprocta; species Dasyprocta punctata. The sequence goes on along the minus strand of RJWM01000115.1, from coordinate 106,139 downwards.
TAGCACGCTGCCTCCTCTGAGTTCTCAGCGGATACTCACTCCCTCAGCCCACGATTCCCCTGGGCACTGAGCTCAAGTGATTCTATGGTCACAGTGAGGATGGGGCATCCTTCCTAAGGAAGGTCAGCAAGGAGACTGGAATTTACTCCTAGAGTTGCTGGGCAACTGACTAGAAAATCAAGACAGGAGGTTAGATATGGATGGGCTAGAAGGGGGTCAAGACAAAGATATAAGGGGTTAGGAGTGTGGCTCAGCAGTACAGTGCCTGCTTAGCACCCCCTCCCCCTAAAAAAAAAAGACAGGGACACAGTGATACAGAGGAGACAAGGAAAAAGACCAAAACCCATTGACTGGAAATAAATTTTGAAGACAAGGTCAAACCAGCAGCTTGTACAACTCAAGGCTTAGAATCTGGACTTTGCGTGTGAGAAGTTACTGATGTTGCTGAACCTGGAGCAGTGCTGAGTTGGCCGTGGAGGTCAGTGTAGCTTCAGCTATAAGTAGGAGGGAGGGAGGCAGGGAGGAGAGCCAGGTTTGTTATTATACGATTGAAGGGAACAGCCTTACAGAACCCTCTTCTGGCTCTTCTGGTGAGAATTCTGCCAGACCATTAGGAAGGGAGAGACAGAGGCCAGTTTTCTCTGTAAGCAGTCCCGTTGGTTACTAGTAGTGAAGGAACAATCCTTCCTGGGCTCAACTTAGCAGGGAGAGCCCTCTTTGCTTCATAAGCAATAGAGCATGTCATAAACACACTGCTGGACACAAACTAGAGTTTCTGGCCTCTGTGAGCTTTTAAATAACAATTTGGTTTAACTTATGCAACAGTCGATCCAGATCCTTCGTAGACTTCTGTTATTTCTTGGTGGTGAGGTAGCACCTTGGAAGGAGACATTTTTCCTTCAGGTCCTTAGGAAACCATTTAATGCACTGAAGCATTAGGAACTTATGAACCTATGAAAATAAACCAGCCATGCCAACAGCACTCTTCCATTCACACCATGAACACTGTGACGACAGGCTCTGCAAGGCATAAAGTTGGCTGTTTCTTAAATGGGAAAACTAAACTACTAATATAAAAGGCATGGAGAGAAATATATATGCTGTTATTTTTGGACAGTGTTAACCCATTTGAAAAAAAATCATAAAAACAGTTCCATGAAAATGATCCCAGGTACTTATGCAGAGCTGGTACTCTGGAGATTTTTTTTCCATATAGTTATTCAAAGAGCAAAGAAAGGAAGAATGCCCAATTGGCGAACAGGCCTCAAAATCCTTAGGTTTGCTTTGGAAAGGAAAAATCTATATTGATCTTGTCTACATTTCTCAGTAACAAACCCACCTCCTTTTTTTACTTTTTTATTTTTTGTCCTTACCTTTTAGACTTTCCCACGAAAGAGACCTAAGCTTGTTTAGAAATAAACATTTGCTTCTCATAGATCATCACCAAAGCCATGCAAGAAGAGCTTCCTCCACCTCATTTCTTGTGGAACTGCTGGCACGCATGCGCTCTACACCTGTTCACATGGTAACTCAGAAGCACTTTACACACCTGGAGTTTATTACCTGTTCTGTCATCTAGCAAACACGGACCTCTGTTTCCCCATGTATAGAAGAGAAGTGACGACAATGTGATATGTGCTTAACAGTGACCCGTAGCTGGAAGAGATCATGGACATCACAGTATTTTAATGCTTCTTCAGATTGAAGCTATAAAAATACAAAGTCGTGTCATCATTTAAAAAACATCTCATAGAAATGAATTCCCCAGGCTTCTGACACAATTCGCTGAAACACTTCAACAAACAAAAATATTCTGTCTCAGAGAAATGGATGAATACTTAACTTCTTTTTAAATCTCACCAAGCAAAATCATTAGGGAAAGCAATATGTTGAAAAAACTTAAGTATCAAAATACCTTCAAATACTGCTCAGCAGATTGAAACATACACAATTCAACATAAGCTGTCAGGAAAAGCAAAACTCACATAACTTCCCATGAACAATAAACTCCACAGGCAATAAAAATGAAGTGGAGAAGAATTGGAGGAAATCATTAATAGCAAATTTAGGCAGGATCATGCAAGGCTGTGCACAGACAATAGGGAAACCACGTGTAGCTGGAACATTTGGCATGTTTCCCACCATACTGCCTCTGCTGGAAAACTGTACACACGATTTACTCTGCTTTCACAAAACCAGAATAACTGAATATAAACAGATATTAAGGCTGGGGGTGTGGCTCAATGGCAGAGCATGTGTTTTCCCTGTATGAAGCCTTGGTTTCCATCCCCAGCACCACACCCAAAATAAAGTATATTAATTTTTAGGAGACCTTTAAGCTTTACGTTTTTCCATTAAAATACATGTTTCCAAAATAGTTTTAAAAGAGGCATGTGAGTTTCAACATTCATTTGATTATTTTAAAATGAGGATTAATGAGTGAAAGGCATATCAATAAGGTTTTGAGAGGGAAAAGAGTGTCAAATCCCCATTCCCCTCTATTCCTTTTTGCATAAATTACACTGAACAGGCTGGCATAAAGGTGGGTGCTTCTGCCAAAGTCCATGTGTGTGGGTCCCCATCCCTGATGCGCCATCACCCTGAGTGCTAGCCTTCACAGTCACTCATCAGATTGATCTGGAGGCGGGAAATGCCAAAGATCCAGGACCTAACTAACACCCACTACTCTTTTCAATATGACTAAATCAGACTGGGAATGGATATTACCAAGAGCCTACTGGAGAGGTATTACCATCTTACACTTCCAGGAAGGGTCTGACTCTTGGGTCAGCCAAGGGGCTCACCCCTCTGGGATATGGTCTGGGGCAATGAAATAAGAAAGCAAGAGTATCTGCTTCTCCTTCTGCCAGTTCATCTTTTCATTATTGATTTGCAGCACACACACACAAAAGGCTTTGCTTGCCTCTCATAAAGCCTATGAATGATAATAAGAGCTAACAGTCATGCTTACTAGTGCCAAACCTTGTTCTAAGTGCTTCGAGTGCAACAACTCCATTAAGCCTTTCAACAAACCCATAAGGGGGCTACCAAGGCCCAGAAGGTTAAATAAGTGGCCCAAAGTCATCCAGCTAGCAAGCAGCTGAGTTGAACTTTGAACCTGGGCAGTGTGCTTCCAAAGCCCGTGCTCTTAACCACTCTGCTTTAAGAAGCCTGAGCTTACAAGCCATGGCAGCTCACTGAGACCAGTCCTTTGTCTCATTCCAGTTATGGCCTCCAGGGTGGGGCTTTGCAAAGGATCAAAAAGGCACCTGGCTCTAAGCTGAGATAAATGACAGACCAATGTTACACAGGAACTCCTCTGCCCTGATGACAAAGGCTAAAGAAAAGCAAAGAGACGAAAAGTACCCTTAGAATTTATAGAAAACAGAGAGCACTCAGGCTCCTTCTCCCTTGTATGGTTTCTGGCTTCTCTTTTTGTGTTAAATTAGTATTTTAAAATTTTTTTCAATATGCCCTAACTGACAATTCTGTATCTCAAGAGATTGTAAAATCAGGTACACAAATTGCTCCCCTGAACTGAATTGCAACAAGAAAAGCTTGGGGGTTTCTTTAAGTGAAACATGCGGGTGTGGGAAGGTAGCAACTATTTACAGTCTCTAGAGATCAAGTAAGAGAATGCCAAGGTGAGTCACACGTGTATACCACGTTCCGATTTCTCGCCCTGCTAGATGGTACCATTAATTCTCCTCATTCCCATAAGAGGGGAAGGGACTATAGTCAAATAAATGTGAGAAATGCCATAGAGATTAACAATGCTCATTAATAAAGACCTACTCACCCTTGTTAAAACCAGGAAGGACCAAACTCTTGAAAAACCTTAAGGATCACGAAAAAGAATAGAGGACAGAAGTTGTGGGAGGGGCAACAGGCATGATATAACTAACGGACCACAGGAAAAAGGCAAACCTTTAGCATCCTACCTGGCTTCTGTCTTCTCTATTTCAGATATATATATAGATATAGATATAGATATATAGATATAATTTTCCTTTGTAGGGCTGGAGGTATACCTCAGTATCTCACGCAAGGCCCTGCGTTTGATCCCCTGCACCATGCAAAAGATAAATAACCTTCCTTTCTGAATTGTGAGTCCTTAGGGCAGGAACTATTCTAATTAATCTCTCTGGGCATCTGGAGGAAGTTGGTCAGCCCTTCATCCTAACATTTTGCTGTTTAAACCCTGAGAGTTGGAGCTAACTGGAAGTCTGGGGCTGGACTCCAGATTATTCCTCCACGCCCTGCCTCCCACTTCGTAATCACCCCCAAAGGTGCAAGCCTTTTCAATCAGCTAATCTCGCCTACAATCTCATCTGTCCACTCAGTCCCAGCCCTTTCCTGGCTCTGCCACCCTTTCCTGATCCCAGTTGGAACACTCTCCTCTCTGCCCTCAAGAATTTGTCTTGTGCCAAAACACAACCTTACATGCTCAGTCTTCCCTTATATGTTCCCTCCACCACCTTGTTTAACTGAAACTTGGCTCTACCCTAACACCTCTCTCAAGCAGAAGTTGCTCATTTTCTGCCCCTATCCCTACCACCAAACATGTTTTTCCTCTTGTTAGCTCAAGCTTAAAAACCTCAAAATCATCTCAACTCTATCTCCTCTTCCTCTCTCTTCCTCCTCTTCTCCTCCTCCCCCTCCAAAACTCACCAAATCCTGTTGATTTTATCACTGAAAAGTGTCTCACATCTTCCCCTTATTTCTATTCTCACTGCCTCAGTTACCCTCTCCTAAACTGTATATTTTAACTAGGTTCCTGGCCTCCTCAGGCTCTTCTTCCAAAACGAAGAATACCCCACACAAGGCATTGCCGCGCAAGGCACTGGTTGCCCCTGTATTTCCTACAAAACAAGAACCAAGTACCTATCATATTCCAGACACTCTGTGAGGTACTGGAATAAAGCTAAATACACAGCCCCTGATTTCTTGGCTCATATTCAAAGTGTGTAAGAAACATTTTGTGGTAGGCCCTTCTAGAATACTGGATTTGTTTTTTCACCGACTCATCTCATCTTTATGAATCATTTATCTATCAGACACTTTTTTGCACATTACTATCTTTATTCCTCACATGAATTCATAAAAAAGGTATGATTCTTTGACCCCATTTTACAAATGAGGAAACTGACATCAAGATACTTGCCTCAGTTCACAATGCAAGCAGGTGGTAGAGGTCAAATTCAGGGGTGGGCCTGACTCTTGAGCACATGTTCTGCCCCTCACATTTTAAGTAGGACACTGAAAACTTGGAAAAGAGCCCAAATAGAATGACCATGAAGTGAAGAATCTTGAAACTAAGCAGGAAAGAAGGAAAGAAATGAAGGCACTTTGGTCTTCTGAAGAGTGAATTTTAAAAGAATATAATAACCAGGCACTCTGAGAAGCAGCAATCCCAGAATTCTAGGGGCTGGGGCAAAAGGATCACAAGTTGAGCTCAGGCTGGGCAACTTAGCAACTTAAGGAGAACCTATCTCAAAAATAAAAAAGAGCTAAGGATGTTACTCAGTGCAAAGTTCCTGGGTTCAATCCCCAGTACCCTCCTTCCCCTGAAACCATGGTGGCTGTCTCCAAATATTTGAAGGGTTGTCATGTGAAAGAGGAAGCAAACATTTGATGTTGCTCCCAAGAGCAGAGCTGGGCCAGGCCCATAGTGAAACTTACAGAGAGTAAATTTCAGCTCAAGTACCTTTTCTAACACAGCCCTCTAACCAACAAGAAGCTACAGAAAAATTTGTCAGAGATGTGTCCTGAGACATTCCTGCCGTGGGTGGACAAATGGCCTAGATCAGCATTTCTGTGCACATCAGAATTACCTAGGGTGGTTTTAAAGAACATACATGACTGAACCCATCCCTGACTCAGCAAAACAGAATCTTCGGGTGGGGGTAGGAGGAGACCATTATTGCAAGAATTGAAAATAAGGAAATAAGTCTGTAAGAAAGTTCACTTAAATTCTCAAAACAAGAAATATGAATGAACAATTAACATATGAGAAACTGTTCAAGTGAGCAAAGATACAAATTAGAACACTATGTCCTATCAGATTACGAAGATTAAAAAATATTACTAATCAATGTTGGCATGAGAGAGGGGAAATGAATACACTCACAGTCCACTGGTGAAAGAGTGCACTGGAATAACTTTAGGCAGAGCATGTTTAAGAAAACTTTGTATATGTGTGTAGTGCTGGGGATGGAATCCAGGGCTCGGAGCATGCTACACAGGTACTCTACCACTGAGCTACACTCCCAGTGCTAAGAGAATTCTTATCTACTTATTGACATGGGGTCTTAACATCATGTCCTGGCTGAGCCCAAACTCCCAGTCCTCTAGTCTCAGCCTCCGGTTAGGTGTGGAGGCGCATACCTGTAATCCCAGTATTTTGGGAGGCTGAGGCAAGAGGATTGCTTCAAACTGGAGGCCAGCCAGGGCTATACAGTGAGTTTAAAGCCAGCCTAAACTACATAGTAAGACCCTGTCTCAAAAATACCCTCTATTCAGCTGGGTGTGGTGGTGCATGCCTGTAATCCCAGCACTCGGGAGGCTGAGGCAGGAGGATCATGGCAAGTTCAAGAACAGCCTGGGTTACAAAGTGAACTCAAGGCCAGCCTGAACTGCATAATGAGACCCTGTCTCAAAAAAGACCAAAAAATAAAAAAATAAAGAATAAATACCCTCTAGTCTCAGTCTCCAGAGTGGCTGGGATTATAGGTATGAGCTACTTCATCAGTTTAAGGGGAATTTTTAATACTAAAAGTAACATAATCTTTGAGCAAGCAATTCCATTTATCCTAACAGGAAAATCTACCAAGTTGAAAAATGCCTTCTAAAAGATGTTCATTCAATTAATGTTTAGACCAGTGCTACTCAAGACAACTTTCTGCAGTGATGGAAATGCTCTGTATCTACTAGCCACTAGCCACACATGGCCACTGAGCACCTGAGCTGTGGTAAATGCAATTTAGGAAATGATTTATCTTAAATTTAAAGGTCCATGGGCTCATGTTTATAACAGTATAACATAACCTAAGGGTTCATGTTTACAACAGCATAATATTAGAAACTACAAAAATATCAAACAATAAGAGATGATTTACCTATGGTACACCTACAGTGGAATTGTTGGCAGACTTATTAAACATAGTTATGTAAATTTATATTTATTAACATGAAGAAATGTTCATAAGACATTGACAAATGAAAAAAAATTATTTCAAAGATTGTGATGTATTTCAATTCATATATTTTCATATATGTATACAGAGAGATACAGTTTTGAAATACATACATTTGAGTATTAACAGAATATTAACAGCGTTCCTTCTGAACAGTGAGATGCTAATGATTTACCTTTTTGCTTTTCTAAGTTTTCCACAATAAACATGCACTTATTATCTAATAAAGCAATCAAAATTTAAAAGAAGTCTTCCTCAGGATCAAAATAGGCAAAGACTCAATGCATAGGAGTTTTAAAACACATTTATCTTAGAAAACAAGTTTTACTATTAAGTGCTTAAGTAAGGGTACAGCAAGAAGAGCTCTCTGGTTTCACAGCAAACTACATGAGTCTTTTGGACAGATCCATGAGGAGTGGCTTAATCTAAGCATAAATCTCATGCTTAGGTTGGTGGGTGTGTGTGTGTGTGGCAACAGGACACACAGAATATGCACAAAAATCCACTTGAAGTTCTTCCTACCCAATACTATAATGCCAGCATTGGTTAACTTTCCTCTCTCAGTTCCTTGGGAGCTGAACTAAGTCACTGAACTAAAAAGGTTTGGTCAACAAGCCCAAATTAGGCTGGGGATGTAGCTCAGTAGTAGAGCACTGAGCTGGCATGCATGAGGCTCTGCGTTCAATCCCCAACACAGAAAAAAAGCCCAATTTGAAAGTGGCTTTATTCCATGGTGTAAGTTCTCACCTCCTTACCAATGAAGCTATGGAGTTTGTCCTAGATTAAATACTTTCCAAAAATTCCGTGGGAAGAGAGAGCAGCTCTGCTGGTTTTCAGGGCTTCCCTAAGTGGGAATATAACAGACACTCTCTGCAAAGGTAGTTGTGAATGGCAGTGGCGGGTGGGGGACATCAACAGCTGCAGACCCTTTTAGCCCTTCTCGGCTCCTGCAGATCTTCTTTCTCTGGAAGTCATCAAGTGAAATCTGACCAATGCCAGCCAGGGGACACCAAGCAAACACAGTAGGTCCTCAAGAGGGGACATAATAAACTGGTTATCAAACGTCTTTGAGGCTCAAATAGTTATATCCTGAATTATCACAAAACATCATTAAAACTCTGCATTTTAAACATGTATATGTGTAAAGGCTTCTCCATTACTCACACACACTCAGTTGTAATGTTTCTCCCCAAGCCACTCTTGAGATTATCACCGTCAATAGTGATTCTGTAATTATCCCTTTCCCTGGTTTAAAATTGACCTTCATAAAAATGCTGAACTTACAGGAACATGCAGCAGTGAAACAACCTCTTTCTCTGTCTGTTTCATTATGTAGTTAACAGATTCATGGAAGTACTAATTCTGAATGAAAGCCTGAATACACAACAATATGCTATATATAGCACAAGCTCAGTCCTTCCGAATTTTTCCAACATTGAGTAAAACTGAATGTTAGCAGCATGCCAACAAGGGTACAATTGTAAAATTAAAAAAAAAAAACCTACACAGGAAATACTGTATATTTGTCCAGCTTGGTGAGTTTTCCAAGTTCTAAGGAGAGATAGACTAGAGGAAAGCTGCACTAATGACTCCAACTCATGTTGAAACTCTAACATTAGTATCTTGGGTTCCTAACAGCAAGTGTAAATCCTACCACAGCTGTCCCTTAATAAACACTTGGGGCTTAAATCAGAAAAGACCAGAAGTTTTGGTGGCAGCTGCAACACTGTCCTTGCTCTCCAGTCACCCATGGCTTCACAGCTCTTTGTGTCAGAAATGCAAGCAGAGGGAAGAAAGAGAGAGGGAGGGAGAAAGAGAAAATGACCCAGAGGATCATTTAAGAGTTACATTCCAGGGCCAGGGATTTAGCTCAGCAGGCATAACCGTCTGCTTGGTAAGTGTGAGGTTGTGAGTTCAATCCCTGGTACTGGGGAAAAAAAAGAGCTACATTCCATTTAAACCTGTTTCCTTATTTCTTATTGGAGTGAACTACTTACAAATAGCAATTTTGAAGGTGCTAGGAAGAACCTCAAATTGATTTCTGTACACAATCTGGGTTTCCTGTTGACCTACACACACACACACACACACACACACACAGACACACAAAGAATTCAGTGGGAACTAAAAATACAAATGAAAAACCATCCTCATTTTATTATAATTATAGGACACTTAGCATCGTGTCTTGCACATGGTAGAGGTGCAATAGACATTGGCTGATTTATTACTAGACTCTGTTCTCCCCATTCCAAAAATGTCAATATGGACCACATACTAGAGTAATGAATAAACATCGATCCTCTGCGTTGTTCGATATAAATGCTAAAAATCAGTGTCCTTGGTCTCATGTAAGCTACCCTGATGGGGAAACCATGGCTACTGGTGGTGGCTCCAAGAAGAGTCTCCTCCCATTAACAGTTTGAGCAGCTGAACCTGTGTTGCACAAATTTTTTTTTTAAAACCTAAAAACCTAGAATGTTAACTTTTTGCTGCAGAAGCTAGCAAGTCAAATGCCGGTCAAATCCCAGTCCTTTGCTGCCTCCCATTTATTCTCTGGAGACCATCTGCCTACCTCACAGCTCCCTCCACACGATGTGGCAGCAGAGGGCCAGCAGACCCTGCTCAGGAAAGGTTTTCCTTTTGCTTGAATGGGGTAAGTATTCCCTGTGCTATGCAGCTTAAATCACTTGCTAATAATCGGCAAAGATGAGAGCCCTGGTACAAATGCCCTGCACACAGCTTGTCTTCCTCTCCTAACTGTCTGTGATGACAAGCTTGGTCCGAATTTGACCTCAACAGGTCCTCACTCCCAGATCAGAATGAAGCACACAATAAGCCAAATCCACTAAAACAACATTAAAGGTCTAGGTTTAGCTTCACTAAACAGCAGGATTAAACTTTCAAGGGTCCAGCCACGATAAAGAGATTTCTTTAAAGCCACTTGGCTTAGCACGGTTGTAGCTATTAGGGATCAGATTTTTATCTCAAAGGTACATATTTTACCTTTGATCCTCCTCCAGAACTCTCACTAATGTCAACTTTCTCCACTGCTGGAATCAGACCCCTGACCGATGGTTTTATTGCTGACTCTACAAGATCAACAGAAATATTACAAGGAAAAGCTGTGAAGTTCCCTTCCCAAGACAAGTTGTGTTAACAAAAAGCCCTCTCTTAAATGGAGAAATTTAAACACAGCAAAGGACGCACTGTAAGAGAGAGCGGAGAGGCAAAAACAAACAAAAATTCTTCCAAAGACCCAACTAACGAAACAAAACACACGCTAATTAACCAGTCCAATTGCTTATTTACTTTACGGTTTGTTCGCTAGTCCAGGAAATTGGCCACAACTGCCTCGAAAACAGAAGGGGCAAGTGCGGGTTAGCACCGTCTACTCCCCTCCCTAGTCAGACAATCGCAGTGTAGCCAAGGGTGCGACTGGAGGGCTCCCAGGCGTGCTCTTGCACCACCATACCCCAGCCCTGCAGCCTAGATGGCACGTCCAGCCCCAAGCGGTGGGTGCCTGCCATGCTTGGAGTGGCACACCTCATTTTCCCCTAAACCTCATCCCTTTGCCACTGCAGCGCTCACGGGTCTCAGGGGACACCCTCATTCATCTGCGATCTACCCCGCGTCCACTCGCCCGCGGAACCCTGTTGTTCCCAATCCCTTCCCTCCGTGGTAGCAGCACCAGCACCCCTTCAACACCCATCGCCACCCCTTCTCTCCCCGGTAGCAGGAGGAAGTTGCTCTGCTTCCTCTGTTCTCACCGCCCGCCCGAGCTTGGGCGCCCGGGGTTTTTTGGGTGGGGTTCTTTTTTTGTGTGTGTATACGTCGTGTGTGTGTGCGCACGCGAGTGTGTGTGTGTGTGTGTGTGCAAAAGGCTCATCGCATCCTTCCGCCTAGGCTGCCTCAGGTGCCTGCCGCGGGAGAGAATCGGGGACTCCTTGTGTCCTGGTCCCCCACTCTTTGTGCCAGGTCCACAGCTTCGAGAGGTCTGCTCTGTACCTTACACCCCCGCCCCCGCCGGTCGGCGTCCACCCCAGCGCGCGCCTCAGCAGTGCCGGGCGGTCCCAGCGCTGTCAGCGGGCGCCTAGGAGTCGGACCCTGGCCGGCAGCCGCCAGCGCGAAAACTTGCTGGAGCGGAGAAAGAGAGCTCGCAGCATACCGGGCGGCCGCCCAGGCGCCCCTCCTGCCACGGGCCCGCGCGCGGGAAGCCACCGCGTCGCTCCCTGCAAGAGCGGGTCCCCCGAGACGTCCCGTCCCTCGGCCACTCACCAGCATCACCGAGCCCCGCACAGCCTCGGACACGCTCTGTCGGAGCTCAGCCGCCGTGCCGGGCTTGCTGAGCCGCTTAGTGAATTTGCGCACTTCGGCCATGGCAGAGGCGGCGGCGGACAGGTCTCGATGATCGTCCTCACTGCCCCGGGGTCGGGGCGGCCACAGCCGCTGTTGCTGCGGGTTTTAGACGCGGGCCGGCCACATCGCAGCTCGCGGCGCCGCGGTTCCCGCTGCTCCTCCCTCCCGCACGCCGCTCCTCCCTCGTTCACTCCTCGCTCGCTCGGCTCGCTCACCGTCCTGCCCAAGGCGGCGGCGGCGGCAGCTCCCTCCCGTCGAGAGGGAGTCGGAGCTGTAGTCGCCGCCCGCTTTAGGAGGAGGGTGTGTCGGGCGGGGAAGGGTGCGTGGAGGGGGAGGGAGTTCTGGAGGTGGGGGCGAGGGTCACGAGGGAAGAGGGGGGAAGTGGCAACCACTTGGGCTCCGCCCGCAGCTGAGGTTGCTGGTGAAGCCGCATCCGGGAGGCGAGAGGAGGCTGCTTCTTGTTTCCAGTGTGGAGCGGGAGGAGGGTCGAGAAGGGTGATGAAATGCCTCGGAGACTGGACCGCGCACTGCCCCAGGGCTGCTCTCTCGCTCACTCGCCCCAGAGACTGCGCGGTGCCCCCGGGAGGGTTGGGGAAGTCTCACCGCCGCCCCCCTGCAAGCCCGGAAAGCAAGGCGGCAAGGGGCTGCGACACAGCCGCAGCGTGGAGCAGCCGCCTATTGTGTGCTACTCCGAGGTAGGGCTGAGCCTGTGCCGCTGAGGAAAAAGAGCAGGTTTTTGGCCGCAGAGGCTCTCCCAGATTCTCCTCCCCTCCCACACTCTTCTCTTGTCCAGCCGCCCACCTCACAGGGGCAAATCCTGGGAAGGAGCAGGCTTCAGGAATTGTGACTTGCTGTGGTGACGTCCCCTCCCCCAGGAGGGGGAAGGCTAGATGGTGGGGTCTGAACCTGGGACAGGTTGTGTGGTTCAGCAGTGACTGGCCAGGACTGAGGTCTGTGACCCCGGGAAGGCCATGGCCTGGGTTTGGAGGACTTGCCAATCTTCTAGGAGCGTTTACAAGTGCCCCATAATCACCTTTCCCCCTCTATGTCCTACTGTTATCCTTATCCTCTCCAGCTGCCAAGAAATTGTTTTTCCAAGACTCAAAGAACATCTTCTGCCTAGGTATAAAACACACATGCTTAAAACAGAAGACGGGAATCTTGAAGCATTAGTGACTCATCACTGGCTCTCCCTAAGAGCAAAGTGAGAAGCTCCACTGCACCTGGCAGATTTCTATCTTGTTACTTCACTTGTTGAGAGTTTGAAAATGGTCCATGATATGGGGAACCAAGCAAGCCTCCTGAGAGGACTCTTACCACTTCCCATGTGGCACTTTCCCTGCTTTTCCCAACTTCAAAGAGCAAACAGACACTCCTACATAGGAGACTTTGTTATGGAAACAAGGGCATACCTGATGATCTCTGTGAACCCTGAAACCACCAAGTCCCTTAGCAGCAAGCAACCATCACATGAATCCCAATAAAGCACAGATATAGATCCCTAAAGAACCTGGGACCTAGAAGTCCTTTAAAGACAGAGGCACTGGCTTTGCACTGTGTGTGTGTGTGTAAAATTTGTTAATTGTTGCACAGAGGTGGATCAGTACCAATTCATGCCCTCTGTTCTGTGAATGCCTGTGTAGCTCATTCTTGATCACCTCCATAATACTTTTTCCTTGTAAGAGAGCTCAGAAGCTGCTTCAGGGCTATGAGGGTGATAGTGGATAACCTTTCATTATAACTGATTTTAAAGGAAAGGCTTTCAGTTTTTCCCCATTTAATGTGATGTTGGCAGTAGCCTTGTCGTAAATGGTTTTTATCAGATTGAGATAAGGTTTTTCTATACCAGTGGTAGCAAACCAATGCACCTACGTATCATTGAAAGCTGTAAAAGGTTTGCCATCACTGTTCTGTACCTATTCAGGGTTTGTTTGTTTGTTTGTTTGTTTACTCATGAATATCTGTTGGATTTTGTGAAAGGCTTTTTCTGCATCTGTGGAGATGATCATATGATTTTTGTACTGTTTATGTGATATATTACATTTATTGATTTGCATATGTTGAACCATCCTTGCATCCCTGGGATGAAGCGTGGTCATAGTGCATGATTTTTTTAATGATTTGTTACATTCTGTTTGCCAGTGTCTTGTTAGGGATCACTGCACCTATGTTCATTAAAGAGCTTGGCCTGGAACCAAGAAGGAAACTAAACCTAACCCCTCTCTCACCCTCCCCTCCCCCACCTCGGTGAGCCAGCCAGCCATTTGCAGGGGAAAGAACAGCCCCCTCCTCAGCAGCCAACTGATTCAATTAGGAGGGACTGTATTGTTTGATTGACTTTGCAAGTCTAAAGCTGATAGTCTGAGCAACTCTTTAGAGGACAATATGCAATATAGGAACCATTATAGATTTCCTACTGTCTTATCACCGTTTCTATTCATTTTATTGTTCTGTTTTATTGCACCTTTTTCATTTCTAATTGCATTGATATGGATCTTGTCTTTGTTTTGTAAGATTGGTTAAGGCTTTGTCTATTTTGTTTATTTTGAATAATCGCTCTCTAATTCATTGTTCTTTGTATTTTTTGTCTCAATTTTATTGATTTCTGTTTTGATCTTTGTAATTTCCTTCCTTGTACTAACTTTAGATTTGTTTTTGTTTTTCTAGGATCTTAAGGTGCATCGTTAAGTTATTTGGGCACATTCTGCTTTTCTGATGTGGGCATTCACAGCTATAAACTTCCCTCTTAGGACTGCATTTATTGTGTCCCATGCTTCTAGTTCTGATATGATGTTCTGGAACTATTGTTTGATTCTAAAAACTGTCAAATTTCTTGATTTATTTTGTTACCCATTGATTATTGCAGAGTGCATTGTTTAATCTCCATAATTTCGGTGGTTTCCTTTGCCATTAATTTCTAGTTTCACTGCACTATCATCTGACAATATGATGATATAGTTTTGATTCTTTTGTATTTATTTAAGCATGATTTATGTGCTAATATGTGGTCTATTTTTAGAGAAAGTGCTATATGTGGCTGAGAAAAATGTATATTCTGTTGCTGAGTGGAACATTCTGTAGATAATTATTAAATTCATTTGTTGAAAGGTGTGGCTCGACTCTGGTATTTCCTTGTTGATTTTTTGCCTAATTAATCTATTTGTGATAGGGCCGGGAGTTTGGCTCAGTGGCTTAAGTGCCTGTCTGGCAGGCACGAGGTTGTGAGTTCGAACCCCGGTGCTGAAAAAAAAAATTTATTTGTGATAGTGGGGTATTGAAGTCCCCCACTAAAACTGTGTTGATGTTTATCTGATTTTTTTCTGATAGTGTTGCTTTTATGAAGTTGGGTGTGCTGATGTTCACTGCATTTATACTTATAATTGTTATCTCTTTCAGTTGAATTGTTCCTTTAGCCAATATGTAGTGACCTTCTTTGCCTCTCCTGGTCAGTTTTGGCTTGAAGTCCACTTTGTCTGAAAATAGGATAGCTACTGCTGCTTGTTTTCAGGTGGAGAGCTAACTTAGAAGCATGGTCAAGAAAAGCCTCTTAGAGGAGGTGAAAAATCAAGCTGGATCTTGAAAAGCAGAAGCACCAGCAGGTAGATCACTGCAGGCAGCACAAATGTTAAGAACAAAGACTTGGAGATGGAAGCAGATTTCATGTGTTCAAAGACCAGAAAAAAGGCTTGATAGTCTGGAGCATGAAAAGAAGAGGAATGGTACTCAATGGAGTAAGAGAAAGAGGCGATTTCTGCAGAGCCTTGGAGCCATGGGAAGCGTATGTCACACTGATGGTGCACAAACACCATCTGGCCATTGTGCAGGTTTCATGTTCATACCTGAGAATGTGATTTTACTTTCTCTGCTTTAGGACTTCTATTTAATTACATAAGCATAAAGCATAGTGCTGCGCACTGAGAGAGGATCCAGGATGAATTAAAGACCCTATTCCTTTCAGGAAAAAAAATGAAAGTCTACAAGAGAATCCATTTATGAGGGAAGGTAGTATGTGAACAAGGCCATACTCAATCTATTAGGTAGGACAATCACATCTGATGAGAATCTTTTGAACTAAACATCAAAGAATGAGTGGGATCTGGACAGAGCTACACTTATATAGTAAAAGGACATTGTATGGAAAATTTCTCAGTCTTCAAGAGGGCATTGTATTGAGCAATTTCTTTTCTCCATCTGTTAAATAGTTTGGATTTTTGTCAAAATTTACCTGTCTTATTAACACTATCCTAATTAAACCTGTGATAAAATATTACAAATGCCGTTGAGCCCTTTGACCTATCAAGTATCTTGGATGAATCAATGCCAATGAAAACCTTTTACATACAAACCCAGATGCTTGTATCAAGGTTGTCACTGTATCAATGTTTGTCATAAAAAATATTAGAAAAAAATCTAAATGCCCATCTGTAAGAAACTGCTTTATCATCAGTCTCTCGACCAATGCCTACACAGTGAGGGGCTAAAAAAGCATTAGTTCACTGAATGAATGAATGAATATACATGATTCATTCAAATTAAGGAATTCTTTTCAGATATTAAAAAATAATAAGGTATATATGTATGTACTTACATGGAAAAAACTCCAAAAGATATTGATTAAAGCAAGTTATGAATCAATTCTGTTTTTGAAAAAATAATATGTATGTACATATGTATGGCCCTGTCCATGAGCTAATAGTGGCAGTCTCATGGGTGGGAGGGTGGGAAGGAGAAGGTGTGAGCAAAGATCATTTCTCTTTCTTTCTCCTTTTTCATGGTGACAGAGTCTCACTACATAGCCCAAAATCGCCTTAAACTTGTGATCTTCCTGCCTCAGTGACCAGAAAGCTGGGATTACAAGAGTGCAACACCAAACCCAGCTAAACTTTTACATTTTACCATCTAAGTGGTACCACCATACCTGGCTATAGTTTTTATATTTAAACATATGTTACTTTAAATAAATTCACAAATTTACTTCCTCAGTCACATGAGTCATATTTTACAGGTTCAGTAGCCAAGTATGACTAGTATCTACTCTATTGCGCAGGGCAGGTCTAAAATAGTGCCCAGCACATAAGAGCCACTCAATACAAATTGTATGAGATTTTCCAAAGAGAATGTCTCCATGTGAATAAAATAAAACAAAGCAGAAACAATCATGATGTGATACTCAATTCTATGCATTGCTGAGGCCTTTATAACAACCAAGCTGTAATTGTGGAGAACTGCATAGTCTCCAAAGCACATTTATATCCATTATCTCCTTCAATCCTAAGAATAATTTTGAGAAGTAAGCAGAATTGAGATTATTTCTCCCATTTCACAGATGGAGAAACCAAAAAAGATTAAGTCTCACAGTATTTGGCAGAGCCGGGAATATCAGCTAGCTACCCATAAGGATTTTCCACCCTTTTCCCTCAAGGGAAGCTATAGATGTTGTAAGTAATGATATGCTTATAAAAATGCCAGTGTGAGATTCTTATGTATTTCAAATGTTGTAGAAAGCATAAGGGGTTATTTTTTCCTGTGTAAATGAATATTCCTTCCTGAGAAATTTATCAAGAGACCAAATGATCAAAGCTGGGGAAAAGAGATGAAGACTTGGTAGCTGCAGAAACTAACCCTGGGGCAGAGTTGAAAACATGAAACTAGAAGTTTTAGGTCACTTTCGGGACCCATAGGTTGTGTCCAGAAAATGCAAGGACTGAGAACAGGGAGAAGGAAGTAGATACATGGAGTTTGGAGCAGATCTGAAAAATTGCCTATCTTAGCTACACAGAAGGATAAGACAAAAGAATCCTGAGTTCCATGCCAGCCTGGACAACTTTGTGAGATGCTGTCTCAAAATAAAATGAAAAGGATTGGGGATGTAGCTCAGTTATAGAGAGCTTACCTAGCATAGGCGAGGCCCTGGGTTGAATTCTCAGCATGAAAAAGGGAGAGAGAGAGAGAGAGAGAGAGAGAGAGAGAGAGAGAGAGAGAGAGAAGAGGAAGTTGGAAGGGAGAGAGGGGAAAGGAAGGAAGAAAGGAAGGAAGGAAGGAGGGAAGGAAGGGAGGGAGGGGAGAGGAAAAAAGAAGGGAGGGAGGGAGGAATTGCCTAACCACTCATTTTTAGTACAAAGTGCTTCTCTGTACAGAAGACAAATGAGTGTTATAGTTTAGATCTAAAGTGTTATAGTTTAGATCTAAAGTGTCCCCCCAAAGGAGGGTGACTGCATCACAGGGCACTACACTCATCATTAGATTCATTCACTGTGAGTTCATAGAGGAATGTGCTTTTAGGGGTTTGGTTAGAGGCTGGCCGCTGGGGCTGGGGCATGGAAGAGTCTATCTCTCTCCTTGGGTCCTCCTTTGGGGTTCTGCTTCCTGGCTGCCATGACATGAGCAACTTTTTGTCTGCCATGCCCCTCTGCCATCCTGTTTCTGCCTCAGAGCCTGCCAACCATGGACTGAAATTGTGAGCCAAAATAAACCTCTCCTCTTTTAAATTGTAGGTTTCAAATATTGGGTCCAGTGTTGAGCAAAGTGCCTAAGAGACTGGGTTTAGTTCAGAGATAGGAAAACAAACCAATTAAGAGATGGGGCAATCTCACAGCCTAGAGAAAGGAAATGGAAAACAGTTTGACACCTAGTAGGTGACAATCCATACTACCAAATAAAAAAGATCTTACCTCTATTAATGTAAGAAACTGGGCTTACTAGTAATAAATGCAACCAAAGCTGAAGGGAATACTAAGGGGAAAGGAGGAGGAGTTAAAGTTTATTGAGTTCTCACTAAGTGCTAGGTACTGTTGAACTTCTGTTCTCTGGCCACCATGGAGAGCAAACAAGAATATAAGAACCCAAATGATTAGGGCCTATGTGAAAGTTTAGAATCAACATGATCAGGACAGCAAAGTGGTAAGCACTAGGGTAGAAGAGTCAGGCTGAACTGGGTTCAAATTCTGGTCTCCATATTCTCTAATGGAGTGAACGTCAGTAGGTCATTTTGTTCACTATAAAATGGAAATAATAACTGTACTTATCTTACATGTTTGTGGAAATTTAATGAGCTGCTTCGGTGCCCCTGCAGTACCAGCTGCAGTCATCATTGGACCACAGTCACATATGAGACTCAGCCCGAACCACCCAAATAAGCTCTTCCTGAAATTCCTGACCTACAGAATCCATGAGAGACAATAAAGCAAGTAAGTTTTTGGGTGATTTTTTGTGTAACAGGTAATCACTGGCATACTATCATTAAAACAAGAAAAAGGCCACTGTCAAAATAGATAAATAAAAAGAAAAACATCTGCAAGTCATACATCCGATAAGAATTCGGTATTCAGAATATATATATGTATAAACTCTTACAGTTTTAAAAGAAAAAACCAAACAAACCAAATAAAAATGGGCAAAGGACTTGAACAGAGATTTCACTAAAGAAGATGTATAAAAGGCCGACAAGCACATGGTAAAATACTCGGCCTCAGTAGTCATTAGAGGAATGCAAATCAAAACTCCACTGAGATAACACTTCACACCCACTAGTATGGCAATACACACACACACACACACACACACACACACACACAGAGACAGAGACAGAGACAGAGACAGAATGACAAGAATTGACCAGATACAAATGAACTGGAACCCTGTACATTGTTTGTTGGAATGTTAAATGATGCTACTGTAGAAAACAATTTAGTATCTCAAAAAGTAAAGCATAGAATTGTCATATGACCTAACAATTGCACATCTATATATCCAAGAGGAATGAAAACATATGTTCACACAGAAATTTGTACATGAATATTTAAAGTAGTGTTATTTGTAGTAGCCAAAAAGTAGGATTGACCCAAATGTCCACCAGTAGATGAACTGGTAAACTGTGGTAAACAGACAGTATAATGGAATACTAGTTGGCCATAAATAGGAACGCATTAGCAATACATGCTGCAATATGGATAAGCCTCCAAAAAATGCTGAATGAAAGAAGCCAGACACAAAAGATTATGTGATTCCTTTCATATAAAATATCCAGAACAGGCAAACCTATAGGCACAAAAAGCAGATTAGTAGTTGTCAGGCATTGGGGAGAGAGGGAAATGGGGAATAATTATTTATAGACACAGGGTCTTCTGGGGTGATGAAAAGTTTTAAACTAGATAGAGGTCATGGTTGGACAGCAATTTAAATGCCCTAAATGTGACTGAGTCACACATTTCTAGATGGTTAACTCTGTTACGGAAATTTCAGTTTAACAAAAAATACAGCAAAAAAAAAAAAGTTTGTGGTGGTGGTACATGAGACAAGATTAGCAAAAAGCTGGTAGTTGCTGAAGCTTGTGAGGGTATGTGAGGGTTTATTAAACTACACTTTCTGCTTTTGGGGAGGTCATATATACAAATTTCCATAATGAAAACTAAAAAGAGCAGTTGTGCTTGTGAAACTGCAGTAATGTGATATGTATTATCTGTTTGCACAAACTTCCTTACTCTCAAAGTCTTAAAGCTAACCTTGCCTTGACAAACTGCTTATCTGTGCTGGTTTGCATGGACAATGGAGGGGAAAAAACCCCAAACATTGCAAGCAGTAAGGTCTAAGGGAACATATTTGTAGTTTTATTAGGTGAAAATCTGAATGTTAAATGGTATGCTCTGGCCAACAACTTCTAAATGTCTACAAAAGTTCACCAAGATCATGAAAACCTGATGACCAGGAAGTTAACATATAGGCGACATTTAGCAACGTAGCATCATGCTGAAATATGTTGCCCTCCCCAACTATTGCAGTTTCTGTAACATTTTCAGAAGTATGTAATAACATACATACCACTAATGCTGCCACACTGAACATTTCTAGAGAATGCTGCTTGCATCACAGACCGTATGAATGGCGCTTCCTGCACATAGACAGCTTGTTGAGCGATAAGCAACTGGCCCTGTGCTATGTAAACTCATTCTCTTCATTCCCCAGGGATACTTAGTTGAAAGAAAAGTTATAAATAAGCCAAACCAGTTTATGGGACTCAAACTGTGTCTGAGTCTAATAAAGTCACAATAAATAAATGTAAATATAAATGGTTAGAGCCTTTAATCTCTAAGAACTCAGAAAATGAGTCATTCAGAGTAAAGTAATTATTATTTCTTGTTTTTAGGAATGAGTGAGTGGCAAAAAAGGGGAAGCAGTGATAGAATATTTATTTTAGGAAATGGACAATGAAAGGGAGAAGAGCTATCTATATTGTTTATAGATAAGCATGTATATACAGAAGTATAAAAATTAGCAATGAGAAATATAGGCATAGGTTTAATATGTGTATATGTATGTATGTGCACACATACCTATGTGCACTTTCAAACATGTATGTGCATATGGAGGAGCATACAATGCTAATTAACAAACTTGAAAATCTCTTGCAGTGAACAATTATATGTACAAATATCATACATACATAATGTTGTATATGTATATCCTAATTGTGTAACTGTTTAGCTTGTGCAGAGGGTGCAATGAAAGAATTTAATGTTTAGGAAGATCCCAGGTCCAAAGTTTTCAAATGGACTGCCATTCAAGATTGCCGAAAAATAAAATCTCAGAAAGCTCTTTACCAGGAATACTGTAAGAAAGACAAGATGTGAAAATAAAAACAAAAAATACAGGTTCTTTGACATGCACAGCCATTTAAAGAGAAATGTGGAACCAGATCAATAGCCATTAAGAATTAAATACAAAAAATAAATCCTCTGGGACCAGATATAACTCAGTGGTTCACCACCTGCCTTGCAAGCTCAAGGTCCTGAGTTCGGTTCCCAGAACACATACACACAAAAAATACCTTTAAGAGGGAAAAATTGAAAATTGCTCTCTTCCTAGCTGAAAAGTAACACAATGGCAAAGCACACAATCTGGAGTGACATTCACAAAC
The DNA here is from genome assembly GCA_004363535.1 of Dasyprocta punctata. Taxonomy (NCBI): domain Eukaryota; kingdom Metazoa; phylum Chordata; class Mammalia; order Rodentia; family Dasyproctidae; genus Dasyprocta; species Dasyprocta punctata. Next base: position 84,671 of record RJWM01000115.1, on the reverse strand, counting down.
CAGAAGGCTACAGCTAACTACATGAGGTCCCCAAGCTAGAGGAAGCCCAGAACTAATTAAAGGAATAAAGAATTAGAATAGTTGCTACAGCACAGTAGACTCAGGAGGATTTCCCACATGTATTCCACCAAGAGAAATTTCCCCCTTTACCAACTCTATCATCTATCTGTCTATCTGTCTATCTATCTATCCTGAGGAGAGAACCCAGGACTTTCCACATGCTAGACAAGTGCTATACTACTGAGCTCCATCCTCAGCCCCAAAGCATACCCTTAAAATTAGCACATGTGAGGCTGAGGCAGAAGAATCATGAGTTCAAAGCCAGCCTAAGCCTCCTAGAGACCCTGCTTCAAAAAACCACTGGAGCCGGGCATGGTGGCCCACACCTATAATCCCAGTACTTGGGAGGCTGAGGCAGGAGGGTCACTGAGAGTTTGAGGCCAGCCTGGGTTACATAGAGAGATCCTGTCTTAAAAAAAAAAAAAAAAACCTGGAAAAAAAGTGAACACATGTGGCTGAAATTTACCAGGAGCTCAAGACATAATGTTTGTTTGAATTAAAATACACAAACAAGGCTGGTCGTGGTGGCACATGCCTATAATCAGGAGGTTAAAGCAGGAGGATCACAGTGAGTTTGAGGCCTGCCTGAGCTATGTAGTGAATTCAAGACCACCTTGAACTATACAACGGGACTCTGTCACACACACAAAAAGAATACAGTAGACAACTATGCAAGAAAAATGTTTTACTGACAAACTAATTTCCTCAAGAAAATATTACAATTCAGTTCATATGCTTTAATTTTTTACAGGACATCAAAATATCTATGGCAATATACAGTATTTAAAAGTTGAAATTATTTTTATTTGACTTAGAAAAATATTAATTAATTAAGTTTGAGTATCTTGTATTTTTATATTGTCTTACAAAGTAAGAGACAAGAAGCACTGTTCAAAAAAGAATACAAGCAGGGCGTGGGGGCACACGTCTTTAATCCCAGCACTCAGGAGGCTGAGGTAGGTGGAGTGATTGTGGGTTCGAGGCCGGCTTGGGCTACAACGTGAGCAAGGCCAGCCTGAACTACATAGTGCTACCCTGCCTCAAAGAAGCCAGGGCTGGGAGTTTGGCTCAGTGGCTTAAGTGCCTGCCTGGCAGACACGTGGCTATAAGTTCAATCCTTGGTACTGGAAAAAACAAAAACAAGAAAGAATATACCTTTTGTGTCTTCTCATTGGATATTTTAATATTATGAACAATTGTGTTGAGTAGGAATTTTATATCATGTCATTCAACAAGTGTATATTGAATACCTGCTGTGTGCCACACATCAGTAGATACAGACTGCCATGCTATAGGTACAGACAAAAAACTCTGTTCACACAGAGTTTATGTTCTACTGTGGAGAGACAAACATTAAACAAAATACAGGCAATAAGCGCTATAAGAAAACAAAATAGTGAAAAGGAGAAAAATAAGGAACCTGGGGGTACGAATAGATTGCAATTTAAACAGAGTACTCACAGAAGGCTTCACAAAGAAGGTGGCATTTGAGCAAAAGCTGCAAGAAGGGAAGGTGGGGGGTTGCGTGTCTGTCTGGGGTCACAGCATTCCAGACAGAGGAGACAGCAAATGCAAATGCCTGGAGGCTGGAGCATTATTGGTGTAGTTGAGAAAGAGCAAGGAAGCTGGGGGGCTTGCCATGAATGGGCCAGGGACAGAAGAAAGAGAGCACAAAGGTCACAGGAAGTGGAGGCCTGGCACCATTGTAAGGATGCTGGCTTTCGCTGAGTGCAACAACAGCCAGGAGAGTTCTAAGGAGACCGCTATGCTCCTTCAGTGCTGTGTGGTAGACACACCCAAGGGACCAAGGCTGCACACAAACGTGGAGCCCATTCTCAGAAACAGTTGATTGTTATCTCAAAAAGAGATGATGATGCTTTGTCCCCTGGTGTTAATGGAGATTGTGAAACAGTCCTGTCTTTTGAAAGTAGAGCCACTAGACATTGTTGATGAACTGGATTCAGGGTGTGAAAGAGGTGTGTTTTGGGTTGCCCGGATATTTGGGACCTATACAACTGGAAAAATCAAATGGCCATTAACTGAGATGTGGAAGCCTCTGGAGTGTTTTGTTTGGACATAATAAGCCTGAGGATGCCCATAATAAAACCAGGGAGTGTTACTGAGTGATTGGTTGGGTCCAGTCCCAGGTGACTATTGAGCCCCTGAGGTATGGCTGGTTTGAGTTGAGATGTGGTGTAAGGATAAGATATTCACCGGATTTCGAAGACATCATACAGAAAAAAGAAAACAAAATGTCTCATTAGTAATTTTAATATTGATCACATGTTGAAATTATATTTGGATATATTGTGTAAAATAATGTGTTACTGGCCTGGGAATTTATCTTAGTGGAAGAGTCCTTATTTAACATGTATGAGGCCTTGGGTTCAAGGCCCTGGGCTCAGTCCCCAGCACCACAAAAAAAGAGAGAAAATATATATTACTCAATTTAATATTATCTGTTTCTTTTTACTTTTTAAATATGGCTAATATTTAATATTATTTTTGTGGCTCACATTATATTTCTATTAGAGCACACTGGTACAGATGATGTATGAAACCACAAACACTGGATGAGATTACCAAAAGAATGAGAGGAGTAGCTAAAGAAAAATCTAAAGATTGGGACCTCATCAACAAGATAGATAGATAGACAGATGGATAGATAAATAGATAGATTCAACTTGTATTGAGCAATTATTGTAAACAATTGAGCACATTCATTACACAAACACACACACACACCCATGTAACCACACCCTACTATATTTCAAGTGTAATTTAATATGAAAAGCCATTTTAAACAGACTCATTGGAACAAATAGAGGAACACAAATCTTCTGTTTCATAATATTTAAATAATCTTTAATTCATTTGTCTCAGAAATTATTATTTTGTTGGGTTTGGTGACACACATCTGTAATCCCAACACTCTGGGACCCCAAGGTAAGAAGATTGCAAGTTTGAGCCCAGCTTGAGCAATTTAGCTATTTAGCAAAACCCTATCTCAAAATAAAAAGTAAGAAAGGGGCTGGTGACAAAGCTCAGTGAGAAACTTTGGGTTCAACCTCCAGTGCCAAAATACATACATACATAAATGCATACATGAATACATATGAAGGCAACATCAATACTTTTAGGAGAAAGTCAGATAATAAGTATTCATGAGGGTGCAGAAAAGTGGGAGATGGGAATTGTTACAAATTGCATATGCAGGAGTGTACTGCCACTTCGAAGAATAATCTACCAGTTTATGAGAAAGAGTCAGACTCATAAACCCCAAAGAAACTCTCACATACGTGTACAAGGAACCTTTACAGGAATATTGAAGTATGATCTGTGATGGTGAAAAGCCGAAAATAAACTGTAAGTCATTTGGAAAATGGGTAAATGTATTGCAATCACACAATGATATACTTAGTGTATTGCAGCTCAAAGGAATGAACTAGATGTACATACATTAATACAGAATACACTAAAAATTATCATGTTGGCTGGGAGTGCAGCTCAGTGGTAGAGTACCTGCTGAGCATGTTTGAAGGCTGGATTTGACTCCCAGTGGAAAAAATAAATTATGCTGAATTACAATCACAAGTTATTGAATGATATATACAACAACCATTTATGTAAAATAATTTAAAACCCTTATTTATTATTTCTTGAGACAAGCTCTAGCCATGTATCTCAAGCTGGCCTGGAAGTCAGAACCCTCCTATTTTAGCCTCCCAAGTGCTGGGACTATAAGCATGTGCCACCATACCCAGTCTATGCATATATTTTATAAATAACTGCATATGTAGTAAAAATATAAAATCTTGCTTGGGAAGTATATACATAAACTTTATTTTATTTATTTATTTATTTTTTGCGGCACCGGGGATTGAACTCACAACCTCGCACCTGCCAGGGCAGGCGCTTAAGGCACTGAGCCAAACTCCCGGCCCTGGTTTTTTGAGGCAGGGTCGCACTATGTAGCTCAGGCCGGCCTTGCGCTCGCGTTGTAGCCCAAGCCGGCCTCGAACTCACAACGCTCCACCTACTTCAGCCTCCGGAGTGCTGGGATTAAAGGCGTGCGCCACCACGCCCGGCTTATACATAAACTTTAGATAGTGAACCCTTCTAAGAGAGTGGAGAACAGGACTGAAGGGAAAAAAAAGAGGAAACTTCAAATGTATTAATAATGTTTTATTTCTTGAAAACCTGAGGCCCGTCTGACAAAATAGTACATATTGCCGCGTCTGAGCAATGGTAAAATAGTTTATTCTCTGTCCTTTCTCTGTGCTTGAAATATTTCACAAATTTGAAACATTTTTAAAAAGGAATCAAGAGTAGGTGATTGATGGAATGTGGGTGTGAAGTCAGGAAAGGAGTCAGAGATGACTCAGGTTTTGTATCTGATGAAGTCAGTGACCCAAAAAGAGAAGCTCGTGAAGCTAACTTCGTGGAAGATGATGAGCTATATTTCAGACACGATAAGCTTGAGGAGACAGCGCAACAGCCAACGAGAAATGTATACCAGGAAATGTGAAGCTGTAGATCAGGACAGGAAATGAGCCTGCAAAGGCAGAGTGGCAAAGCAGGCTATTGTCCCTAAGTGCCACTCTTTCCTCCATCCTGGGGGGTAAGACACAAAACCACTTAACAGAAAGCAGATTCTGTAAGGAGACAATGGACCTGGTGTAGTGGCACATGCCTGTAATCTCAGCTTCTTGAGAGGCTGAAGCGGGAAGATCACAAATTCCAGGCCAGCTAGGGCAAATGAGCAAATCCCTGTCCCAAATTTTTTTTTAAATGAATAAATAAAAGAATTAGGGATTTAGCCCAGTGCTCAAGGATGCAATTCCCCATACCTTAAAGGAGGGGGAGGACCAACAAGGGAGAGAAATGAGGACCAATGAAGAGGTCAGTTAACGAGGACTGAAAAAAGGTTACTGAACATGGTGGTAACTTTCAGATGAGAAGATTTCAGCAAATTGCCCAAGCTGGACTCAAACTTTTAATTCTCCTGCCTCAACCTCCCAGAGTGCTGGGATTCCATGCATGTGCCACAAAACTCAGTTTATCATTAAGTTCTGTATTTAAATAAACCAAAATATATTTGCATGCAGAATGTGTGGTAACGATCTCTTATCAGTCTCCTTCAGTTTGAAAAAGGAGTTGATCTGACATCATTTAATAAATAGTCTCTCTTTTCTACTCTTATCTGTGTCTCATGCTAAGTATCTATGTACGGGTGAGTCTGTTCTGACTTCTTTGTTCTGTTGCACTGAACCTCCTATCTATTCATGTGCAATTCTACAATGTCTTCATTGTTATTCCTTTATAACAAGTAGTCATATCTGCTATGGAAAGGCCTCCCATATTGTCCTTCTTCAAAATGTATTATTTTTTGGCATTTTTCTCTTTGATTTGAATTTTAAAAAATCCTATGTGAATTTTGATTGGACTGGATGGAGTTTTTAGGCCAATTGAGAAAAAATTGATCTCTTTATTATATTAACTCTTTCAGCCATTAAACATGATTTTGGTCTTTTTTTTTTTTTCTGTTTTGGTAGTGTTAGGGATGGAATCCAAAGCCTTACATGTCAGGCAAGTTCTCTATCACTGAGCTACAACCCCAGGCCTGTACTTCATTTTTTTTTAGTACATCATTTTATAATTTTCACCATGAAGGATTCAAACATCTTTTGTTATTTAATAGCGTTTGTCTTATTTTGAATGTGATGTGTGTGTATGTGACTTCAACCCAAAGGGCACTGAGCTACATCCCTAGCCCCATTTTCAAATTTTGAGATAAGATCTTGCTAAATTACCCAGGCTAGTCTCCATTCAGTGCAGGCACTACAGGCGTGTGCCTCCACACCTGGCTACCCTGTTAAATTCTTAATATTCATTTTTGTTTCTATTAATCTTGCCAAATTTTCTGTGTTCTAATAGCTTATTTATTACCTTGCATTTTGTCAGCACAAGATCACATCATTTGCAAGTAACAATGGTTCTGTTTCTTTCTTGTCAATTCTTTTCTTTTCTTCTTTTTTTTTTTTTTGTGACATTGGGGATCGAACTCAGTGGTGCTTAAGCCACTGAGCCAAACCCCCAGCCCTAGGTTTTTGAAACAGGGTCGCACTATGTAGCTCAGGCCGGCCTTGTGCTCACGTTGTAGGCCAAGCCGTCCTCGAACTCACAATGCTTCTCCTACCTCAGCCTCCTGAGTGCTGGGATTAAAGGCGTGTGCCACCATGCCCGGCCCTTGTCAATTCTTATGTATCTTTTGTTTCTTATTGTTAATAACTAGGACCTCTAGTGCAATGCTCAACAGTAGCAACAATTCGTACATTAGTGAAGATGTTTCTAAAGTATTACTAATATTAAGAATTACATTTGGCGTAAGTTTTTGCTAGATTCCCTTTATCAACTTGATGTTCCTTTTTATTCTAAGTTTGCCATAATTTTTATAAGGCAATTTTGTCTGGATCTATTGATGCAGTCACATTTTTTCACTTTAATCAATTAAGCAGTGATATATACTAGGTGATTTTCTCATGTTGAAATATTTTTACACTCCTGGCAGAATTTGGTTCTTTCTATCCAGTATGAAGTATCCATTTCTGTTTTTCTATCCCCACTGTCATAACTCTATCTGGTCCTTGCTGACTGCAGTAGACTGCAATTTGCCAGCAGCTAAATCGTTCCCAAAGACTGTTTTCATCATGTCTTTCTGCTTTGAAATCCTCATAGGTTCTCCTTGTCTAGAACACAAAGTGAAAGCATTTTTACCTGATTTCCAAATATCTTTCAAATCATTTAAATCATTTTCTCACAGCTTTCTGGCTGGGTTTATTTTCTCATTATCCCCCCGCATTCCCACCCACCCAATCTGCTGCTTCTATTACCACACCTATGCCTTGCCTCATGGGGAGCACATTTTTAACCCATAGGAGACAATGTAGAATCTTTAACCCCTTCAGTTTTCTAAAACCAAGGAAAATCATGGAAGTGTTTTAAGCCAAACATTAATATAATCCAACTCAATGTTTTTCGAAGATCATTATGGCTGCTTTGTAGAGAATGGATTGTGGGGGGCCAAGAAAGGAAGCAAGAAAGTGAGCTAGGAGGCAATTACAATAACTCAGGTGAGAGATGGTGGTATCTTGGACTACAGTGGGAGCAGTAAAGATGAACTTCTTTTTACCAGGAATCAAACTCAGGACCTCATCCTTGCCAGGCAGGTGCAGTGCCACTGAGCTATATTCCCAGCCCCAAGATGAAATATTTAGACAAGTTTGAGAGATAGATAGATAGATAGATAGATAGATGATAGATAGATAGACAACCCTTTATAAATAGGTATATTTCATCTCAAATATGTATGTTCAGTTCATTTAACTGAAAGGATGACAAGGTGAATGAATGGTCCCTAAATCTTCTATCAAGGAAGAAAGGAACTTAAGGTAGAAACTTTGTTATGGTGATACAATATTTTCAAGCCTCTATGAATGTTAAATAGGAATTCCCCAATTACCCAAATACATATACGTGAACTGTGATTAAGATCCTGTATTTGCAGCACTCGGGAGGCTGAGGTAGGCGGAGCGTTGTGAGTTTGAGGCCGGCTTGGGCTACAACACGAGCGCAAGGCCGGCCTGAGCTACATAGTGCGACCCTGCCTCAAAAAATCAGGGCCGGGAGTTTGGCTCAGTGCCTTAAGCGCCTGTCTGCCAGGCGCGAGGTTGTGAATTCAATCCCCGGTGCCGCAAAAAAAAAAAAAAAAAAAAAAAGATCCTGTATTTGGTGAATGTTTTAGTTTTAAAAATTTATTACAGTAAGAGACATATTACCATAAACATCCCTCAAAACACTCCCTCTTATTTTGAACACCCTTATCCCACCATTCTTGACACTTTCTGAAGCAGTTCTGGTAGTCCTCTTTCCTGAGTGTCTTTATGGAATATGATCAAAAGTACAATGAATGCTGTTACCAAGTGGCATCCAAAAGAAAGGAAGATTCATAAAAACATTATGGTGCACCTCATCCACTTTATTCATAGGATCTGGCACCATGTGACTTCTGGTTCTTTCATAAATTCAAAATGACCATGAAAGGTACGTGAAGGCAGCCATGAAAGTGCACTACAGACTTTCACAACAAAGCACTTCCAGAACTGCTTCAGAAAGTGGCAAGAATGATGGGATAAGTGCATTGGAAGTGAAGGGGAGTATTTTGAGGGGAAATAATAACAATGTGCCTTTTACAATAATAAAATTTAAGAATTCACCACATTTTTTCTCACTGCTTATGGAGGTCATATGTTGATCTCTCTATACAGATATACTGTACAGTATCCAATGATGGAGAAAGTAATTTTCTCTTCCTATTAGACATATGAATGTCAACAGTAGCTGTGCCTTCTAATCACATCTATTTCCACATTCTGCTGCTGAAACAAGGGGCCCTAGGCTGCTTCCTAAATGCTAGCCACTGATTAGATCAGAGATGGGGATTTAACCCTCTGACATTCAGCCTAGGCTGGTTGGCAATAAAGGAGTTGCCTTGTTGTGATAGTCTGTATCCAGTATGGATGTTTGCAATTAACTTTGTCAATCTCTCTTCAAATATTTAGTATCAGAAGAAAGCAGGTGACCTAGAGACATGTCATCTTGTTGAAAGGTTGCTAAACTGGACTTAACAGTTCATTTAGCTGAAAGCGTGACAAGGGAAGAAAAGGACATAGGGAAAAAACTTTGTTATGGTGAGAAAATATTTTTAAGCTTCTACAAGTATTTAAATAGGAACTAAAAATTTGGTATATGAAGAAACTGTCATATATATGTTTGGATTTTTTTCTATTTAACTTTTTAGAAATCAAGATCGTATATGAGAACATTTTTTTTTTAAAAAAGAAAATCTTCTGTGAAAATTTAAACATTGTTTCTTCACAAGAATTTATGTACAGCCAGACATAGTGGTACATGACTGTAATTCCAGCACTTTGGAGGCTGAGGCAGGAGGATTGATACAAGTTCAAGACCAGCCTAGGCTACATAGTGAGTTCAAGGCCAGTCTGAAATACATAGCTAGACCCAGACTCAGAGCCTCTCTAAAAAGAATTTATGTACAGATATTTCCATCAAAATATTACAAAAATTATGTAGAATACCATTGCTCTCAAATGAGAAATAAACCTATATATCGAATATAAGTATTAAGCCAGTCATAGTATAACAATTTAAAAACCATGTTTTCCTTAATAATTTGAGAAAACAGTAATACTAGTTTTTTAAAAAGTGAGATTTGGAAAAATGTAGGTACAGTATTTCCTTAATTACGCACGTGTGAGTATACCCTACTTTTGGCCACAGCCCCTGGAGGAGGCTAGCTATAGAAGGGTAGGCATTGTTGCCCTACCCCCTAGGACACGTATTCCCTCTCCTCTAAGCAAATAAGCTCCTTTTAACTAGCAACTCTGAAAATACAGCACTCATTTCCACCTCAGAGCCTTTGTAACGATTCTTCTCTGAATATCCTCTCTTCATTTACGTCTCAGTTTACACTTTCATAGAAGGGCCATGCCTGACCACTCTATCTAAAATACTGGCAAACTTACCCATCTGGCTCCCTAACACATCTGATCTGACATTGTATTATTTACATTTTATGTTCACTGTGGTTGCCTTTCTCTTTCTCCATGTCTCTGGCTCTGTCTCTGTTTCTGTTTCTGTCTCTATCTCTGTCTCTCTGTCTGTCTGTCTCTCTCTTGAACTCAGGGCCTTCATATTGAGATACATCCTCATTCCTTTTCATTTTTTATTTTGTGACAATGTGACAGCGTCTTTTTAAATTTCCTAGACAGGACTTGAATTCAAGACCCTCCTGCGTACTCCCTCAGTGCAATGAAATTGGAAATCCACGGCAAAAGAAACCATAAGAACTTCATAAACACATGGAAATTAAATAGCACCCTCCTGAACAACTAATGGGATGAAATTAAAGAAGAAATCAGGCAGTTTTTACAGTTAATTGACAATGACAATACAACATACTGGAACTTGTGGAACACAATGAAAGCAGTGTTAAGAGGGAAATTTATAGCAGTAAATACCCACATCAGGAAAACAGAGCAAGCACATTTAAACAACTTAACATTGAACCTCAGACTTCTTGGAAATGAAGAGCAGGTTAAACCAAAAGCTTGTACAAGGGAGGAAATTACAAAGATCAGAGTAGAATTTAACACACTGGAGACTAAAAAAGCAATACAAAGAATCAATGAATTTGGCAGACTACACAGGGAGAGAACCAGGCCTCACCAGGAGGTGATCCCTGCCTGGAACCAGCGTCATGCACACAGCTGCCAGAGCGGAGACATCAAGACCCAAGCCTCTCTCCGTGAGTCAGCACCATTCGCAGACTGCAGAAGGAGAGAACCAGGCCTCACCAGGAGGCTATCCCCACCAGGAAACTATATCACTTTCATTGTTTTGTTGGGATGGGTTTTATTCCCTTTTGTTTTATTCGATTATGTTAAATCTGTGGCATGAGCAGTTACTTGAAAGATAGCAAGACATATTATGGTAGCCATTTTGGATTTACTATTGGCTTGTTTTGAAGTCTTTTATTTCATTAATTGTTTTGTTTTTATGATTTCTATTCTATTCTGTTCTGTTCAATTTTTACTATGTCCGAAGGTATCTGCAGCTATTTTGAAGACAACAAAAGGTATTATGGTAACTATTGTTGATTTTGTAAGGTTTTGAAGCCCTGTATCACTTATACTGGTTTATTTTGATTGGTTTTATTCTGTTTTATTTTCCATGGTTTTATCCTCTTTAAAATAAAAAAAAAGAATCAATGAATTTGAGTTGATTCTTTGAAAGATTAAATAAACTTGACAAACTGTTAGTCAACTTATAAAAAAAATAAAAAAGGAAAGAAAAGACTCAAATCCATGCAACTAGGATTGAAAAGGGTGAAATTACAATGGAATGCACAGACATTCAGAAAATCATCTATATCTACTTGGAAATTTTGTATTCTAATAAAATGAATAATATAGAAGAAATGGACAGATTCCTAGATATGAATGAATTACTAAAGCTGAATCAAGAAGATATAAAACCAATATCAATGAATGAAATCAAACATGTAATTAAAAATCTATCAACAAAGAAAAGCCCAGGAACTGACAGATTCACTGCTGAATTCTACAAGAAATTTAGAGAAGACCTAGCACAACTACTTCTCAAACTCTTCAATGAAATTGAAAAGGAAGCAATACTCCCAAAATCATTCCTGTAAGCAAGAATTACCCTAATACCAAAACTAGAGAAAGATCAAGCTAAGAAAGAGAATTACAGGTTAATTTCCCTAATGAACGTAGATGCAAAAATCCTCAATAAGATACTGACAAACAGAATGCAGCAAATCATCAAGAAGATTATACACCATGATCAAGTGATATTCGTCCCAAGGATGCAGGGATGGTTCAGCATACATAAATCAATAAATGTAATACACTATATTAACAGAGCCAAGAACAAAAATCATACAATAATCTCTTTTTTTTTTTTTTTTTGCGGCACCAGGGATTGAACTCACAACCTCGCGCCTGCCAGGGCAAGCGCTTAAGGCACTGAGCCAAACTCCCAGCCCTGGTTTTTTGAGGCAGGGTCGCACTATGTAGCTCAGGCCGGCCTTGTGCTCGCGTTGTAGCCCAAGCCGGCCTCAAACCCACAACGCTCCGCCTACCTCAGCCTCCCCAGTGCTGGGATTAAAGGCGTGCGCCACCACGCCCAGCTCAATAATCTCAATAGATGCAGAAAAAGCTTTTGACAAAGTCCAGCACCCATTCATGAGGAAAAAAACCTACAAAAAATGGAATAGACGGTCTTTATCTCAATCTGATAAAAGTCATCTATGACAAATCGACAGCCAACGTTATACAAAATGGAAAAGAACTGAAAAGGATCTGTTCAAAATCAGGAGCAAAACACGGATGTCCACTGTCTCTGCTTTTATTCAACATAGTCCTGGAACTTTAGCCAGAGGAATTAGACAAGAGAAAGAAATAAAAGGAATAAAGATAGGAAAGGAAGAAGTTAAACTATTGTTATTTGCAGATGACACTATACTCTACATAGAAGATCCCATAAATGCCACTAAAAAACTAGTAGATTTAATAAGCAAATTCAGTAGCATAGTTGGATACAAAGTCAACACTCAAAATCAATAGCCTTCCTGTACATGAGTATCAAACTCACTGAGAGAAAAATCAGAAAAACAACACCTTTCACAATAGCATTCAAAAAGATGAAATACATAGGAATCAATGTAACAAAAAACATAAAAGACCTCTAAGTTGAATTAAAGTACTCAGAAAAAGGAGATTGAAGAGGATATCAGAAAATGGAAAGACATCCTTTGCTCTTGGTTAGGCAGAACTAATATAATGAAAATGGCCATACTTCAAAACTGTTATGTAGATTCAGTGTAATCCTGATCAAAATTCCAATAGCATATCTCACAGAATGAGAAAAACAATCCTAAAATTCATCTGGAACCAGAAGAGACCTAGAATAGCAAAGACAATCCTGGGCAACAAAGGCAAGACAGGGGATGTCACAATCCCTGACTTGAAATTATACTATAAAGCTACTGTGATAAAAACAGCTTGGTACTGGCAAAAAACAGACCTGAAGATCAATGGAACAGATTAGAAGATGCAAAAACAACTCAACACATTCAGCCACCTTATTTTTGACAAAGGTGCCAAACACATTCACTGAAAGAAAGATTGCCTCTTTAATAAATGGTGCTGGAAAATCTTGCTCTGCACATGCCAAAGATTAAAATTGGACCCATATCTTTCACCATGCACTAAGCTAAATTCAGAATGGATCAAAGATCTAAATATTAAAACAGAAACATTAAATCTGCTGGAAGATAGAATAGGGAAAGCTCTTGAAGACATTGGTGTAGGCAAAAACTCTATGAATAAAACCCTGATTACACAGGAACTATCACAAAGAATCAACAACTGGGATCTCATCTCATTAAAAAGCTTTTTCACAGCAAGAGAAACCACCAACAGAGTGAAGAAACAACCCACAAGGGGTGAAAAAAATACTTGCCAGCTGTTCCTTAAAGAATTACTATTGAGAACATATAAAGAACTCAAATAACAGACCTCCAAAATTTAAAGACCCAATCCAAAAATGGGCATCTGGGATGAATACACGTCTCACATGAAGAAATATAAACAGCAAATAAATATATGAAAAAACGTTCACTATCATTGATCATTCGAGAGATGCAAACTAAAACAGCAGTGAGATTCCACCTCAACCTGGAAAGAATGGCTAGTATCAAGATATCAACCAATAACAAATGCTGGAGGGGTTGTGGGGGAAAAAGGAACCCTTTTCCACTGTTGGTGGGAGTGTAGACTGGTGCAACCACTGTGGAAATCAGTGTGGATATTCCTCAAAAAACTAGAGTTGGATGTCCCATTTGACCCAGCTACTTCCCTTCTGGGTTTCTTGCCGGAACAATTAAAATCATACCACAGTGATATATGTGCACCCAGGTTTATAACAGCACAATTTGTGATAGCTAGATCTTGGAAACAACCTAAATGCCCATTGGCTGAGGAATGGATAAAAAAGCAGAGGCATTTTTATATAATGGAGTACTACCCAGTCATAAAGAAGGATAAACTTGTGACTGTTGTAGGTAAACAGATGCAACTTGAGACCATACTCATAAATGAAATAAATCAGACTTGCATGTAGAAATGTCATATTGTCTCCCTAGTGTGAGAAACTGAAAGAAATAATATATATATATGTATATATATGGACATACATATGATAATTAAGACAGTTATACTACTGATTTCTCTGAGTTCATTAAAGAGAAAGTTTTGTGCTAGTATTGTTTGGACAGCTAAATGCAGCTATCTTGTACACTGAGTAACTGATTTGAAGATAACAATATACAATGTATTAACTATCATTACCCTCTAGTTATTGTGTTTTGAAATTTTAGGGTTTTTTCTCTTTAAAACAAAAAAGTATTTTCATGGATTGCTTGCTCAGATGTAAATATTTTACATATGATAGACATACCTCTTAGTGCTAACTACTGAAATCTACCAAGTTTCATATCATATTTTGTCAAATTTAGAAGACAGTTTTCTCATCTGGGCTATACACTTCCATGAATATGTAACCATAAAGAATACTAAGAGCCGGGTGTGGTGGCGCACACCTTTAATCCCAGCACTTGGGAGGCTGAGGTAGGAGGAGCATTGTGAGTTCGAGGCTGGCTTGGGCTACAATTTGAGCGCAAGTCCAGCCTGAGCTACACAGTGTGACCCTGCCTCAAAAAACCAGGGCCAGGAGTTTAGTTCAGTGACTTAAGTGCCTGTCTGGCAGGTGCAAGGTTATGAGTTCAAGCCCCGGTGCCACAAAAAAAAAAAAAAAAAAAAGAATACTAAGAGATGACTGTAAGGTATATTTTTCCTGGTTGCTATTTGGGTTTCCATTAGAGATATTTTAGAAGTTAGCTTCCCAGTGGAGACTACTACAATACACTTAATTATGAGTAGATGTTTTTGTGAGGTTTTCTTTTTGTTTTTCTTTTGCAGTACTGGGGACTAAACCCAGAAGCACTGTACCACGGAGCTGCAGCCCCCAGCCCTTTTCATTTTGTTGATTTTGAGACAAAGTTTTGCCTGTAAATTGGCCAGGCTAGCCTTTAACTTGTGATTCTCCTGCCTCTCACCCTCCAAACGTATATGCCACAACACTAGCTCTCAGTTCTTTACTATATATACATAGTTATTGTAAATTAGAAGCAAAGAAGTGTTTTTTCCTGTTTCACCCAAATAGTCATTATTTTGCCACTGTTGTATTGAGTTGTGAATTCTAATTGCCCGTCTGACTGAACAACTATTGCTTATATTGCACTATATGTGACCCACTTAACTAAGTGCTTTACAAATATTAAATTTAATTTTCAGCTGGGCACAGTGGCACACGCATGTGATCCCAGGTACTCAGGAGGCTGATACAGGAGGATCAAACTTTGAGATCTGCCTGGGTAACATAGGGAGACTCTGTGTCAAAACAAAAATTAAAAAGGGCTGGGGAGCCGGGCGTGGTGGCGCATGCCTTTAATCCCAGCACTCATTAGGCTGAGCTAGGAGGAGCCTTGTGAGTTCGAGGCCGGCCTGGGCTACAATTCGAGCTCAAGGCCGGCCTGAGCTATGTAGTGCGACCCAGCCTCAAAAAACCAGGGCCAGGAGTTTGGCTCAGTGGCTTAAGCACCTGCCTGGCAGGCGTGAGGTTGTGAGTTCTATCCCTGGTGCTGCCAAAAAAAAAAAAAAAAAGGGCTGGGGACATAGCTCAGTGGTACAGCAGCACAGAGTTTGATCCCTAGTACTGCAAAACTTTTTTTATAGCAACTCCATGACATGTGTACATTGCTATGACAATTTTACAGATTAGTAAGCTGAGCCATGGAAAGCCAGTAGATAAGGATCACAATCCAAAGCCTATCTCCTGAGTTGTGGATACTACACTGCCTCAACTGGGAAAAAAAAATCAGTTGATATAGAGTGAATGTGACCTCTTAAAAAAAGTTTGGGAAGCAGGACTAGGTGGTACATGGCTATAGTCCCAGTTATTCAGGAGGCTGAGGCAAGAGGATTTCTTGAGCCCAGGAGTTTGGGACCAACCTGGATAGCATAGTAAGACCTCATACCCCGTGCCACAAAAACTGTGAAGATTCCAAAAAAGAGATAACTGAGAATATGAAAGCAAATTGACACTTTACACTGAGCTATGTTTCAAATGACAGGGTAAGTGAATTTGGTGAACAAATTTTTCTCTGATTGAAACAATTAAGGCACAGAACAGCAGAGCCTGTACATAGGGTAATACAACAGTGAGCTTTATTTCTTCTATTTTGGGTAATGGAAGGGAAAAGATACAGACAGCAAAGGTAATGGGCACAAGAGAAAATAAAATCAATTCAACTGTTTTTCAAGACTTGTAGAAAGCATTAGATGGGTTCTTTAGTGAAGAAGATCCTAAGCATCATGAGTGAAAAAAGAGGGAATGACAATGTTCAGTTAGCCTATGCTTGATGATATTTAAAATTTAATGAAAAAGATATTGTTTTTGACTTAGTGTTGGGAGCCATTGAAGTTGGAAATTGTACTAGGGCATAACCCAGATATTACCCTACCAAAAAAACAAAGAGCACCAGGTCATCCACCTGAAGAAGTTGCTACAACCCAGAAAAACACCAAGCTCCTAGACAATCCAAGTAATGGGTTGCCAGGCAGAGGGGCTAAAATTGACGTCATCCTTCCCAGTATGTAAATAAACATGCTGCATTGGTTGAGCAGTTCTTTTCCTCCCATTGGGAGGATATGGGCTCCACCTGACCCCAGCTTTGTCTTTTCTTTATTTTCTCATCTTCTTACAGTCCTTCACCCCAAGAACCTCAGGAGCCACATGAGTCGCAACATATGGCACCAGAGCACACACCGGGCAAGAGATTGAAGGCAAGGGGACACTTCTCACATGTGTGCAACTAGGGAGAGAAGTGTATTGGTATAGGTCAGTAGTCATCACTGGAGTGTATTAATATTGGCTTCATCAGGTGTAAAGAGTAGGGCATTGAAACTCCCTTATTCTAAACAGGCCTGGGAGAAACCCCTTCCTCCCCCAAAAAAGAGGTATATTGATTATATCAGCTGTCTAACTGTGGCCAAACATATTCAAAAGAATCACAAATGTGTAAGGAACTGTTTGTTGTATACTTGATCCCAGTATTTACATTCCTTCTGTGGATCTGGGTTAGACAGGATCTTAATAATCATGAGCTTCTTGAGACAACCACAATGGAATTGGCTCCAGGCACTGTTTTGGAATCAAGTCCTGAGCAGGGAAAATATGGTGGAAGACAGCCACCCTGATAACCTTAACTGAGCCACAAGCAGCAACGCTTGCCTTTTTGATTCAAACAAATTTTGCTGCGTCACAGGTTGGAACTCCCACCTCTCAGGAAGTACAGCCGTCTTCTCTGTCTCCCTTGCAATTAATACTGAAAGAAACCAGATGGGTGGGGGAATAGGTAGAGGGCTTTCAACATATCTACTCTGTTACTAAACTTCAAATCCCCAGTAGTCTGAGACAAATTATAATCACTCAGGTCATCAGTTCACAGCCTAAAGGAAAGAGAAAAAACAAAGCTACTTGTTTTTGTTGCAGGGGGAGGGGGCATTTTGCCAAAAGTTGTGCTGCTGCATCTGTAGGGGCAATGTGGCCATTCTCTGTCCCTTCAACAAAACCTTCAACTATCTGTCCAAAGTGTAGACAATGGTATCATTGGGCCATTCGCTGTAAGTTCAAAACTAATGTGAAAGGCCTACCTGTTACAGGAGAAAAACTTCCAGTGGGGCCTGCTACAGCCCTGCCAAAGAGTAGGGGTGCTACAGCTCAGACAGCTTCCCTGAGATGGCCCGGCCCTGCTTGGCCCAGCAGGCTCCTAGTGGTTAGAGGGGTAATGTGGTCCTGATTTGTGGTTTGCTGATTTTTGTTCACAAAATGCTCTCACAAGAGACAATTTCGAATAACCAATGCAACAACAACTAACCTTTAAAATTTCAAAAAATTCAACATTTGGCTTTCACGAGCTGATAATAGGCTGGCTCCAGCATGTCACTTTCTCACTATGGCTTTGTAGTAAGTGTTGATATCTGGTAGTGTAATTTCTCAAACTCTGTTGTTTTTCAAAATTGTTTACTTGTTTCAGATTCACAATTAATGTAACTCTACATTTATTTAGGTCTTTTTTGCTTTCTTAAGTCAATTTTCAATACACTGACACCACACAGCTTGATAAATTTCTTGAATTTGTTTGTTTTCAGGAGAAGGAATTGTAAATTTACATACTTTGGAGGAAATGGGAAAACAGCTTAGAGCAAGACTAGGGAAAAAACAAACCAATGCAAACCTAGCTGGACCTCTACAGATGTTAAAGGGTTATTTAACAGGGAAAAACTGCTGCTTTCTGCTCCTCTCACTACTTCTCACAGGCCCCCAAGCAGGGGTGGGAACCAAAGAGCTCCACCACCCCTGGAGCTTGGTGCAGACAGGGAGATGAAGAAACAATGTTGCTTGTTTAAGCTGCAAGGGGAAATCAAGGTTATGGTTCAATCTACTCAAATCGTGTTTCAAATCTCTCCAGATTCTTGTATTGCTCAATTGGTTATGCTTCCTTTGACAAAAAATTGGAAAATCTATAAATAAAGGGGATCTGAGCCGGGCGTGGTGGTGCATGCCTTTAATCCCAGCACTCGGGAGGCTGAGATAGGCGGAGCGTTGTGGGTTCGAGGCTGGCTTGGGCTACAACGCGAGCGCAAGGCCGGCCTGAGCTACATAGTGCGACCCTGCCTCGAAAAACCAGGGCCGGGAGTTTGGCTCAGTGCCTTAAGCGCCTGCCCTGGCAGGTGTGAGGTTGTGAGTTCAATCCCCGGTGCCGCAAAAAAATAAAGGGATCTAAGGGCTTTGGGTCTTCTGATACTTATTGGGTTCAATAGTTTAAGCAGGATCACCTTGAGACAGAATTGATAACTAAAAAGCATTTAAAGGGCTTTTAGACACATAAACAAATGCTTCAGTTATTGCCCAGCACCATTGGCCTATGGTGTGGCCTCTGGATGTGATAACTACAGATCTACAGGTGTGAGCAATGTTTCTCATCCTAGTAAAAGTGCTAAATTGATTTAACCTGGAGGGATACAAAGAGTGCCTGTGCTGCTCCAAGCAGCTGACTTGCTTTTGAGTTACAAATTTATGATCAATTTAGAATAGCAGCCACAAGGGTGTGAAGGAGACTTCCTTCAATGGGTGAGAGAGACATCCTGAGATTTGATTTCTAGCCATCAGGGTCTAAAACCATTTCAGAATTTTGCCTTTAAAAATACATATAAATGGTGTAAGGCGCAGAGAACTTGCTCTGGAGTGGCCTGGCCTGGTTTGGGTCCTGCGCCATGGAGTTGGGGTTTGCAGCCCTGCCTCCCACACACTGAGGAGCGAACTCCCCTGGCAGCACTGCAGCACTTGGCCCGGGGCTGGGAAGGCAGAACATGGTTCCAGAGAGTTGGGACACAGCTCTGGCCCACCTGAGCCACCCTGGTTTTTCTCATTGCCTGTGCACATGCCTTATGCATCAAAAGTTTATACTGCACTGTTACTCAGATCCCTAACAACAGCGGGGCCTCCAGGCCAGAGCAGGAGCACAACCTGTGTGTCAAGATGGCAAGAGAAAGTCCAAAGTGCCTAAATACAAAATGCAGTTTTTTTTCCTCTATAACTTACCACAAAATTTCCTTATAATCTTCAGGTCTAAAAATAGTAACCCCTGCTCACAATTTAAATCTCAAAAAATGAAAGGGAGAGTTCACCTCTAAATAGATTTCACTTGGCAATATATACCATTTAAAAAATTTTAAATTCTAATAAAGATGTAACTACTGCAGCAGAAAGATAATACAATCAAGTAAAGGCTAAAAAGAGTCCATTGGAAAGATCTTTATACTGGACAATCAAAGCATCCAGTCCAGTATTAATTTGGGGTCGAGAGTATGCTTATGTTTTTCCAAGAAATGCTAAATGGCTTATCTGGGTGCCAGAGTGTGCTATTCAGCTGTATCATAGACCCAAACCCAGAGAAGGAGTTGATTCCACCTCTCAAGAAGCAAATGCTCAGTCCTATGACAGTGATGCCTCTGAGACTACACCACGACTGATAGAAAAGGATGAAGCTAGAGCCAACCTTAATTGACCCAGGATGCCCAGGAGCTGGTAACAAAAAATAAAACCAGAGGTCTAAATAGATGACAAGAGTGTGTGCTAAGTCCCAGGAGCTGGTAATGAAAAATAAAACCAGAGGTCTAAATAGATGATAAGAGTGTGTGCTAAGTCCTATGATTAAAAAAAAGTTAATTATAGATAAGGTTTTGTCCTTTCCAAATTCTTTTATAAGAGATCTCTGCTAATTGACCTACAAAAAATCTGACTATTTAAAATTACAAATTCTACAATTGTAAAAACTTAGTGTAATTCAATTTTGCTAAAATATACTTGAGTGCACTCTGATTGTGTAAGATGTTTGTCAGTCTGTGTATCTGTTTGTCTGTTTTTCAATCTGTTTGTAAGTGGTTGTTGGGAGTCAACTGAGCTAGTGATCATTCACACGTGTGGAGCCGAAAGCGCAAGTGCCCATACAGGCGTGCCCAAGTGGCACGGAGCACCTAAGAAACACACTGAGCGCATGGGGTGCTGGAGATGACAGGTGTTCCAACCCCGAAAACATGGGGTGTAAGAAGTGAGCTAGTTCAGCAAAGGGGTATGAAATAGCCCCCAGAAACTTAAAGAGTTCTTGTGGACACCAACAACTCTGTACTTGTTTCTATGTCTGTTCAAATCTGTACAGATTGTCCATGTTTGTCCATTTGTCCATTCTATAAACAGCTGTTCCTTTTTATTTTGAGCTCAACAATTTTTCTCTTTTTTTATATTTTTGGATCATTTAATCAAAGTATAATTTGGGTAATAGACTTAAAAAGCGTGCTTCTGCCTGTTTCCCAGCTAGTCAAAATGATGCTAAAATTGGTTGTGTAAATGTAATATATTATGGACTTGAGAGTCTCTCATTGTTAAAAAAAGTGTTAAATGTTATAATTGGGTTTTTCATAAGTCATCAAAAAATTATTAAGATGAGTAACAAAATCCCTTGGAGTTGGACAGGACTCCATTTGATGAATAAGAAAGAAGCTGCCTGGTAACATTTTTAGCCAGTTCTTGTTCACTGATTGGAGGCCTCAGTGATCTCCATAGCCTTATGGGAGAGACCGCAACTAAATTTATATAAACTATTATTGTAATATGTTCACATTGGTCATCATCAAAAGAAATAATACAATAAGGTTTTTGATTGAAAAATGCCCATACAAAGGTTTCATATGGCTATGATAGATTGTTATTAACTTCATGGTATATTTATGTATTCATGCCTCCAGATATACAGGTCTTCAAAACTATAAAACAGATTGTTTATGGTGACAAACTCTTGATTCAGATTCAGAACTCTGCCTGTAACAAAAATTTACGAGATGTATATCCCACTAAAGGTCAACAAGTTAGGTAAAATCTTTTATGTATTAGATAGGGATGATTGACCAAAAAGGAGATATTTGATGTCAAAATGAAAATTCAAGTGTGTTACAAACTGTCATCACGGTTGTCATGCTACAGTGTTGTATATGGTTTGATTTCTAATTTTCTGTGTAAAATATATAACTGTTTGCTAACATTCTACAAGTATTCAAATGTTGAAACATCTATGATTGTTAAAAAATGGTTCTAATTTATGTTCTAAGATGTTTGATATTTAGATAAGATGATAATGTTACACTTACTGCGTCTACTACATTGTACCGTTACCAGTCTTTTCTTCTGGATGTTCAACAACTGAGGTTTAGAGACCAACAATTAGAGAGATAGATGAGCTAAGAGGATAGCCAATATTTTAGCCCTAGCCTTCCAAGGTCAGTGAGGACTCAGAACATTAGAGAACCTCTGCTGTGACATCTGATACTCAGTGAGTCCCTGGTCTTCTGATCAAGGAGACTATGAGACCACAGAGGAAGTGATCATCGGTGTGTGGTGTGCCTAAGGAGAGTCACCAGGAGAAAAAAATCTCCCAGTCTTTCACAGAAAGAAACTTGATCAAACAATGGCTGTGACTCACCCAAATGGCTGACACTGACAAGAACTAAGATGTGCTATGTAGGGTTCCAAGGCATTTCTTGAGGAGATTTAACTGACCTTGATTAATAACCAAAAAACTGATTGTTTTTAAAACAAGTCTCACCTTGACTTGGTCTTGAATATACTGCAGAAAATGTACAACTACTAGAAGTATATAAAACAATGCTCTAGGTCAATTTCCAGCTTCAACATTTCCCAACAACTTAGGTGTATGTGCTTCTCTAAATCGTGTTGTAAATTCTGTAGTGAATTTGTTTTATTGGTGCCGAGGTACTAGGGATTGAATCCTGGGCCTTCACACTCAGTTACATCCCCAACCCTTTTTTATTTTTTGTTTTTTGAAATAGGGTCTCTGTAAATTGCTAAATTGTCCAGGCTGGGCTGGAGCTGCCTCAGCCTCCCAGAGGGTTGGGATTGCAGGTATGCATTATCAGGCCCCACTCCTGTACTGACTCTTTCTAAATAGAGAAATGATTATTGATAATATTGTGTTATACTAAAGGATTTGTTTTAGAGAGAAATCAAATGTGTGGGAGAAACCTTTCCTTCCACCACTTGTCATCTACCTTGAGGCAGACTATCTGGCAAAAAAGATAAAACCCTATTATCTGTGTCACTGGAATGGCTATATGATTCAAAAGTGAAGAAAGAGATTTTGAAGGTCTTATAAATCTAAATAGATAAAGTGATAATCCCATTATTATCAGTGACCATTGGTTTTAAATCACGGGGATATGCTAATAAAAGGAATTGGAAGGGCTCAGTGCTGTCAGATAATGGGAAGACCAATATTTTGGAAAAGAAACTCAACAGATCTTATTAGGATAATCAGTTAACTGGTTAGAGAAAGGTCTATTTAATTGTCATCCCACTCCAGATACATTAAAATATAAGACAAATAAAATTTAAAAACTAGAAGAAAATATTACCCCTTTGCCTAGTTTATTATTTATCTTCCAATTTGTAATCTTTTTACTTACAAAGGTTTTTTTAAACAAGAGATTTTATAAGATCAAATCTTCTGCTTTTCTCCGCACTTAGAACAGTTTTATATTTTCTTCTAGTTCTTTGTCCAGTTCTTTCTTTGAGGCAAGAAGAACCTGGAATACTTTTGAATGGCGAGTCATTTCTAAAGAAACTACCCTATACCACTTCTGTTAGTGTTGCCAGGTTCAGCAAATAAGAATGCAGGATACCATGTTATGACTGAATTTTAGCTAAACAACAATTTTTTTTTGGTATACCACAAATCTTCAGGTTATATTAAAAAGCCATTCCTTGTTTATCTGAAATTGAAACTTAAACAGGCATCCTGAACTTTTTTTTTGTATTTTCTGCTTTGTTCGTTTCTTTTTGGTGGTTGAGATGGAACCAGGACTCATGCATACTGAGCTACCCCTTCAGTCCCAACCATCCTGTATTTTATCTGGATACCTTACTTTCCATACTTGTGGAAACTGCAAGGTTATAGAGCTCCTCTAAGATTTTCTTTTCTTTCTTTCTTTTTTTTTCTCTAAGATTTTCAATGTCCTTTGCAGTTAGCCTGCAAGCATGTGACCTGGGCATTGCTTTCAGGAGACTTAGTCTGCAAGGCCTATGATTAATTCAGGCACTGCATGGAGCTTCTATTTGTGCAGTTCTGGATGAGGAATGGAGGGGACCAGCTTTTCTAGTGCTGATGGCAGTTCAAGGCAGAGGATATTTTAATTAGTGAGGTTCAAGGCCACCAAACGCACAAGTCTAGGGGGTGTCATTTACATAGATTTTGATAAGTTTCCATTAAATTCAGTCTGTGACGTGGTTTGAGGCATCATTTCTGGCAATTTAGCCTTGATTAGTCCTCTGATTAATTCTGTGAAAGACTCAATATCCTCTAATAAATAGCTTCTGCACTGAAGCTCTCACAGTCAGGTTCTGTTGCTTGTGACTAAGAACTCTGACAGATGCACAAGAGCTTTAAAAAAGTTTGGTGCAGTGGTTCACACTTGTAATCCCAGTTACTTGGGAGGCTGGGGCAGAAGGTTCACAAATTCCAGGCTAGCCGGACAACTTTGCAGGAGCCACTCTCAAAATAAAAAAAATTAAAATTGAAATTAGAATTGGCTGGGGATGTAGCTCAGTATTAGATTGTCCCTGAGCTCAATCCCCAGCACTGCCAAAAATAAAGCCTGAAAAATGCAATTTTTTTTGATTCCCTATTCTAGGACATTTACCTAAGTGTGCACACCATGTGAATAAAATTGTATATACAAAAATGTTCATTCAAGTTTTTGTTTTGAGAACTGAAAAACTGTAAATAATTTAAACCTCTAAATTAAGAAAATGGCTGAGAAATTTTGGTGCATCTAGATATTGGGATTCTGTGTACTCATTATAATCATGTGAGTAATACTTAGAACATAGAAAAGTGATGTCATATTAAGTGACAAAATCAAGATGAAAGCTTATATAAGTGATATAATCTCTATTATGTTAAAAAAAAAAAAGGTGGAGGATCCAACAAGAAGCCAACTAGCCAGCCTTTCTTATAAGCCATGCAAGCCACACAGCTTCCAGGAAGAGAAAAGTCAGCACCTCCTGTGAACCTACCATCGCACAGGTTGAGAATCAACCCCCACCACCATAAGCAACTTGTTGGTCCAGAGGATAGGCTGAGTTAAGGTACATAAAGCAACTAACTGTATTGTTTTGTTGATTTTGCAGGCCTGGGGCCAGCGAGGTTTGAGCATCTATTGGGAGGATGACAGTATGTAATATAGCAAATATGGGGATTTCCTTCTATCTTGTCTTTAAAATTTAATATTGTTCTCACCGTTTTGCTTTGTTCTGATTGTTTTGCTTTATTCAATATTCTGTTTTGATTGATTTTATTGTCTTTTGTTTTTGGTTTGATTTTGCTATACCTGATGGAATGGACAACTATTGTGAAGATAACAAGATATACTATAGTAGCTACTGTTGTTTTCCTAGTGTCCTACTTTGAAGTTCTGTACCAATTTTGCTGCTTTGTTTGATTGGCTTTGTTCTGCTTTGTTTTGTTGGATTGTACTATCTTTAAAATTAAAAAAAAAAAGGTGGAAGAAAATATGCCAAAACAGGGTTGCTCTCGGTCATCAGCTTATTTTTTCCTGTTCCTCCCATTTGGAACTCAATGGATAAGAATTACTCTTATAAAAAAGTCCTTTCTCTAATCCCATTGGATGATCTATTCCCCCATCAGTTTTGTCCTGTGAAAAACTTAGGTGATTTCTGTAGGAGTGGGCATTCAACAAACATGGTAATGTAGATAGCACAACTGGGGTTGTGGGACCACTCCTCCTCCACTCCCTGAATTTGGGCAACACCGCCATTGTTCAAAGGAGAGGCAGAAATAAGAATAACAAAGTCTGGGGAAATTCCTAAAGCTCTAGGCCAAGGCACATGTGTGATAAATATAGTGGCATGACCTACAATGACCTTTCCTCACTGGAAATTCATTAACGATTCATACATATGGGCTGCATATCATGCATGTAATTATAACACACTGAATAATGGGAAGTGCTGTGCGCAGTAGATACAATTGAGATGACTCAGCAGCCTGTCAGTCATTTTGTCAATCATATCCTGAGAGATGCAATGAGAGACACCCTAGGTATGGGGCATAGTTTTTCAAATCCGAAAGCCTAACTTATTTCTACTCTTTTTCTCACTGCCACCCCATGCCACTTCTTTCCCTGTGCATGGTACCTTTTGTTTTTTACTGGCAGGAATTCACTCTTTCTAAGCTTACCTTCCCATTACCTTCAATAAATGTAGCTGCTTTTTTGTTACCATTGAGTGCAACATTCAGTGCTTTGTCTCACACGAGAACCTAGAAACCCACCTCGGGGACTCCCATCCTCCGTGGTAAGAAAAAAGTTTTAGAATAATATCTCAAAATAGATCAGGGGGACAGAAATGCTTCAAACTCCCTTAGGGCAATGTCACTATTCTTTTTTAAGGGCCTGTGTTAGGGGATCTTGTTGTTGTTGTTGTTAGCACCAGGAATCGTACTCAGGACCTTGCACTTTCCAGGCAGGTACTGCCTACACTGTTGAGCTACATCCCCAGCTCTTGATTCTTGATTTTAAATTTCTGGTTTTCACTTGCTAAAGAGCCCCTCCCATCTCGTGTCACTTTTGGAAATACCTCTTGTGTAAGATGGCAAAGTCTACCCAGGCTGGTCTAAATTCAGTAATTTAGTTAACAGCTTCAGGACAATGATTAAAAGGTCTGGCCTTTTTAGGATGGGATGGGAAAGAGGGTGTCTTCAACAAAGTCTCTTGTTGCTGAAAAAAATACCTGACACCCAAAATTAGGGGAGGAAAGGTTTATTTAGCTCACAGCTTGTGAAGGTTTCAGTCCATAATTAGCTGGCTCCAAGGCAGTGTGGCATGGTGAGGGGCAACACTTCAAAGTTACAGAAGACAGCAAAAACAGCAAGAGCAGAAGAGGGGAGGAGCAAGCCTATTTTCCTCCCTTATATTGTATGCAGGCTATCCCCTCCGTTAGGTGGGCATAGCATTCATATCATCTCTGTACCCTTTTCTTGCACAGGATGAGGATGTTTACAAAGTGAGGACCCTGGGTCCTGGCTGAGTTGCTTAGTTGAATGTCTAAACTTCTCAAGTTGACATAATGCATCAACCATAACAGAGGGCCATATGTAAACAACATGGTGCTTCTTCCTGGAGTGTCTATTTTGCTAACTGATGTGTTTTGTTTTGTTTGAGACAGTATCTCACTAGGTAGCCCAGGCAAGCCTCCAACTTGCAGTACTCCTCCCTCAGCCTCCCAAGTACTAAGATTATAGTATAGGTATGCACCACCATGCCCAGCAGATGATGAGTAATTTTACATTGTATTTATGTTAAAACGAATTTGGGGGCTGGGGGAGTTGTAGCTCAGTAGGGTGCTTGCCTACTAAGGCTCTGGGTTTGATTCTCAGCAACACATACACATACATATACACACACCAAAACTGGATATAATATGTTGTAGAAAATAAATTTTGTGTGGATTTTTAAAATAAAATCTGAGACTCTGATGAAATTTTATGCTTGTAGTATTCATGTGCCTGTGTTTGGGAGACTTCTGTCAAAAAAACATGGGACATACAGAAGGGTATACTTCTGCTTCTCCCCTAGGTAGGTATTCGATTTCTCCCTGTATCTCAATTAGGTTCTTCATAGACATCTTTGTTTGAGTGCTCATGGAACTCCTGGGGAGTTAACTGAGAAGTCCTATTTAATTTAAAAACTAAATATTTATTCAATATGAGTAGATAAAGGTGCAGTAATGGTTTCTTTTTCCCCTCAAATTTTGTGTAAGGAGTTTTCTCTTTTCCCTGCTTTATTTATGTCCTGGAGTTGTGTAATACTGGGTAACATGTTTCCATTCAATTTTACTTGATGATGCCAGAAACCAAGTGTCATCGGAGAATTGTTTCTTATCAAGGCTTTCCAGATACTGTCTGTGATTGCAGAGTCAGACCTCAATTCCTGCCTGTAAGTCTCTCCTCCAAAATTTGTCAAACTTTTGTCCTTTTGTAGTATTCTCTTTCAAACCCTAACAGTGACCTCTGTTGTCCAAAATGATTGCAGAGCATTTCTGAACAGAACTGTGAAACACTCTGGGGTTCCAGAAAGAGACAAGTGATGTAACTGTCTAATGGAAACAGAGATCCGTAGTGCATTCTTTATTTCAACAATACTTGTTAAGTGCCTACTATATCCTGGTCACGTCGTAGATGTTGGGGATCCAGTGATGTGTGAAACATGACACTATCCTGGCCCATAAGGAGCTCTTACTGAGTATAAGAGATGAATTTTCCACAAATACATGAATAATTGTGATCAGATTGACATAAATAGGCCTTCACAGCCATCTCAACTCTGCTCTGGTCTATGGACTAGAACATTGAATTGTATATTTATTCTCATCTTGTCCTTTCTGTAATAGAATTTTACGCAAGGAACTTTGTAGTACATCTCACTCAGTAGAATAAGTGGACTGTGTGTCCTCATTCTACCATCTTCGGGCCTGAGCATATGATCTATTTTGGTCAATGGAAATGTGGGCCAAAGTGATAGTGTATCAGTTCTAAGCAGCAGCTCTAAGGGGCATCTTGCGTTTTTGCTTCTTTATTGTATCCCTGCCATCTACTAAAGAAATGTGTGTTACACATGAGTCCTCGATTGAGAGATACATGGAACAGACAGGAAGCTGAGCCTAATAAACCAGAGTGAGCCTAGTAGACCTGCAGGCAACTCACAGAACCATGAGTAAGAAATTAAAGGTTTGTTGTATGTATCTGAAGTTTGAAAGATAGTTTGTTAATGGAGAAAAAACTGATAGTTCATCTATTAAAAGTATTTCCTGAATTGTCACTGTATGCCCCACACTTGGTTAGAGACTAGAATTAAACAGCAAAAACAGACACTATTCTCATGAAAGTCATAGATGCTTACTTTTTGGGGGTGACCTTTGTCTCATTTGTTTTTCATTTCTTCCTTCAAGTAGGGTCACTGCGATGTGCTAAGAACATGTTTGCAATCTTTCCAGGCGTGGTGGCGCACGCCTGTAATTCTAGCACTCGGGAGGCTGAGGCAGGAGGATCATTGTGAGTTTGAGATCAGCCTGGGCTACAAAGTGAGTTCAAGGCCAGCCTGAACAGCATAATGAGACCCTGTCTCCAAAACTAGGACCAGGGATATAGTTCAGTGACATAAGCACCTGCCTGGCAGGTGTGAGGTTGAAAGTTCCATCCCCGGTACAAAAAAAAAAAAAAAAAAAAAAAAAAAAAAAAAAAG
The DNA here is from genome assembly GCA_004363535.1 of Dasyprocta punctata. Taxonomy (NCBI): domain Eukaryota; kingdom Metazoa; phylum Chordata; class Mammalia; order Rodentia; family Dasyproctidae; genus Dasyprocta; species Dasyprocta punctata. The sequence goes on along the minus strand of RJWM01000115.1, from coordinate 55,932 downwards.
AACATGTTTGCAATCTCAATGTTTAGTCTGGTATTCAGTTCCCATATTCCAACAAGTGCCCTCCCATTTTAGCCTCTCCTGGGGTCCCAAAACAGGTATTACTGTCGTATTTTTGTTCCTAATGGCACAGAAAAATCTGTCTGTTTTGGGGGGGTGGGGAGAAGTGTTTCCTTGCCAGTGTCCAACAGTCAGAAAAGATTAAAAATTGCTGAAAAAATTCTGATTCAGTTATTGAAAACACTTCCAGTAACTTAGTGTCTTTAAGGTATTTCATAGATGCAAACAGAGTATGTCATATGGCCTACCCATTTTCAATGTGAAATTTCAGTCCAATCACAAGTCTGCAAAGTGGAGGCCTCTCCACTTTTGACCAGTGAGGAGAAGAGGTTTATTGCTCCCAAAACTTTGAAGGGGAGGCAGAACTGATAGGGTATCTATTTGGCTCCTAATCATTCAGAAGTTGCAGCAGAAAATACCAAAAGTGTTATATAAATCATCTCATATAGTCATCCAGCATTCACATGGCATAAATCTTCATTTAAAATGTTGCTGAGTACCGATTATGTTAGACAGTATTCCAGATTTCTGGGATATAATAGTAAACAAAACAGACAAAGATCTCTACTCTCATAGGGAAAGACCGAAAGGAAAGTGTTGAGATGTTAAATAAATGAATGAAGTAATATTGTAAAATATTGACACTTTTGTGTAAAAAGAAAAAGTATGACCAAGCACTATTACATTTTTGGAAATTTGGTATTGCCATCAGATCTAGGTTTAAACCTCAACCCTACAACTTAATGACTAGGTCACCTTGGACAAATTATTTAACTTTTTTTGTTTTGTTTATTTATTTGACTTTTCCAAGTCTTCATTTTCTTATCTATAAAATAGGAGAAAATCTCTTCTAGAGAATTGTGAGACCTGGGATAATATTGGTAGTAAGTGCTTAATGATTGATAACTGCCGCTGTAGCGAAGTCGTATTTGTTGCTTGTGGTCATAGGGATATAAGAGACTGCATCAGGATTTCCAACCACTTCCTTTTTTTAAAATTTTAAACATTTAAATTTAGAAATAATTTCAAAATTCCAGGAAAGTTGATTGAAGAAGAATGGTATAAACAACACTATGTTCCTTTTGCCCAGATTCATCTACTATTACCTTTAGAGCTCCTCTCAGCCTTCTCTCTCTCTCTCTTTCTATATCTATATCTATATCTATCTATCTATCTATCTATATTCATATTTATTCTGAACCATTTGGGAGTTACATTATTTATAACTTCTAAATACTTTAGTGTGTATTTTACAAGAAGAAGGATATTCTTTTATGTAACCATAGCAGTTATCAACTTCAATTTAATATTGATGCAATAATTTAATCTAACTTCCATATTCCAATTTTGTCTATTGACTCATGAATGGCCTTTATCCCACTGCTGCTTTTTGGGAACTAATCTAGGATCAGGTAAGCGTGTAACTGTCATGTCACCAGTTTTCTTTAATCTGGAAACATTTCTGATGACTTTGTCTTTTATGGCATACAGTTCTGAGGAATAGAGTCCCCACCTCCCTCTTCTTCTTCTTTTTTTTTCACTAGAACAGACTTTATTTGGGGTTTCTTTGGTGTTTCTTCATGACTAGATTCAGGTAACGCATTCTCAACTGGAATACTACATAGTGATGCTGGGTCTCCCTCAGGGTTTCATGCTGAGAAACAACTTGTCTCACTGGTGATGTTCATTTTGATCATTTGGTCATAATGATGTCCAATTTCCTCACTGAATTGTTATTCTTTTTGCTGTTCAATTAACAAACAGTATGTGGAATAATACTTTAAGATCATGCAGATATCTTATTGCTAATTGAAATCAATTGATGCTTCTTACTAGGATCAATATTTATTATGATGAGTGCAAAATGCTGCTTTCCCAATGTTAGCACTTCCACAGGACTCATTAATTCTGGATTTTGTTGTAAACAAAATCCTTCCTGACAGTATTTTATTTATTTAGCTATTTACTTATCTGCCTAACACTGGCATGGACTGAGGCTTTCTATTTTTCAACATTTTCTTTTTTTGCTTATTTTGTTTTGTTTTTGAGACAGGGTCTTACTATATAGTTCAGGCTTGTCTTGAACTCCCTATGGAGGCTCAGACTTGCCTTGAACTTATGACAGTCCTCCTGCCTCAGCCTCCTGAGAGCCGGGATTACAGCTGTGCACCACCACATCCAGCTAACATTTTCTAGTCATCATGATCATGATCATTATCATCATCATCATTTTGGTTCTCAGTTTGTTCCAGATTAGACCTATGGCTTCTTCAAGGTCATTCCTGTCCTTGTAACATATCAGGACATTTGTACACCCATGTACTTCCTTAATTTCTGCATATCAATATGTTTCAGGCTCAATATATGCTTACCTTGTCCAGTCCTGGGCTCAGTCATTTCTCTAAGAGCTCTGGTGCAATAAGATCTTTTAACTCACCTTGCTGCTCTTTCTATCACATCACAACCAGGTCAGTCCTGTAAACACCAAAGCTATGCTTGCTGGATTTATATGAAATGCTGCATCTCTGGGAGCACAGGATATTTTCTGGGGAGTTAACCAGGAAGGTAAAATTTTCTATAGCAAACAAACGGGAATCGATGAATAGTCCTGATTACACTTTCTAATTGGGCAGGAAAGAAGTGGGCTTGAAGATTGACTTAGTAAAGATTGGGTTTATTTTCTGGGAATAGGCAGTTTAGACAAGGCAAGTATATAATCGATTTCTTTATATTGATTAAAAAATCATATAAAATGCCTCTCACATAATTTCTCTGTATATTACAGGACAACACTAGCTGAGACAAATGAAAAAAATAGAAATTTCAATTTCACTTTATCCATGTAACATCCGGTTTCTTTGTTTTTTTCAGTTGTATATGTTTATAATTTTTAAATATAAGAAGTAAAATAAAAGATACCTTCATTTCTGGGAATTCTTTTCTTTCTTTCTTTTTTTTTTTTTTTTTTTTTTTTTTTTTTTTTTTTTTTTTTTTTTTTTTTGCGGCACCGGGGATCGAACTCACAGCCTCGCACCTGCCAGGGCAGGTGCTTAAGCCACTGAGCCAAACTCCCAGCCCTGGCATTCTTCTTTTCAATTATTCTATTAACACCTGAAAATTTTAAATTTGCTTATTAATGTATATTTCTTTGGCTAAAGTTTATTTTCAAAAAGTTCAATTCACAAGTTCATTTTTACCACTTACAGTCTTGACAATAAACACTTGTATGTTCCAGCAGCAACAAAAACTTATTTTTCATTCTATAAGAAAGTACACACTAATTAATAGTCCATAGCACTTATCTAGCCTATATTTGTACAACAAAGCATATTTAATTATATACTCTTTGTTGGCCCAATGCTAGATTCGTTGGTACAGATCTACTGGTTTTATCAATACAAGTAGATGCATGAGCATACATGACCCCCATACTGATATTCTCAGACCTGATTCTTCTCCAAGCACAGTCCAAACTGACTTAAACAGACCACTTGAGTACCTTGGGACAATTTAAACTGTTTTTCACTCTCTTTTGACTAGGCAAGCAATCTTGTGTCTGGCTAGACAAGTTATTAGGTGAAGACCTATCTGTCTGGTGAATCAGAAGAGGTCTGCAATTGTGAAGCAGATGTCCTAGGATGATCAACAGCCAGGATTTTTAAATATCTCAGTGAAATGTAAGTAAGGGGCTGTCACATTCTAAACACTGGATAAACGTATCCTGTGGGCAGCACTAGAACTACTGAACAGAAGTGTAGGGAGGCAGGTTCTAGTTCAAGGTGGAGACTGACTTTCCAGGCACCAGAGCCCCTCAGTACACTCATGCCAGGCCGCCCCGTGAGGAGGGCAAGCTGAGGGTGGTGAGCATATGTTGAGGTGGCAGCTGCTACTGATGTCCTTTCTCAGGCAAATGTTAGATGGAAGATCTCTAAAATCTTCTCCAACTTGGACATTCCATGATTTCATTGTCCTAAGAGATGTGTTGCATCTCGGTGGGCACCTGAGCTTGCTATGCATGTAACATCAGTTTCTTCTGCTGACTTGCTTTTATTTTTTTATTTTTTTATTTTTTTTGTGCCAGAGCTGACTGAAAAAAAATGCAAGAAGTTGATTTGCGCCTCATCTCCTTTCCCTGGCCACCCTCTAGTGGAAGTGAACTGAAATTATACAATGGTCCACAAACACTGAGCTGAATAAAGGGACAAAAGACAACTAAGTGAACTTGGAGGTGAGGGAATCACAGATGTGGAAGGAATTGAAAATCTTTGTGTCCAAGGAACTTCGTTTTCAGGAACGAAATGGGAATTCAGTGGTTATTCCAAAGTAACGCCACTACTCCATTCCAACTATTTTTAAAGTTGGTGAAAAACAAAAGTTTTTGTCTAGAGAAGTGGAAGTTGAGGGAGATGGTCTTCATTCATATGACGATTCTGTTCCTGGGCTAGAGATGTAGATTAGTGTAGTGCTTTCTTGATGAGAGGGCCCAGGTTTAATCTCTAGTACTGCAGAAAACAATCTGTTCCTAGGAATGTCTTGGGAAGTCTTCATGCACCCTCAGGAATAGGCATATTCATTTTTATAGCTGCTCCAACCCAGGGGTTCTTGAATTTTGGTGCTTATCAGAGTTATTTGTTAAGACTAAATATACAAAGTGTAAACTCTTCTCCCAGCCATTCTGATTCCAGAGGCCTGGAGTGGAGCCCAGGACTCTGTATTCTAAGCACTCTTCTCCCTCTATCCTATGCAGGCTCTCTATGCTGAAGTAATCTTGAAAACAGCATAAAATGCAGAGTGCAATTTGCCTTCAGGGTGTATGTCTACATTTGTAAGCCTGATTATCTGTGATCATTTTTGCTTTGCTCAGGATCTATGGCAGGCTTCTAATGAGGGTAAAGTGGTGCCTAGTTGGCTCTATGTGGCCACGCAGGTCACATAGTAATAACTCATCTTGGCATTGGTTACTGGTCAACCCTTCGCTAACCAGTTTCTTCTATATTTCCCACAACTTTCTCCTGCCTAACTTGGCAGATGGGAGGTTCTCTGCAATTTCTCATGTGCTATATGACAAAGGGATGTTGTGTGTCTTTCAAGAATGGAATCAAGTAGTGATGTGTTAGTACTGCCTGGTGAGAGCTGATGGTTAAAATTTGCAAGCCAGTGGGCATAGTGGCACACTCATGTAATCCCAGCTACTCAGCAGACTGCAGCATAAGGAATGCAAGTTCAAGACCAGCCTGAGTGACTAGGTGAGAACTTGTCTCAAGACAAAAAGTAGAAAGGACTGGGGCTGTAGTTCTAACCCCCAGTGCCACCTCCCCACAAGACAAGCCATTTGTAAACCTATAATCCCAGCATTGTAGGAGACTGAGGCAGGAGGATAACAAATTTGAGGCCAGCCTGGGCAAATTAGTGAGAACCTGTTTTAAAAAATAAAAATGGGCTGGAGATGCAAGATCCAATCCTCAGCATTGGAGAAAAAAAAAAGTACTGTAGAAGTGTGCTGCTACATACTAGGTTGGGTGATGTCATATCGTTATATTGAAATTGGCCACTGTGGGAGCATTTACCCTGACAAGTACTATAAAACAGAAATATGGATCTTTCTTTCTTTCTTTTTTTTTTTTTTCCTGAGAGCCGTATTACACATTTACCAGCACACCAATGACTGGTTGAGGCTATAGGTAATCCATGATCTTACTCATCTGTCTCTTAGCCTTTGCCCATATAAATTAACTTCTTGAGCTTCTAGTCCCAATTCAGAAATTCTTAAAATCGAGAGTGTAAGACAATCCCCTAGAAAGTCATTGAAAACTATTCCTGCCTGCCTCCCTCAGAGACTGAGATTCAGTGAGACCCAGGAATCTGCAGTTCCAACAAACTCCCTTGAGCTTTTGAAAAAGCAGAAGTAGAAAGACCACCATTTCAGAAATTCCCATCAGAGTGAAAGGAGAGAACCTAAAAAAAAGAAAAACAGAATGTCCTTCTCTTGACACTAATGCATGAGAGTGAAAGGCTTTCATGGAACTGTTTATATTTATAAGCTTAAAATAAATCCTTCACCTAATGGAGATGTATGAAAGCTTGGCTAACAGAACCCAGCCTCTAATAGTTTATCCTTTTGATTTAGTGAATGCTCATGTCTAAACAAAAATCGAGTCAGTGAGGTCACCCATCCTTTCCAATTTGTCTTCAATGACTCCAACCTTTTTCATATTGTCCTGTGTGCTGCAGCAGACTCAATTTAGATTGAACCCATGTTGAGCACCTCATCTTTCTGAGGCCCTCTGATTATATGTACATTTTATGGGTGAAGTTGATCTTTCATCTGTAATAGTCAACAATGAAGTGGAACAATTCTCTTTCGTATCTATTTGAAATTGATTCTTCGTGGTTTCTAAGCCACTTTCCATTCCCATTGCTACCTGTACCTGTCCCAGCTGTTGCTGCTTCCGCAATTGTCTGCACTCACTGCCTTCCGACATTACAGTTTACCATTGATTCTCTTGCCACACACAGACCTTTATTATGACCAAAATTATGCCTTTCTTTTTTGCTTTATCCAAAACTCACCTTGGAGACAATTGTTCTGATTCAGAATTCTGACTTTCAAAACTGTGTTCAATTTTAATTTTATTCCTACTTTTTCTTTATTTTTTGGTGGCATTAGAGATTGAACCCAGGACCTCACACATGGTAAGCAAGCACTCCACCACTGAGCTACATTCCCAGCTTGATAATTATTTTTTGTTTGTTTATAATAGCATTGTACTAAGTTTCCTAGGCCAGCCTTGAACTTGTGGTCTTACAACCTTGGCCTTCTAAGTAGCTGGGATTACAGATGTATACCACCATACTTGTCTTTGGGCATGCTATGACTTGTGTCTAGATGTTCCCCCAAAACCTCATGTGGTCATAGATGGGACTTTCTCAGAGGTGGCTGAATCTAAGTGTGTAATGCTGGGATTAAGGGTGTGTGATTATTAAATCAGCCCACTGATTGGTTTGGCACCACCCTAATCCCAGCAGTTGAGATAGAGTATAAAAGGGGCAGAAAGAAGCTATGAAGGCCCATTGCTTGCTTTGTTACCTTTTGCCCACCATGAGTTATTTCTCCTCTGTAATGCCAGTCTCCATCTACCCTGCCTGAGAGATGACTGATTATGGACTAAAACCTCTACAAACTGTGAGCTGAATAAACCTTGCCTCCTTTAGCTTTGGGTGTCAGGTATTTTGTCCCAACAAGTAGAAAGTTAACTAAGACAGGGCATAATTTTAATAGTTGAGTCTTACTTATGTTCAACGCTTATAAAACCGGTTCAGGTAAGGTAAGCACTGCTTTAGTAAACATCATTTTGTAAAGAGGTTAGTTTCATAGCTCACTAAAACTTAACTTTTGAAATTTGGTTGTTCAGCATATAAAATTAATTCATTCCTGTATTCTGATTCTATTTCTATTTGATTTTGATACTAACAGAAACAAAGCACAAACATTGGCTGCAATGTTCCTCTATCTTTTCCTACCTTCAACTGAAGGTGAAAAATCTTAGGCATTTTGTTCTTCTGCCAACTTTGAATTGTGGTTTGGTCTTCCTATCTGGGTAATGAACACTACACCATATACTGCAACATTTCACTTTATTTATTTTTCTTCCTATTATTTTATTATTAGTTTAATTTTTATTAGTATATGTCAGAAGCACATAGTGATTATATTGATTGCAGGGAGTTGGTACATGTACATGATGCATGGTAATTCTTTTCATGCTACCCCAACACATCATATTTTGGTCCCATTTCCATTTGTGAAAGATCTATCTCCCTTCTTTTCTTTTAACTATCTTTTATTTTTCTCTTTAAATTATTTATACTTTGAGTTTCTCCTATAAGAAAAACCACACAGTACTTAAGTTTGTGTCTCTGATTTGTTTCACTTAAATTATGGTCTCAAGGTGCAGCCATTTTCTTACAAATGATTCAAATTTATCCTTCTTTATAGTAAAGTAGTACTCCATTATGTATGCATACTATATTTTCTTTATTTGTTCATCTTTGAAGATTTAGCTATTATGAACTGTCCTGCTACAAACATGGATATACATCTATAACTGAATATGATACCTTTATCTCTTTCCAGAAAATACATAGAAGTAGAAAGAAACAGATATAATACAAGATGTACAAATATATAAGAATTTACAAGATTGGCTTATAATAGCCACTCACAGAGTCATATGTGGAAGAGTGCAGAGGGTGTGTCTGCACAATGGAGATCCAAAGGTTCCAGTCAAAGTTCTGGAGCTCACCACAGTGTCCTGTGTGAGAGTCCGTACCAGGAAGCCAATGAATCTGCAAAGGAAGGCTGAGAGTCTGTGCCAGAAGCTGAAGAGTCTGCAGTGGAAACCTGGAGATACTTAGCTCAGCATCACAAGTGCCTGCCTGGCAAGCGCAAAGTCATGAGTTCGATCCCTTGTACCAAAACACAGCAACAACAACAACAACAACAACAAACAAAGTGAAGGTGAAGACTGGAGCACCTCCAAAGAATCAAAAGCAGTTATGTCCTTCTTCATTTCCCCTTTACACCATCCAGGCCACAAACCACTCTAGGGTGGATCTTCCACACCCTAGGGCATGAAATTGCTGAGCCAATTTAGTTGAACTTCTCTTACTCAAATTGACACATCAAGAGCCAGGAATGGTGGCACACACCTGTAATCCCGGCACTGGGGAGGCTGAGGCAGGAGGATCCTTGCGAGTTCAAGAGCAGCCTGGGCTACAAAGTGAGCTCAAGATCAGCCTGAACTGCATAGTGAAACCCTGTTTCAAATAAAAAAGAAAAAAAGAAAGAAAAAGAGAAAAAGAAAAAGAAAAAAAAATTGACACATCAATCAACCATCACAGCTGAGTCAAATGGAATTTCTAGTTTCAGTTTTTTGAGGAATCTCCATACTGATTTCCATCATGTCTGTAACTAGTTTACATTTTTATCAACAATGTAGAAGTGTTCTTTTTTCCCATAGCCTTGCAAGCATTTGTTATTATTTGAGTTTTTGAAACTTGTCATTCTTTCTGGAGTAAGATGGAATTTCTGCATTTTAATTTGTATTTCTCTAGTGAGTAGAGATGCTGAACATCTTTTTTCATGTATTCACTGACCATTTGTACTTCTTCTGAGACGTGTCTGTTCATTTCAGTTGCCCATTTTGGCTGGGTCTTTTGTTTGAGGGGAGTCTTTTTTTGTTGTTTTTTAGTTCTGTATATATATTAGATATTAGTCCTCTGTCTGAGGTGAAGCTGGCAATTTATTTTCCCTTCTGTAAGGTGTCTCTTCACTCTTTTGGTTATTTCCTTTGTTGTGCAGAAGGCTTTTAATTTGACAAAATCCCATTGGTTGATTTTATTTATTTATCATTATTATTATTATTATTATTATTATTTTGGTCTTTTTGAGACAAGGTCTCACTATGAAGTTCAGGCTGCCCTTGAACTCACTTTGTGGCCCAGGCTGATCTCAAACTCTCAACGATTCTCTTGCCTCAGCCTTCTGAGTGCTAGGATTACAGGTGTGCACCACCACGCTCAGCCAATTGGTTGATTATTGATGTTATTTCTTGTGCAATTGGGGATCTGTTCAGAAAGTCCTGCCTACACCTATGACTTCAAGAGTTTTACCTATTTTATCTTCTAATAGGTTATGACCTCATAATGTTTATTTATTTTACTTCCAACAGGTTAAGTGTTTCTGTTTGTTAATATTTAGACCTTTAAACCATTTTGATTTTAGTGTAGTACATGCTGAGAGATATAGGTCTAGATTAAGCCTTCTAAATGTGTATAGTCAGCTTTCTGAGCATTTACTAAAAAAGTATTTTTCCACCAGAGTACATTTTTGTCCTCTTTGTCAAAGATCTGGTGGCTGAATGTGTCTGGAGTCATTTCTGCTTCTTTGTTTTTGTTCCAGTGATCCATATGCTTGTTTTTGTGTCAGTACCATCCTGTTTTTATCACTGTAGCTTTGTAATAGAACTTGAAGTCCAGGATTGTGATGATTTCTGCTTTACTCTTATTACCCAGGATTGTTTTTGGAATTCAGAATCTTTTCCGGTTCCATATGAGTTTTGGGATTGTTCTCTTTATTTCTGTGAGGAATGTGATTGGTATTTTTATTGAGATCGCATTAAATCTATGTATCAGTTTTGGAAATATGGACATTTTGACAGTGTTGGCTCTACTTACTTAGGAACAGAGAATGTCTTTCCACTTTCTAATATACTCTTCCATTTCCTTCTTCAGAGTACTGTAGTTTTCATTGTCATGGTCTTTCATCTCCTTGGTTAGGTTAATTCTTAAGTATTTGATTTTTCTTGGTAATTTTGTGAATGCTATTGTTTTCTAATTTTTTAGGTGGTTAATTATTGGTGTATGGGGATGCCATTGATTTTTGTGCATTTATTTTATATCCTGTTAAATTGCTGAATTTAATTATCAATTCTAGAAGTCTTTTGGTGGCATTTTTGGGGCTTCTGCATAAAGGATTATGCCATCTGCAAATAATGGTAATTTGACATCTTCTTTTTCTATATGTATCTCTTGTAGTTTTTTCTCTTGGCTGATAGCTGTGGCTAATCTTTTGAGTACTATGTTGAACAGGAGTGGTGATTGTGGATACCTTGTCTTGTTCTTGATTTTAGAGGGAAAGCTTTCAGCTTCTTTTCATTTAATCTGATGTTGGCTGCTGGTTTGCATAAATAGTTTTTATCAGATTTAGATAAGGTCCTACTATACCTATTTTCTTCAAGTATTTTATCAGGAATGGATGTTGCATTTTGCCATAAGCCTCTTATGTGTCTCTTGATATCATCGTGTAGTTTTTGTCCTTGCTTTTGTTTATATAATGTATTACATTTATTGATTTGCACCTGTCGAACCATCCTTACATCCCTCAAATAAAACCTACTTCATCATGATGCACCATCTTTTTGATGATTTATTGCATTCCATTTGCCAATATCTTGTTGAGGATTTTTGTATGTTTGTTAAAGAGTGGCATGTAGTTTTCTCTTTTTATTGAGTCCTTGTCTGGTTTTGAAATTAGAATGATGCTGGCTTACAGGGGTGAGTTTGGAAAGACTTCTTTCTTTTCAATTTCATTAAAGAGCTTGAGGAGTATTGGCATTATATCCTGCCTGAAGGTACTGTAGAAGTCATCAATGAATTCATCAGGTCTTGGGCTTTTATTAGTTGGTAGGCATTTTTACTAGTGCCTCTGTTTTATTGCCTGTTATTGGGTTGTTCAGTTTTTTATGTCTTCTTGGTTGTTTTGTTAATTCATATGCATCTAGGAATCTGCTCGCTTCTTCAAGATTCTCCAATTTGCCGAAGTATAGTTTTTCATAATAATTACTAATGACATGGATTTCAATGATGTCCATTGTGATTTCACTTTTCATTTATAATTGCATCGATGTGGGTCTCTTCTTTCTTTCTTTCTTTTGGTAAATTTGTCCAAGGGGTTTTCTATTTTGTTTAATTTTTTGAAGAACTAGCTTTTAAATCATTGATTCTTCATATTTTTTAGTCTCATTAATTTCCATTCTAATCTTTGATATTTCCTTCTTATACTAGGTATGGGTTTGGACTGTTATTTTTCCAGTACCTTGGGGTGCACTGTTAGGCTATTTATTTTAGCTTGGTCTCTTTTTCTATTACCATGTTTCCCCAAGAAAGGGCTAAAAATGAACTTCATCTGTAAGTAATATCTAGTGATCCCTATGGTGATGGCCAGTGTCATGCAGAAGATAACACCTCACTATTCTCTTACTTGTTGCCTACTCTATAGTGGCACAGAAAGCAAGGGTAGGCTGATTGGGCTGGCATTTTTGATCTCTAGTTAGGTCTTATTTTCAGGGAAACATGGAATGGGCATGCAGAGCAACAAGCTTCTGTATTATGACTGATTTCATTGTGTCCTATAGGTTCTGATATGTTGCAGTGGCATTATAATTTGAATCTATTAAATAGTCAGGAGTATGTTGTCTAATGTCAGTGTGATTATAAATTTTCTTTGGTGTTTTTGTTTATTTTCTAGTTTCACTGCACTATGGTCTGATATACATGGGATTATTTAGATTCTTTTGTACTTATTTAAGCAGGCTTTGTGGACTTGTATGTCTTCTATCTTGGACAAAGTTCTATGTGCGCCTCAAAGAATATGCATTCTGTTGTAGTAAAGTAAAACACTCTGTAGACATCTATAAAGTCCACTTATTCAAAGATGTGGTTCAGGTATGATATTTCTTGATTTTTCATTTAGTTGATCTACTTTCTGAAGTAGGGTACTGAGAGTTTTGTGTTTATTTGATCTTTACTCCCAGTAATGTCTGTTTTATGAAGTTAGGTACACTGATATTCAGTAAATATATATTGACAATCATTATCTTCCTGTTAAATTGTTTCCTTTACTAATAGATAGTGACTAACTCTGCCTCTTCTGCTCAATTTTAGCTTGAAATCTACTTTGGGAATAGATTGCAACTCCTCTTTGTTTTCAGGTTCCTTGTACACTTAATAATTTTTATATATTTTAAAATTTAGTTTATGAATTTCTTTTTGAATTAGATGAGTAGCTTGAATGCAGCAGTCCATTAGTTTCTGTTTTTTTTAAATCTAGTCTGCTAATGTGTATCTTTTAGTTGGGGAGTTGAAGCATTCTACATTGAAAGTTATTACTGAAAAGTATTAACTTACTGCTGTCATTGTATTCTTTTTCTGTTGTTGACTCCTTTATTTTTCACTTTTTGTTTAACACATTCCTGCTGATTTGAACCACTGGTGGTACATGCATGACTGTCCCATTGAATCATGGGTGGTTAGTTAGTTTACATCAGCTGATTGGGTTCATGAATGTGCTAACTGGTCATCTTGCTTGAAATATTCATTCCGTCTGACTTTTTTCTTGCTGTCTCTGTTTAGGATCTTGAGTATTTTTTGGAGTACTGATTTGATGTTCATGACTCTTTTGAAGTGTTCTTTGTTGTGGAATGGCCTTATTTCTCCATCAACTTTTCCTTTTTTAAAATTTAAAACAATTTATTCTGAAGTTGATCAGAGACCTTTATTCTGGTCTTCATCATTCACTAAACCACCTATGCAGAACAATTTCTTCATCTCTGCCCCAAGCAGCAACAGCAGCAGCTGCTGCATCCAGGTCTAAAGTACAAGACAGATACAAGTGGAGGACCTTGTGGAGAAAAGCTATCAGATGAGATCTCTGCTTATCCCAGCTCAGGTAAAGATAGAACAGGAAGAGTGTATGTATCTGCAGAGACTCTGTTCTTCAAAACAGCCCTGCAGAGAGGGGTGAGCTGAAGGATGCAGAGAAGACTCACAAAACTACCCACCTCAGCAATCAATCCAGAGTACTTTCTAGAAAAGCAAATTCATCCACAGCTTCCATTGCATTATCCAAATCTCTCCCTTGGAGACTTTTTCTTTCCTTGGTGAGCACTGCAGCAGGCATCTTTTGCAATGATCTCCACAAATAGTTCCATGGCTTGTGTCAGAACAAATATGGCTTCCTCTCCCACAAACATCAGGTTGGGGTTCGACTACATCAAGATCTTCACTCACACCAGAGGAACCCTCTGAAAATAAGCCCTGGGCTAAAAAAGGGCTTGGGGCTGTGGGGCCACTACCTTCCCTCTGGGCCCCTCCTCCTCCCAAGATGTCCAGCTTCCAGCTGCTACCACCACCACAATCCATCCCTGTCCTAAGTGTGCTGTGTAAAGCCACCAACTCAGTTTCTCTATCAATTTTGATATAGTTCTCCACGATATATTAGTCTGGGTTGGAAGTTATTTTAAGGATTGAAACACTTCAAGCTATCCTAACTTTTAAAGTTTGTGTTGAAATTCTGCTGTAATCCTAGTGAGTTTAAATTTACAAGTGATTTTTTTTTCTGACAGATTTTAAGATTCTGTCTTTGTGTTGGTCTTCTGGGGTTTTGACTATGATGTGTTGTGGGTGTTTTTTTTTTTCATTGTAGCTATGTGGCGTTCTGTAAGCCCCGTTATCTATTTGTTGGCTTTGTTCCCCATACTTTGAAAAATGTCTGGTATAATTTATGAAAATAGGCTTTTTATGTCATGTGTGCTGTCCTCTAATTTTTTTTTTTTTTTGGTACTGAGGATCAAACTCAACCTCTGAACTAAATCCCCGGCCCTGTCTTCTAATTTCTAACTTCAGTTAACTTTTGTTTAGTATTCATAGCATTATGTAGTAGCTGTTGGATGAATTTATCTTGCTCTGTTATCATTTTAAGGCTTCTCTGAGTACATCACCATGCATCTCCATTTCATCCTTGACTTTTGAAACTCTGTCTTCACATTGGTTATTTCTGCAGCTTATAAATTCAATAGAATTATTTATTTCAGGAATTTCTGTTTGGCAGCTTTTCACGTGTTTATTTCTTTGGTAAATTTATCATTTGTGTTTTGAATCATTTTGGTCAGCTCTCCCAGTATCATTTTTCTCCCATAGCACAATTGGTCTGTTTGTTTGATAGTTCCAGTATTTTAGGTTATTAACTCCTTGAACTTGCTGAGGTTTTCTTGTTTGTTTGTTTGTTTGTTTGTTTTACTTCCTCTGTAATCATTTCTCACAGCTCAGATATCTGGTGTTTTCTTTCTTCTCCATCTGTGCCCTTGGGCCTGCTTTTGGGGAATTGGGAGTCTTTCATGGCATTTTGTTGCTTTGTGTTTTCAAATTCATGTGTGCGTGCGTGTGTGTGTGTGTGTGTGCTTGTTGAGGGTTGAAATCAAAGAGTGAAGAGAGTGTGTTGTTCATATGAATATCTCTTTAGTCAGGTTCTGTTTTCCAGTGATGTATTCTTGGCTTTATTTGTCAAAAGGTATTGTTTACCACTTCAACCTATTCAATTTAATTAGGTTGGACCCTGTAACTGTGTTGTAAGAAGATAATTTCGACTGGTGTAACTCAACAGGTCACAGCATACATCAATCATAAACATTAAAACTTATTTTGGTAGTTTCACCCTTTTGTAAATACCCCTTAGAGACTATATTTGTGGTTTCTCTGAATGTGGAGGGTGGAGGGAAGGAGAGAGGAAGGGGAAAAGGAAAGGGGGATGTCAGTAGGAAGAGTGGAAGGTAAAAAAAAATGTCAGTAGGTGAAGAATTGACTGGAGGCCAGACTACTCAAACTATAAAACTGGGGTAAAGGGCTAGTGTTGAGGGAGTTTGATAGAATGTTTGCATGAGCTGGGGAGGTATGCAGATGTGTGAGAGTGTACTTAGGGATTGAGAGGGGCTGTGAGACTGTTGGAATTTGTAATATATTTGTAGGTAGTTTTGTTTGGATCCTCTAAGCCCACTTTTGTTAAGGATTACTCTGCTGTCCTTGAATGATACTATTTAATTTGTAGCACTGGTTAATTCTTATTCTCTAATGCACTTATCTAAGCCCCTGTTTTCTTCATACCAATTAGATAGGTGGAGAGGAGCAGGGAGAAGGCAAGGAGGTAAGATAATGAGGAAGGGAGAAGAAAAAAGAATAGGGAGTGGAGAGAGTAAAAAATAAAAGAGATGAAGCACTATATGATAGCCATACTATATCAATAAAGAAACCAGAACCAGAAGAAAAGAAAAAAAAATCAAGCAAGCAAACAACCAAGATGATCAAAATCACACAAAGAAACAAGGAAAAAATAACTATATATCAACCAAAATAAAAATAAGAACCTTCACAAGGTTGTTATAATATTAACCCAGAGCATTCATGCAGCTCTCTCTGTATTAGAATCACTGCCTGATTGTAAATAGCCATGCAGTTTTCCCCCATAGGCCAGATGATTGCCTTGCGCTGCAATATTTTAAATGCTGAGTACCACCTAGAGAAGACAATACTTACTGATCCACCTGATAAACAGATTTGGAGGGGCAAACATCAGAAAAAAGAATTCCTATTATACTTCTCTTGGGGTATGGTCACTTGTAATTACAAATTTCAGGGGTAAAACTCAGTCAGCGATTGTACCATTCTGGTGCCACTGTTGATCGTAATTTATACTGTCAGTAGGAATATGAAGAAATGAATGAAGAGGTAAGTAAATCCCCAGGTACACTGCCTTAGAAAGACTGTTGACAGGTACAAGATCATTAGAATCAGAATGAATCTCCATCCACATGCCTTAATTTATCAGGCATTTCGATAACTACTGACCTTTTCTGAATGTTATAAGGTGCCAGAAACATGACTACAAACCCTACACCCCATTTCTATGTAAAAGATTCATATAATCCATGATAATGCTTATCCCAAAGAGTTCAGATTTATGCTTCCATTTAAAAAAAAGATCTACATTCTTAGGTAAATTGTCAGAAATTCTAACAAGATATACGCCTCTCTATTTCTTGTTGTTATTCATAGTAATAAAAACAGGTATGCCCTGAATGTTCAACAGATTTACTTAAATTGTATTCACACAGTAAAACCTTTATGCACCATGAATACGTATGAAAAAGGCACTTGAAATGCAGCATGATCATTATTCCTGTCATATTGCATAATTATGTAGGCACTTAAAATATAAATGCCTAAAATGAAGATAAATACACTAAAATATTATCACTGGTTATCTCTGAGTTGTGGTACTATAGGTAATTATTTATAGTTTTTGGTATCTACCAAGTTTTCTTGTTGCTGAAAATTAAATTGCTGGTAGACATTGGCACAGATGCTGTGAAAAACAGCCTGGTAGTTCCTCAAAAAGCTAGGCATATAAGTTGGATACAGTGCACTCACTTGTACTCCCAGCTAATTGTGAGGCTGGAATGGGAGTATTGTAAGTTCAAGGCTGGCCTGGGTAACTTAGCAAGACTCTCTGGGGATATAACTCAGTGACAGAATGCTTTTTTCTGAGGATGGAAAAATATGACCCAGCAATTCTACTCATAGGTGTATATTAAAGAGAAATATGGGGCTTCTGGGAAGATGGTGGAACAGTAAGCAGCAGAGCAAGCAGCCTCTCTTAGATATACAGTCCAGATACTGAAATATAGCATCGTGGAAAGACAAGAAGGAAGGAAGGGGGTTCCCTGGATCCAGGAAGAATCTAAAGTGAGAATTCAAGCCCACAGAAAGAGCAAAAAAGAAAGATTTAAAGAAGGTGGTAGCTGGCATCACTTTCGCCTAGAACCAGACCCACTGTGTGAGAGGAGTTGTTGGAATCTGGGGACACACGACCCAGGTGACATGGCAGCTGGTGACCCTGGAGGCCTTTGCAAAGAGAGGCAGCATTGGAGGGGAGTGGCAGAGAGGGGAGCGGAGGACCTGGAAGACTGCACTGGCTGGTGGTACATGCTGGGGACTCGGTCCTCTTATAGGAGAGAGCGATTGGACAGGAGCCATTTTGGAATTGGGCCAGGTAAGCCCAGAACCAGAGCTGCTGCTGGCTTCCTCCAGCAGCTCCTAGCTGTGCGTAGACCCATGGAAATTGCTTGAACTGAGCCCAGCCCCCGCATGCATCCTAGTGCCATTGCGAAGTTTCCCTGCAGGTAGCCTGGTGGGTCTGGAGGCAGCGGCCTCCCCAACCCCGCACAGACTCCAGGGGTGGTAGTGGAGGATCTCGCCGGTGACCAGCCCAGGCCCTCAGGTGGCAGCAGCTCTGCCCCCACTTGCACTCCACCAGCCATCAGGGAGCCAACAGGCTGGGAAAAGCAGCAGACAGCCCTGCATCAGCACACCCAATGACCACCATCAGATACCCGTAGCCAGCACTGTCTAGAAGAACCAAACAGTCTCACTTCAGAAAAATTGTAGCCAATGTGGGAAGTGCCTGGGACCTCACTACACAATTGTCCAGAAGAACCCAGGAATATGTCAAGACAAAGTAGCAAAAGGCAGTCTCTGGCCTCCAATCCAAACAGATCAAGTTCAGGAGATGCAAACATGGAAAAGATGGAGAATTGTACACCTGAAGTTTCTGAAACGATGGCAACTGAAGTAAAGCAACAACTTCATGAGGCTATAAAATAATTTAGAACAGAAATACTAACTCAGGTAAAAGAAGAAATGAAAAACACAATAAAAGAATTGCTAAACATCTCTAAAGAAGACACAAATTAAAAAATGGAGGAGCATAGGAAAATGAGGGAAACCTTGAATGAACAATACAAAAAAGATTTAGAATACATGAAACAGATTCAAAGAGACATTCAGGAAATTAAAAACTCCATTGAAAGCTGGCAAAACCACTTGAAAGAAACAAGATAGACTTTCAAATCTTGAAGTCAGGTTTGCAGCTTGTGATCCTGAAAGGAAAGATCTCTTAAAAATAACAAGGAACCTGGAAAGTAACAATTCAATGACTGGAAGCCAACCCAAAGAAACATAACTTAAGAATAAAAGGTGTGAGTGAAAAAGCAGGGGTCAGCACAAATGACATTAAAAGTCTATTTACAGAAATAATATCATAAATCTTCCTAAGCATGGGAAAAGGAAGTGACACTCAGATAAGTGAAGCATATAGAACCCCAGCTGGTCATAACCAAAATATATCTACACCCAGACATATAATAATCAGGATCCCAGAAATTCAACACAAGAACAGACTATTAAAAGCTGTTAGAGAAAAGAAACAGATCGCCTAAAAAGGAAAACCCATCAGAATCATGACAGACTTGTCAACACAAACCATCAAGTCAAGAAGAGCTTGGAGTGAAGTATTTCAAGTCCTAAAAGAAAACAACTTCCAACCCAGATTGATGCACCCTGCAAAACTATCTTTCAAAATTAATGGAGAAACAAGATACTTCCATGACAAAAAACAGCTGAAGGAATTCATGACCACCAAACCAACGCTACAAAGAATACTGAAGGACATTCTAGAGAGAGATAAAAAGGACCACAGCTCTAGAAACAGTGGCAGAGGGATATCAACAAGTGGGGCAGACAATTGAATGGAGAGAAAAAGTAGGCAGCCAATGGCAGGAAAATAGCATGGCAGAGATGAGGCAGTGATGTTGGCCATAGCCATTACTGTAGGTGGCCTCAATTCACCAATAAAAAGAAACACAGACAGAGTGGATCAGGAGACAGGATCCATCAATTTGCCTTATACAAGAAACACATTTAACTCGAAAGGGGGTTCACAGACTGAAAGTCAAAGGAGAGCGAAAAATGCTCTATGTGACAGGAAACCAGAAAGAAGTGGGGGTAGCTTGCCCATTAGCTGCAGAATGGACAAGAAAGACATGACATTTCTGTACAATGGAAAGTTACTCAGCTACAAAGATAACCTCAAGGCTCTTGTAGGTAAATGGATACAACTTGAGATCATGGTCGTGGATGAAATGATTCAGAGTCACATGGGTGAACATCGTGTTGCCTCCCTAGTATAAAAACTAAAGGAGTTAGTGAGAGCCAAAATACACAATACACATTGTCAAATTGAAAGGGGAGGAAATGTCTAAAAAGGGAAGGCAATGGCCATTGTTAATCTATTATCATGATTTGAATCTCTTATAGTTTTCACTGTTCTGTTTAGCTTGGTTTTACTCTGTTTTGGTTTGTCTAATTTTATTATATTTGATGGCATGGATAGTTAATTCAAATATGACAAAATATACTATGATAGCCATTATTGATTTCCTATTATTTTTTGAAGTCCCATATGGCTTTCATTGTTTTGTTTTGAGTGATTTTATTCTATTTTGATTTGATTATATTATGTCTGAAGATACAGGCAACTACTCAGAAGATAACAAGAGGCATTATGGTAACCACTGTTGTTTTACTGTTGTTTTGAAGTCGTGTACTGCTTCCATTGTTTTGTTTTTATTGGTTTTATTCTGTACTACATTGTTTGATTTTATTATGCCTGATGGTATGGGTAGTTATTTTGAAGGTAACAAGAAGCTTTATGGTAGCCATTATTGATTTTCTTTTACCTTTTTTTGAAGTCATGTACTATGTTCATTGTTTTGTTTTGATTGACTCTATTCTGCTTTGTTTCATTTGGTTTTATTCTCTTCAAAATAAAAAAAGAGAAATAAAAACAAATGTCCAAACAAAAAAGTGTACACAAATGTTCAAAACATCATTATTCATAATAGCCAAAGACTAGAAACAACTCATATGTCCACCAACCAATGAATATAACCATAAACTAATGAATGGGTAAACAAAATTTACAATAGATTGTTGCTTAGAAATAAAATAGAATTAAGTACTGATTCATGCTACAACATGAGCAAACCTTGACAATGTGCTAGGTGAAAAAGTCAGGTACAAAGGAATCCATATTTTATGATTCCATTTATGCAAAGTGTTCACAATAGGTAAATTTCTATAGAGACAAAAAGTAATAATCACTTGATGGGCACAGTGTTTCTCTTGGAATGATAAAAATATTTTAAGCTTGGTGGTGTTAGCTGCACAAGTGTGAGTACTAAAACCATTGAGTCAGTACATTGTACAGTGGTGAATTTTGTGTTACATAAAATGCATTTCAATAAAGTTAAGTAAAAGAACTCCAAAGTTATACAGTGCATATAAAGGAGTGAATTTAGATCTTAGGGATTTATTTTAGTATCTGGATGTGTCTAAAGTTATGTGCTTATTCAACTCATTAGTTCTGACATCCTAAGCTGTCAATATGTCCCATCTTTGAGCTTATCTGGTTTACATGCAAAATACATACAATCTTAAACCCAGGGCTTTGCAAATAGTCACAGGCTAGTAAGTTTTACTTCCAGTTTTCCTGTTTTCCATTCTTATTACAGTTTTACTGCTGTAAAACTTTATTTTAAAGATGAGTGCAGTGGCATGTGTTGTCAACCTAGCTACTATTAAGAGGCTGAAGACAGAGGATAGTTTGAGCCCAGGAGTTCAGGGCCACACAGTGGGCAACATAGTTACACTCTATTTTTTAAAAATGTTTAAAATATAATGACTTTTGGGGCCAGTGTTATGGGCTGAATTGTGTTCCTCCAAAATTCATGTGTTGAGCCCTAACCCCTAGTACCTCTAACTGTGATTATCTCTGGAGATAGGGCCTTCAAAAAGGTGACTAAATTCAAGTGAGGTCATGAGAATTGGCCCTAATTTAATCTATCTGGTGTCCTTATCAAAAGGGAAGAACCAGCTATATATAGAATACTGGGAGATCATGTACACAGAAGAACAACTATTTAAAAGAGGAAGCAAAAGAGTAGCCATGTGCAAGTCAAGGGGCAATGCTTTGGAATTAAAAGAACACCTTAATCAGGAATTTTTAGCCTCCATAAGTGTAAGAAAAGTAATTTCTGCTGTTTAAACCACTTGGTCTGTGAGATTTTGTAATGGCAGCTATAAACACTAATATAGCAGAGTTAGGGAGTCTGTAATGTCTATAAAAGTCCACAGCATGAATACCAGTGACCAATGCACTGAAATTTTAGTGTCAATTAGAATAGGGTGACCTCCAATATCTTTTCATCAGAAGGAAGAATCAAGTTATTAATAACAATTAGGGGATAGATTTCATATATTCTAATGAAATACTAATTCTTCAAGATTGCACTAAATTTTGTGAATTGTTAAGTTTTCTTTTTGATAACTCAGAACATGGTTTGTATATAAGAAAGAAGGAATTCTTGCATGCTGAATTAGAGAACTGCATTTCTATTTTTTTTCAAAGGATGGTTTATTTGGGGAAAAAGATGGAAAAGAAAGAGGATAGACAGCTACCATGAGGGAGTAGAGGGCTGTGGAGCTGAAAGCCCCTGGATTTGTTTAGTATGACTTTTATGCATTCTTTCATCCATCCACCCATCTATCCATACACATATGCACAAACACACACACATCTAATTTAGTAAATACTGTGGCACAGAGAGGTAAGAAAGTCAGAGATCCATTTAATCATGTAAGTATATAGTATGAACAATGTCTGTTTTTCCTATGAGACTCCTTCAGTAACCTGACAGAGTAGTGATTGATGTTTGCTGAATGAGTGTAACCTCAGTGAGTTCTGGATTCACTGATTCATTTTCCCTGTCTCTAACTTTCTCGGTTTCTGTCCCTGTCTCCCTCCCTCTCTCCCCGTCAACATCTCTGGTCTCTTCTATGCTCTGTCCTGTCTCCTGTCTCTGTCTCTCTCTGTCTCCGTCTCTGTCTATCTGTCTGTCTGTCTCTCTCTCCAGGTACTCCAGGCTGGCCCTGAAGATACTATGTAGTCCAGGTTGATCTTAAATTCACAATCCTCCTGCCTCAAGCTCCTGAGTTTCGTGATTACAGGCATGTGCCAGTACACCCAGCAAGGGTAATTTCTTGATGGAGCTATGGGTCAGCAATTTTGAAAGTGCTGAATGTGTTGTTCGTATGAAACAAGTAAATGGATGGTGAGTGGCAGAAGCCAGGTTTTTCACTGTCAGAGAATGAGGTATAGATAAGCAAGGGGAGGCACTAGAGTAATTCATATGTTAATGAATTAGAGTCAGAGACAGCAGCAAGAACTCATATTTAATAGAAATGGACAGAAATATTCATAGATATGTGTATATTCAGATTAACACACACACATATTTCTTTGCCCTGTATGCTGAGAGAACCTAAGAGAGTCAAAACTTCAGTAGCAATATGCAAGCCTGCCATCCAGATCTTAGGATCTAATACCACTCTTTAAATAGAAGGAACCATGGCTCCTTGAATAAGTAGATGCCTCCAGAGCTGGGGTACGGAATATGCAAGATGAGCCTGGAATGTTGAAAAATGGCAGACAAATGCTTTGAAAAAAGAAGAAAGGAGAAAGAGGGCATATCAAAAGGACAAAGATGAACAACTATTTTGAAGAAAATGAGACATTATGGTAGACATTGCTGATTTCTTATCATCTTGTTTTGAAGCCCTATAATGCTTTTATTCTTTGTTTTGATTGATTTTAGTCTGTTTTCTTTTATTTCAATATGTATGAAGGTATGGACAGCTATTTTGAAGAAAACAAGAGACATTATGGTAGCCATTGTTGATTTTCTATTGTCTGGTTTTGAAGGCCCATGATGCTTTCATTCTTTTGATTAGTTTTATACTATTTTGTTTTGTTTGAAATTATTGTGTGTGAAGGTATGGACAACTATTTCAAAGAAAACAAGAGACATTATGGTAGCTACTGTTGATTTCCTGTTGTCTTGTTTTGAAGTCCTGTGTTTCTTGCATTGTTCTGTTCTGATCTGCTTTGTTCTCTTCTGTTTTGGTTTTATTCTCTTTAAAATAAAATAAAAAATGAATGAGAAAAGGACAAAGAAACCAACCTGAAAGATCCCCCAATAGACAAAGCTAGAGCATGCTGACTAAGAACTACAACTACAACAAAAATACAGTATTATATTATTCCCCGAAGTATAAAATAAATACTCATACATCCATGCTGACACAGATTAATGATCAAACGAATAAAAAAGGGAGAGAACTATCTCCTGTATAAAACAATTTCAAATAAATTATATAGTTGCCTCTCAAGGAGGTGGGGCTTAATTCCTCCCCATCATTTTAGTGTGTGTTATGCTTAGTGATTTACTTCTGCCATAGCTTGGATCTGAAATGTCCCCCAAAGTTCATGGTGCTCTTGAGAGGTAGTAGAACATTTAAGAGTTTGGGCCTAATGGAAGGAAGTTAGTCACTGACGGTATGCCATTAAAGAGGATATTGGGACTCTAGACCTTTCCTCTATTTTGTTTTTGTTCCCTCCCTGTAAAGTGAGTGGCTTTCCTCTATCACATGATTCCGCTGTAATGTGTTCCCTCGCTCTAGGTCCAAAGTAATGAACCAACAAATCATGCACTTTATTTGTCAGACACAATACGAGTTACTCACAACTGAAAGGAAAAGGGGTTCAATTCACTCATGGTTTTAGGGAATTCAGTTCATGGTTAGTTGGGGCCAACGTAGGAACATTGTGGCAGAAGAATGTGATGGAGCAAAGCTGTTTAGTTCATGCCAGCTAGGCAGCAGAACAGAAAACTAGTGGCAGAGAGGGAAGGGGTAATGGTACACAAGGTCACACTTCCATGATTCAACCAGATACACCCCAGAATTGTGCCTTACCAGTCTGCTAGGTGTTTTTTAATCCATTCAAGATGATGTAATAGGATTAACAGTCAAAGACTGGTGCCTTCAAAACAGTGAACAAAAATAAGTCTCTTCTAAGGTGATTAGTGTGATAGTTATGGTGTTTGTTTGAATAAGAAATGCCTAGTGGATTGATTTAGCACTGTTCTGAGTGTGTCTGGATGATTTGACTTACTGAGGAGGGAAGACCCACCCTGGGTGTCGGTGCCACTAAGCAATAGGCTTCTAACCTTGGTGGAATAAAAAAGGAAAGAAAAAAAGAAATCTCACTTCTGCTTCTCTGGAGGAACTCGTCTTTGACATCACCTTTGGATATCCATCTCCAGGTTTCCAGCACAGACTCTTCAGCCTTCCAGTGAAGACCCTTCGGCTTTCTGTTATGGACTCATACAAGACTCTGTGGTGAGGTTCAGGCCTTTGACTTTTGATTGGATTCTCTGACTCTCTAGTGCACAGACAGCCCTTGTAAAGCCTACCTAGTGAAACCAAGTTGATGCAGACTTTGCTACCAGAAGTGGCTCTAGAGAAACAGAATTGTAAGGATGTATTTCTTTAATAGCTTTAGTGGTTCCTGGAGTTGGCCCCCTACCTTGATAAGAGTTGCCCTAGTCTCTCATTCTGATAATGCACAGAGTACTGATAGTCTGTTGTCTGAACTGTTTAAAGTAATAAGCAATGTAGATCTATTTGATTATCTTAATTCACCACTTGTGAGATGCAAGAAACTTAGACTATATATACTACTTCTGAATATTTTTGGCAGAGTGCAAAATATAATGATGCAGACTGGTTGCTCTTAGCATCTCTGGACAAAGTGGTAAGAGAAATTCATGAGCACCAGGTATGCAATTTAAAAAAAACCTAGTCTCCTAAGAGTGAAGACAAATTAATAAAGGAAAATAAGGAACTCAAAGATTCAAATTTCTAGCTCTAGGCACACATAAAGAATCAAAATTTCTAAGTGTGTCCTGAAAGAGAATCATTTTAGCTGCAGGACTGAGACTGAAGAAACCCCAACACAAGCCCTCATAATTTAACAGGCTCAAATACAGCATAAGTTTAACACTCAGCCTCATACGGTACCTGAAGTGAAAGTGAGGGTGCTGATCAGAAAAGTGTGTGATACTGTAAGCTGAGATGGAAATATTTAGGAGGATCCTGATGAGGCTGGGGATATTGAGCTCCTAAATCCTAATGAGATTATTCCACCAGAGAAAGAGATTTCTCTACTCTCAGTGGCAGAGGCATCCCCATGTTGGCCTCTCCTCCTATGGCTGAGAAAATGAATCCTGTGCTTCCTGATGTAGTAACCAAGCCTGACAATGCTGACACTCCTTAGGATCTATCCTCACCACCCACTTTTGCCTCTAGGCCTATACCAGGTTTAAATCTTAGAAGGCTCCCAAAGGTGAGGTATACAGTGTGACCCTTGAAGAGGTCTACTATACTCCTAAAGAACTTCTTGAGTTTTCTCTATAAGCAGAGGTCCAAGGAACATGTATCGGGAATGAAGTGTAAGGGTGTGGGACAATGGTGGCAAAAACAAACATCTGGATCAGGTTGAGTTTGTCAATAAGTAAAGATTCTGAATTTAATGTCGCAGCTCAAGGAGTTGACAAAAGGTGTTAATAATTTGTTTGGCTTGCTGGCAGAAATATGGATCAAAGATGGCACACTGAATGATTTAAAGATGCCTAAGACTCCTTGGTTCATTGTTGATGAAGGGATTCAAAGGCTCAGGGAAATGAGAATGCTTGAGTGAACTTGTCATGTTAAACTTAATCCTCTGCCTGGAATGACAAAAAATGTACTCTTCACTGATATCTGAAGAAATAGATTCATGAGGTGAGCATCGACATCCCTGAAGAACCCTGCCATTGATCTTCTCTGTATGCTAGACCTTACAGTGAGGACTGAAGTTACTCAGTTGGGAAACTTAGGGGCAATGGATTTAACTGAATTCTGGAGTGGTAGGGGTCAACTGGCAACACTCAACTGCCAAAGACAAAGTGTAGGTACTTACTGTAATGGGCAACAGAAGCAAAGTAATGATTGGAAAGTCTGATGTGTGTAGACTTATGGCACTGGGAGATTAGTCAAGGTGTTCCCAAAAGGAAAATAGAAAGCCTACTGAATTTTTACTAATTGATATAATTGGGAAAAATTTAAGAGCAAATAAACAGAAATCTGTCTCAAATCATAGTAACAGAGTCATGGCCCATCAACTGATTTCCAGATTCAAGCCAGTTTATAGACCCAAAACCCTTGGTCCCCTTGAGGAAGGACCTGCTGCACCACTAAAAATTTATATGGTCAATCTTTCTCCTATTCTTCATAAAAAGGATCAAAGGCCACTTACTAGGGTAACTGTACACTGAGGAAGGGGAAATGATCAATATTTCAGGGAATACTGGACACTGGTTCTGCACTGATGTTGATTCTAGGAGACCCAAAACATCATCATGGTCCTCCAATAAGAGTAGGACCTTATTGAGGTCAGGCGACCAATGGAATTTTACCAAAGGTCCAGCTCACAGTGGGTCCAGTAGGTCTCTGAATCCATCCTGTAGTTATTTTCCAGTTGCAGAATGCATAGTGGGATAGATAAACTTAGTAGTTGGCAGAATCCTCACATTGGTTCCTTAATCTGTAATGTGAGGGCTATTAAGGTTCGAAAGGCCAAATGGAAGCCATTTAAAGTTGCCTCTACCTAGGAAAATAGTAAACCAAGAACAGTATCACATCCCTGGATGGACTGCAGACCTTAGTGCTACTATCAAGAAGTTGAAAGATGCAGGGGTGGTGGTTCCCGCCACATCCACATCTCCATTTAATTCTATTTGACCTGTGCAAAAGACAGGTGGGTCTTAGAGAATGATGGTATAGTACTGTAAACTCAGTCAAGTAGTGACACCCATTGCAGCTGCTGTACCAAATGCAGTTCCCTTGTTTGAGCAGCTTAACATTTCCTGGTACCTGGTATGCAGCTATTGATTTGACAAATGCCTTCTCCATACCTATCCATAAGGCTCCCCAAAAACAATTTGCTTTCAGTTGGCAAGGTTGACAATACACCTTTACTGTCCAACCTCAGGGTTATATTAATTTTCTAGCCCTATGTCACAACTTAAGTTTGCAGGGACTTTGTCTGTTCCATAAGGTATCACACTGGGCCATTCCATTGATGATACTGTGCTGATTGGATCAAGTGAGCAGGAGGTAGTAACCACTCTGGACTTGTTAGTAAAGCATTTGCATGGCAGAGGATGGGAAAGAAATCTAACTAAAATTCAAGGTCCATCTACCTCAGTGAAATTTTTAGGAGTCCAGTGGTGTGGGACATGCAGAGATAGCCCTTTTAAGGTGAAGGATAAATTGTTACATCTGGCTCCCCCTACAGCCAAAAAAGAGGCACAATGCCTAGTTGGAGGTAACACATTTCTGACATGGGTGTGTTACTCTACCCTAGTAGTGGAAACCTATGGCATGTGTGCCACAGTGGGCTGTTTGTATCATCGAAAGTTCTAAAAGGTTCACCATCACTGCTCTAGCCCATTTATTGAGTAACTTGAAAAGTCATTTGTTTTGAGTGGGTCTCAGAACAAGAGAAGTCTCTGCAAACAAGTCCAGGATGCTGTGCAGGCTGCTCTGCCACTGCGGCTCTATGATCCAGGAGATCCAGTGGTACTTGAGCTGTCACTGGCAGATATGGATGCCATTTGGAGCCTCTGGCAGGCTCCCATAGAAGCATAGTGCAGGCCTTTAGAATTTTTGAGCAAATCTACCATCATCTGCAGACAACTACTCTTCCTTTGAAAAGAAGCTCCACTGAACACTTGACCACGGGACACTAGGTTACCATATGTAGCTGCCAATTATGAGCTGGCCATAATCTGACCCACTGCATTATCTGATCCACCAAGTCATGAAGTTGGACATAAAGAGCAACATTCCATCCTTAAGTGGAAGTGGTATATATGTGATCGAGCTTGAGCAGGTCCCGAGGGCAGAAGTAAGTTACATGATGAAGTTGCCCAAATGCCTAGGTTCTTATTCCTGCCACATTGCCTCTGACATTGTCTCCCAGGATGTGCCTATAGCCTCATGGCACATACCACATGATCAGTTGACGGAGGAAGAGAAGACTAGGGCCTAGTTTACAGATGATTCTGCACATTATGAAGGTACCACCTGAAAGTGACAGGTGCAGCATGACAGCCCCTTTCCGGGCAGTGCACCTGGTTGTATATCTTTCCTAGAAGAAAAACTGACCAGATGTGTGACTATGTTCTTGGCTGTAGCCAATGGTTTGGCTGGTCAGGCACTTAGAAGGAACATGACTGGAAAATTTGTGACAAAGATATTTGGGTAAGGTATGCGGTGAGAACTCCCATATCAGTGAAGGATATAAAGATATTTGTGTCCCATGTAAATGATCACCAAAAATTGACCTTAGCAGAAGAGAACTTTGATAATCAAGTGGATAGAATGACTCATTCAGTGGATAAGTCAACCTTTTTCTCCAGCCACTACTGTCATTGCACAATGGGTTCATGAACAAAGTGGCCATGGTGGCAGGGAAGGAGTTTATGCATGGGCTCAGCAACATGAAATTTCCCTTACCAAGGCTGATCTGGCTACAACCACTGCTGAATGCCCAGTATGCCAGCAGCAGAGATGAATGCTGAGTACCCCATATGTCACCATTTTCTGGGGCGATCAGTCTGTGATCTGGTGGGGGGTTGATTATATTGGACTGCTT
The DNA here is from genome assembly GCA_004363535.1 of Dasyprocta punctata. Taxonomy (NCBI): domain Eukaryota; kingdom Metazoa; phylum Chordata; class Mammalia; order Rodentia; family Dasyproctidae; genus Dasyprocta; species Dasyprocta punctata. The sequence continues at coordinate 26,987 of RJWM01000115.1, read as the reverse complement.
CCATCATGGAAAAGGCAGGCTTTGTCCTAACTGGCATAGATACTTATTTCTGGGCATGAATTTGCTTTCTCTGCATGTAATCCTTCTGCAAAACTTTCATGGACTTACAGAATGCTTTTTCCACTGTCATGGTATACCAAACAGCATTGCCTCTGACCAAGAAATACATTTCACTGCCAAAGGAGTGAGGCAATGGTCTTGTGCTCATGGAATTCACTCGTTTTACCATATTCCTCACCACCTAGAAGCAGCTCGATCAAACGAAAGGTGGAATGGCCCTTTGAAGACACAATCACAGTGCCAGCTAAGTGGCAATAGCTTGCAAGGCTGGGGAAAGGCTCTTCAAAAGGCTGTATATTCTTTGAATCAGCATTCACTATGTGATACTATGCTTCCCATAGCTCTAAGTCACAGGTCCAGGAAGCAAGGAGTGGAAGTGGGAATAGTACCACTTGCCACAACCCCTAGTGATACACTAGTAAAATTTCTCCACCCTGTTCCTATGTACTTTATGTTTTGCTGGCCTACAAGTCTTGGTTGCAGAGGGAGAAAGATATGTATCAGAAAGCAAAATCCAGAAGCTAAGACTTCCCACTGATTATTTGAGCTCCTCATGCCTCTTGAGTAAATAAGCTAAAAAAAAGTTACAGTGTTAGCAGGTGTGATTGATATAGACTATCATGGAGTATTATTCTACAATTCAGGAAAGGAAGAATACACTGTACTTGGCACAGAGATCCCTCAGGGTGCCTCCTAATACTAACATGTTATTATAGTAGTAAAATTGAAGGGAAACTACAACAACCCAATCCAGGCAGAATGACAAATAGCCCCAAACCTTCAGGAATCAAGGTATTGGATCATCTTGCCAGGAAGAGAACCAAGACCTGCTAAAGTGCTTGCTGAAGACCAAGGGAATACAGAATGGGTAGTAAAAGTAGCTATTAATACCAGCTATGACCACATGACCAGTTAAGAAATGAGGATTATAATTTTAAGTGTTCTCTACTTTGCTAATGTGCTTGTGCATATATCATATATATTAAACGGGTATCTGTTTTCTTCCTTTGTAATTTTGATATACTTAATATTGGTTCTTAAGTATTGTTAAACCTATATTATGGTTAATCCATGAAATATTACCACTAAAGATCACCAAAAGAAACACTCTGCCTTCTACTCTTTAGTATACTTTCATTTGTACACAGGATAGTTGTACCATGTTATGCATAATTATGAACTTGCTATTGTACCTGAAGACTTAAGTATGGTTTAAGGAAGTATGTCTGGATATCAAGTTGACAAGGGATAGACTGTGACAATTGTGGTGTTGACTTGCATTAAGATACACCTCGGGGGTTGATTTAACACAGTTTTGATGTGCCTGGATGACTGACTTACTGAAGAGAGAAGACTCTCTCTGGGTATGGGTGACACCAACCAATAGGCTTATAGCCTCTACAGAATAAAAAGGGAAAGAAGTCTTGCTTCTGTTTCTCTGGAGAAGCTCCAGTCTTTGCTATTACCGTTGGGGATCAGTCTCCAGGCTTCCAGTGCAGTCTCCAGCAATGCAGACCTTCAGCTTCCTGATATGGACTTGAACAGGACTCTGCAGTGAGCTGCAGGCCTCTGACTTGTGACTGGATCCCTGGCTCCAGTATGCAGATGGCCAATGTCAGTCTACCCTGTAAAACTTTTTATATCATGTATCGTTTATATATTACATTAGCTCCTCTAGTGAACTCTACCTGGTACAATTACCACCAGTATTTGTTATACGGACGAAAGCTGACCAACGTAACTTCCAAAAAGTAGAGTACAGAATGGGAGAAAAAAGTAACTTTATAGTGAGAACCCCTGACAAGCACTACCTCAGCCAGGTGATAAATCATGTGGTAGGATGTAACCTTGATATGATATAATGAACAGTTCACCTCAGTGGTAGTCCTCCTGTAAAGTCAATAACCCCAGCTGGATTATGAGAAAAATATTAAGACAAACCTAAATTGAGGAATGCTCAACAAAATACTTCGTCAGTACTCTTCAAAACTGTCAATGTCATCAAAAGAATTCAAAGTTTGAGAATCTGAGGGTTCAGAGGAGGAGCCTAAGGACACAATAAAACCAAATATAATGCATCCTGGGTGGAATCTTGAAACAGAATAAAGATATTAGGTAAAAAGTGAAATCCAAATAAAATGTGAAGTTTGGATAATCATAGCATATCAATGTTGGTTCCTTAATTGTGATGAGGAGTGTACCATAGTAATGTAGAATATTAGCAGGGGAGGAGAAATGAGTGTGGGGATACAGTAACTTTTTGCAAAAAGTAAAAATTATAAATTATTCTCTAAAAATTATAAATTTGAAAATAAAAATTTATTAAAATTTAAAAGCATGATGCATGTTACATACAATGTGCTGTCCTGAATTAGATCTCAGAAAAAGGACATTCGTGGGGAAATCAAATAAAAGTCTAAAGATTATTTAATGTACTAGTGTTTTCTCAGTTTTGATGAATATATTATGGTAATGTAAAATATTAATAGAGAAATTTGGTAAGGGGTAATAACAGCTCTGTATCTTCTTTATTTTCTGCAGTGATGAAGACTGAACTCAGTATTTCTCTCTCTCTTTTTTTTTTTTTTTGGTACCAGGGATTGAACTCATGACCTCGTGCTTGACAGGCAGGCGGTTATACCGCTGAGCTAAATCCCCAGCCCCTGAACTCAGGGTTTCACACATGCTAGGCAAACACTTCTATGAGAACTTCATATTTTCTTTGCAACCTTTCAGTAAATCAAGTGATTCCAAAACAAAAAGAAAACAATGTAATGCAAGGAGATGAATGTACATACAAAAATGATCAGCTTGGACCACCTGAGATAACTCACGCGAGAGCACTTGATTTATTTGGGATGCTGTGGTGCATCTCTCCCCTGACTTTATACACTCACTGGCCCTGTTGAATCCATATGAATATATCTCCCCAGAAAGTCTGGGTTCTGCAGGATAGTGATGACACACCTTTTAGATACCTTATGCCCAAACTGCCACCCAAAATCCACTTATTTATTGCAAAGTGCCAAAACTGCAATTAAACTTGAACACTGAGGTTTTAGTAAAACAAACAAACAAACAAACAAACAAACAGTTATCTGATGCTTAGCTGCTGGGGTGACTTGTCTCATGTGCTGACAGACAGGGCTCTGAATGTCCACTATGGTACATGTGCTTGCCACCACTGCCCTAGGAAATGAGATGACCCAAATCTAGAGGACAAAACAAAAACGGCTTAACTTCACAACTGAAGAGAAGACAGTTGCGAGAACAGGATCTGTTAGTCACAGTTAGTTTAGAAGACAGTTAAGATTTTTTTTTTTTAGGAAAGAAGACAATGATTTTCAGCTAGAAAGGGAGTCAGAGACCAAGGAAAATGTTGACTTGTTGGGGACTTTTTTTTCTCTGCCTTACCTATGGCTTACTCATAAACTTTCACCCGTATAATCCTTGCCACTTATATTAGAGTAATAAAGACTTGCCTGAGAACCAAGTGGCTACCATGATTTATTAGATAGGATAGAATATACAGGGAGGGGTAGAAAGCATATAGCTAGAGCCACAGTCACAAGGCAGTTTTTCAAGTTTTTCATTTGTTTCTGTGACCATCTTCTCAATCAGACTGTGAACTCTTCAGGCACAGGAATGTCATGCCTTACTCTCTATGCCCAGCAGTGTTCTGTACATAGAAGATACTCAAGGTTCATGTTTAATGAATAAGACAGGAAGCTAGAAATCTGAGCAAAGGGAAAATTTTTCTTTTAAAAGCTACAAAGAATTTAATCCCAAACATGTCTTCACTTTTAGCCCCCATAATAAAGGCAATTAAAATATTTGATAATTCAATTTTTCACTCCAACTGACAGATATGATAACTGACTCTTGGAACTATACAACTGGAAAGAGAATTTGAAGGATGGATATATTACTGTTAAACACATTTCAGAGAATAAAAAGCCACTGCCCACCTGTATAATATGAGGACCAGTGAAAAATAGCATGCTAAATTATGTTAAGTCATTAATATTTTCATTTCAATTAAGGCCAAAAAGACAGTATGACTCTTCAAAGAGCTCTGAATGAAAGGCTAAATCATTCACCTAACAGTGGTTTTTGGCTTGTCAGAGCAAGTCCATGATGAGGTTTTCACCAAAGAAAAATTATGAAATATGGGAATAGAATTACTTTTTTTCAGAAGCCATGTTTATTTATTTTAGTAGATTATTTGTTACTTTAAATTTATAAGACTGTGCTCGACCTGTTATTTTTTAAACTACTGAAATGTTCTCTTTTATAAGATGATAGACTGTGACAATTTTTAAAATGTCTTGAGTATACACACACACACACACACACACACACACACACAATATCAATTCCTAAAATTCTAAGTGTCCATGAAAATCCTGTGTCTAAAAAAAAAATGTTTCCATATGTTAGTTTTGATTTTTCTGGTCTGGAAATTTGAGAAAGGCAATGAAAAATGTACATTTGTTGGTTGGGTATACCTACTTGCTGGCCACCAAGCTTTACATATACATGATTCTTAGCAAACTTTACAATTTGAGTTAGGTATCCCCATATTACACATAAGGAAACAGAAGTTAACACAAGAGAAATAACTTGCCCAACTATTATAGACAGTTAAGTTAGGTAGACATATTACAGGCAGTCAGACAGGGCTAGTCCCTTGAGGGAGTCAGTGCAGAGGATTAAAACACATTACAACCGTGGCTGAAAGAGCATCTGTTTAAGGCCAGGTCTCAAGATACAGATGGAATGACCAGGTCTACATTCCTCCCCAAGGGATAATCAATAAATTAAAGATTATACTATAATTATTACCTAGTCTGATAAAGTCTAGATAGACATCAGTCACCCAGGTGAGTGACCAGCACCTCCTGATCCATCCCTTCCTTAAAAGGTCCTTGTCCATTCTATATACACACTTGCTACATGACCTGTTTCCCCACTGTATCAAGATTACCTAAGCACTGTATTTGTAAGCATACTGGTTTATCATAGTTTTGACCCATGTTGTACCCCACCTTGTGATTATAAAAATTCCTCTATAAAGGTCTGCAACAATGCACTTTTGGGTCCCCTCGTGTCTTTCAGGAGTTCTCTCTCCATTGTTCCTTAGAATTCATTCTTTGATTTTGGGGAACATGTACCTGGTGCATCTGACATCTAGTAGGTTCAGAGTTACATTAGCTCTCCTAAATCACAAGGAATGTGCTTATGGAGGGAACCAAATCCGAGATCATGTGATTTTAGAACTTGTGTTTTTTTTTCCCCCATAATATCACATCACTTACAGATGTTTCTAACATTCATTTTAGGGAGGAATAATGCTGAATTGTTCTTTTTATACACCTTGATGCTATCTTTACAAACTGACCTTCTGATTGTAATTTTTTAGTGTATTTATATAGTGATAGCAAGTGAATTATCCTTTAAGCTTATATCCCAACTATTCTCGTTCAAATAACCATACAACATCTATCAGGGAATATTCATATGGCAACATCCTGATTTTCTGCAGTTAAAGCAACCAGCACCAGGGGAGGCTACAAGTGATGAGGCAGATGTCAGAGAAAGTCAGGCTGCCTCAAAGAGCTAAAGACATTAAGTTCAAAACAGGTACACTGCATCAATCACATTATCACCCAGAACTTGAGACTAAAGAAATTGCGGCTGGTTAGAAACCCAATGGCATAAAAATTCAGTACATCAGATAGAGTACATGAGAGTGAGGGAGGTAATGTAAGCAAAAAAATTACAAGAAGGGAGAGAGCAGAAGATGAGGAAGGGGAAGGGAGGGGAGAGGAAGATAGTATAGCATTAGAAAGAGGAAAAAGGCAGTCTAGGGGTAAAACAAGGGATAAAATATACAGTAAATAAGAAAGCTCCACACACTCGGACGCCATGCTAAATTATCAAGGATATTACCATGGTTCCCCAGCTTTTCCCATTTACATATTGAAAACAAATTCAGTAAAAGATGTCTGAGCATATAGCTGAACTCTTAGCAGCATTCATTCTAGAATTTAACATTAAAATATTTTAAAAACCCTGTAGCTAATACATTATAATTTAAGGGTCTAAAATTTGGTCTTCTGTTTTCAAAAATCAAATTATTAAAACAAGAGCTTGTTTTACTGAAGTCATCTGAAAATAAGTCACATTTAACAAGTATTGGCGACCAACTTTTAATAATACATGTTTAATTTTGAGAAACATATGCTAACCATCAACAACATGATCAGGATTCCATTGTCCCAGATGTTATTTCATTGGTACATTGTATTAATATTTACAAAGGCTTTCAAATTCAACAACACAAAACAAAACAGCTTAATCTTTTAAAAACTACAATGTTTTAAAAAATGTAAACAATTCATTTTTTACATTATTGTAAAAAAGAAGACTCACTCCTTAATGTGGCTTATTTTTTTAAGTGAGCAAAGCCTGGTGCTCATGGATAAAGAATGAAGAGAATTCTTTACATAGAAACATTGTGCTCCAGTGTGGCAAAGAAAAAAATTATATACACATACAAAGAAAAGAATCTGAAGTCCACAATTTAGACCACAAAAAAAACTTGTCCCCAAATTGAGAAGTTTATAAAAACCATTTACACATGGTTATTGACCTATTGAAAACCTATATAACATTTTCAAAACAATAACTCAAGTCGAAAGATACCACTTTTTCTTAAAAATGAAATTTTGTGCAAAAGAAACTGTTAAAGCTAAAAACAAGACTATCCCCCAATAAGAGGCCAAAAGAGCCACTGGAATAATTTAACTTGTTAGATTTAGTGCATGTAACCAAAAGGCACACACATATGATTAATATATTAATATCTTTTCATGCAGAAACCTGTGCATGTTCATAATTATATAACAAAAACACAAACATAACAAAACAAAGCCTGATGTTTGACAATGTTAATCTAGCCATACTCCTTTCTAGTCTATCAGTCCAGGTTTTCCTAGATTGTTACATTGCCTCTCAAAAAATATATTATATTTGAACAACTTTCAATAAAAATTAAAAAGAGAATGTTAGACGGAAACACTATATTTTTCAGTTCTGATACATATAGAAACTTACTGATATGCTTATTTTAAATGTTATTTCAAATTAAGATACATTTTTCCTTTTGTTAACAAACACTTTGATTGCTCCAGTGAAGTCAGCAGAGAGAAGAACTTCCGTGTTATCTGTCTTCATGATACCTTAAAAGCATAGGAAAATAGATTTCAGTTGATTTTAAAGGCATATGCAGCCTGTTGCCAGTTAACATATGCCCATGATCCTCCACACACACAGAAGATTCTCTTTGTACGCAGTCTTTCCTTCTCACTGTACCGTGCCTCTTCTCTGAGGCTCATTTCTACTTACCTTGTCATAGATACTCTTTCCCTGGCTTGAAGCTATTATAGTTTCCTGGAGCCTGGCTTTACTTCCGGGTAGCCTAGGCCTAATGCTTTCATTTCATGGAAAGGGGCTAGTGTGTTTTTCAGCTGCAGGACTGGAAAGCTGGCAGAATGGGATCAACTGGGCAAATCTGTTGCTAGTAGGCGTTTCTAACTAGGTAGGCAGTAAAGCTTATTGTACAGCCGACGTACTGAAACTGCTACAAAATGAAGCATATGCATTTGCTCTGAATGCTGACAGCATCTCTTGCCTAATTTATTATTCTATATTGAGGATTTATATAATGGTGGTGAATGGCCTATTTGTTACATTTGTCAGTTCTGTAAAAGCATTTTAAATCCAAATTCAGTGTTAACTAATTCTATCATACATAGGTAAAAGGAGATGTGAAAAGGACTGATTAGTAAGGAAAAGAATCTACATTTTAACTTGAAAGTTGTGAACAAGATGAGTCAGACAAAATGATTTTACTTAGGCTAAAAACATATTCTAAGTCTTTGAAAGTTTCTTACTGTCCTCTTGACAGATCCCGAAGTCATGCTGTGCAGCAACAGCAATAACAAAGGATTAAGGCATATGAGAAAAGCTAGAGAAGAAAATAAGTATCACACATAAATGCTTTCTAAGACTCAATAATAAAAAAGGTAATGTCTATAACATACCAGACACTTCACATATGTTATCTTAAATTCTCATCACAACCCTATAAACAAGGTTATCTACCATTTTAGACATGAGGAAAACTGAGGCTCAAACTGCCAAATACAGAGAGAAATAAAGAGAAGGGCATATGGATATATTTTTTGATCCCATACCATGGATATTTAAGAGTTTATTCTTAGATTACACCTAGACAGGTACAAAGCAACAAATAATAATTTGAGCATAACTCATTAAACTTGTGTATCTTCAAAAATGAACAAGTGAATTAAAAGAACCTTGTTAGAGTGGTACACTTTTGAGAGTTTCTAAAAATATTATATAGTTCATTTTTTCTCAAATTGCTTTAAAAGCTAGGATTTCCTATAAAATGTGTAGAGAAAGTGTATAGAGTTTAAAAAGACATAATCAGGGCCAGAAGTTTGGCTCAGTGGCGTAAGCACCTGTCTGGCAGGTGCGAGGCTGTGAGTTCAATCCCCAGTGCCGCAGGAAAAAAAAAAAAAACATAATCAGATGAAAAAAGTGCAGGAAAAAAAAACATAATCAGATGAAAAAAGTACAAGAAAAAAAAACCCCAAATTACTTAAGTTAGAAGAGAGAAAGTGGATTTATTTCTGAGAAGGAAACGAAAAAAGAATGCAGTATTTCCAAATAGGCATTTAGTAAAAGTTTAATAATTCTGACTTGGTTTACTTTTAAACCTTGAAACTGAAAGAAATGTTGGGGCTGGGGATGTCACTCAATGGTAAAGTATCTGCCTAGCAGTGTGAATCCTTGGGTTTGATTCCCAGTGCTGAAAGAAAAGAAAAGAAAAGAAGAGAAGAGAGGAGAGGAGAGGAGAGGAGAGGAGAGGAGAGGAGAGGCTAAAGTTCATCTTTGTTATCAAAAATTTCCTACACAGACAGGGAATAGCATGTGGAGTGGAGAGTGCAAATGATACTACAAAGGAAGTTACTTGAGAGCAAATTAAAGTATTTGAAAACTCTGTAGCATTCACATACAATTTTACAAGGATCCTTTGCATACCCTAATGATTGTTGTGGCTTTATGGCTCTCTAAAGGCCTGGTTGTAGTCTGTAGAATGAAAAAACTCCATTTAATAAATTATTCTGCAATTTACTTTTTGGTAATGGGGATTGGACCTCAAGCATGATAGGCAAACACTCTACCAGTGAACTAAATCCCTAGCCCTTTTTTATTTTGAGACAGTCTTGCTAAGTTGCCCCATACAGTTTCAAACGGTTGATTCTCCTGCCTCAGCTTCCCTAGTAGCTGAGATTACAGGCATACGTCACCAGGCCTGGCTTCTATAGCTAACTTTTATAATACAAACTATTTTCACTAACTAGCCCAAATTTGCATGGTCTTACCATACCCTTACTGACTAGTAAGGATCATTTTATATAATTGTTGGCACTCACTAATGCTACTTGTTGATAGTTTCTTTTTACTTCCTAATCTGAGCATTTTATATAACTGGAATTACTAGTCATTCTCAAATCATATACCACAAATGGCAAGAAATCAAAGGTTTAAAAGTAGCTAACTATCTTGAGAAGCTGAAAATATGTGGCAAGTGGAAAAGAATCTTCCCTTCATTTGAATTAATTCATTTAGTCAATGAATGTTTATTAAGCATCTATTATATGCAGAGAAACACAAAAGAGGCAACAAAAATGAATCAGATTTATAAATCCTGGAAATTATAGTATAATCGAAGGGAAAGATAATAAAACCATTTTGCATTTGTAACACTGTTATGGTTTAAATATGGGGTGTTCCTCCAAAGACTCATGGCTTAATCTTCAGTGCAGAAATGTTTAGAGGTGGGACCTAGAGAGGCGGTTGGATCATAAGGGTATAAGCTAAATGGGCTGTTACTAGGTGGGGCCCAGGTGGAGGAAGCAGGTCACTGGGGGCACACCTTGAAAGGTACATTTGGTCCCCTGTCCCTTCCTCTCTGATGTGGTATCTTTGCTTCTTAGCTATCAGGAGTGAGCAGCTTTCCTCAGCCATGCCCTTCTGCCACATTTCTGCGTAACCACAAGTCTAAAAGCAATGGAGCCAGCTGACTACGAACTGAAACCTCTGAAACCCATAGCCAAAATAAACCTTTGCTACTCTAAAATGACTTTCTCAGGTATTTGGTCATGCAGACAGAAATCTGACACATGGATATAGAAATCTGTTAGCTTTTCTCTAAAGAGAATGTTTTCCTATAAAAAATTATGACTTCAAAAATTTTCATTAATTTCTAGGTAAATTTAACCACTTACCAGTCCAATTATTTAAATACAGGATGACCAAAAATTGCATCTGTAATTAATTTTATAAGATAACACAAAATATAAAAAGAACAATTTTATCAAATTTATTCCATACAAGAATTGACTGGTTGAAATGACACTTGCCCAAGTGATGCTTGGGGCAAACTGTTAGGTAGTTTAAAGAAATAAAACTTGTAAGAAATATGCTACTGAAATGTTCAGAAATGGCTATTTGATAGCTATTGTGCCATAAACAAAAGATATTCTTTACAATCATATTCAATACCAGGTCAGTGATGGCATTAAGTGCTGACTAGATTAAACACAGGACAAATAAAATATTGGTACCTACCAGGGGATGTGGTATCCAAAACTTCAGTATCTTCACCTTTGTCACTTCCTTCTGATTTTTCAGACTGTACATCCAAAGATAACATCAAACTTGGGTTTGGAGCAAAGATGGCTGATGTAACAACTGCATTATGTGCTGGGGAAAAATTTTACTTCAGGATAACTGACAAAGTTGATACAAAACATCAAGACAAAAATGTCCAAAATATCCTTTAAAATTATCATACAAGTATGTTATATGCCAAATATTCATAAAAACTACAGAAGCAACTAAGAACAATTTAAAAATCAAAAATATTTCCTAAAAAATATCACATAACAGGTTCTAAGATTCCATGACGTTTCAAATTTTACACCAGGGGAAATTCTTTCTTGGTACAGAAAAATCAAACAAGCAAAGATAAATACAACATAAATTCAGTTAGAATTGCCAAACTTCTTCTAAGATAATGCCTACCCAAATTTATTCTAGCATATCTCTACCTTATTCACTTATAAGATATATGTAAGTAGGGATTTACTTACCTTTAATACCTTCCCAGAAGTCATTACGATCTCTCCTGACTGAAGTAAACTTGTTTACATCATGGTAAGTACTCCAAATGTAAACATATTTATCTTCTGAACCACTAACGAGGTAAGTAAAATCATGGCTAAATTTGAGGAAGAAAGGTCAAAAAAATTTTTAAATTAAGGTTTCCTTCTATCAATAGGTGCTTCCTAATTAGAAATACTTAAAACAATACTTGAGGGAGCTTCTGAAAACCAGGGTCATTCTAGAGGTTCTGAATAGGTCTGATGTGTGTGTGTGGTGGTGGTATGGACTGGCACAGATATTTTGTGTGTGTTTTAGGGTTTGAACCCAGAGTTATGTGTGCTGGGGAAGCACTGTACCACTGAATCACATCCCCAGGCCCAGTATTTCTGTTTTCAAAGCTCTGACAAGTGTGATGCTAGTTAAACCACAGTGAAACAATGACTTAAAGGATGAGAGAAGCAGTGTATTATTACTGATTGAATTACAGGGTAATTACTGGGTAATTCAAGAAGAAAAGAACTGATGAGAAAAAGAGCTGAAAAAAGACTAGAAAGAAAGGGTAGACAGGCAATATTATTTCAGGAAAATCTATAGATCCTAAATTAAGAGTTCAAATAATAATGATAAATAAAGGCGTAAAGACAGGGCACTTTGCTTTAGGGTAATAAAACGCTCTTAGCTCTTGCACCTAAAAAGATCAAGAAAAATGGAGAAGGGATAAGCCTACTCTTAAAAGCTTACATGGAAGTACAAAAGCAAACTTCTGGAGCTGAGAAGGTTCTAATCCTGGTTGTGTAACTAATTGTAACTTTAGGCCAATCACTTAATTTTTTAGGTTTTGATTTCTTCATCTACAGAATAGGGGCCATTCTAACATTTGTCCCCATTTAGGTAGACAAGGTAAGTACTGCATGACAGTGAATAACAGTTACAAAAGTATAAAAAAATGAAAACCCCTATATAAACATAAGGCACGGTTCTATGGAGGGGAAAATGGTCTGATCTCTTTTAAGAATTTCAATACCAGTTTACCTGAAACTTGCTTTGATCTGGCTGCTGCTATTGACATAACCCTTATACTTCATAGACAATGATAAATCTCTCAGATCATACAGTCTGATTCTAGAGTCATTTGAGGTTACCAGTATCTAAAAATAAATCAAAGGAAAAGTTAAAAGTATCATCTCTTAATATAAAAAGGGTGTTACACATATATAAAACAAGCAACGTCAAAACAAAAGGCAGTATATACCATAGGAAAATGAATACATTCTTTGTCTACATACTAAAACTAACTTTCAAGAATCTATAGAGTACTGCTGGGCATGGTGGCACATAATCGTAATTGCAGCACTTGGAAGGCTAAGGCAGGAGGATCACCTCAAGTTCGAGGCCAGGATGGACTCCATGGTGAGTTTAAGACCAGCCTGAATTGCATAGCGAGACCCTACCTGAAAAAAAACAAATCTGTAGAGTTTGGACACAAATGCTTTGACTATTATAGTACCTTATTTTCTCCAGGTAAAGGTTCAATGCCAGTAATTTTTCTTCCCACCTTGTTGCGCCCTCTAGTAGATCGGACATGTATTTGTGTATGGTATTTCAAATGCTAAAATGAAATCATAAATTAAAAAATCAGAATGAGAAGAAACCTCAAAAAATTTAATGCTCAGATATGGTATTATTTCCCTAACTTACAGATAAGGCAGTTAATGTCCAAGGGGATAAAAAACTTGTCCAAAACTACAAGTGTTTTATTAAGCATTCAATTATACAATTAACGAAGGATAATCATTTACCTCTGTATCATAGAAAATACATCTGCCATCATAGGTCCCAATCACTGCATATTTGCCATTCTGACAGAAATTTGCAGCTGTGATTAATTTTGTCTGACCATCTACTTCATTCCACAAAGCCACTTTTTTGTCTGGTATATTCCAAAGGCGGAGTTTTCCATCCAACGACCCACTGAGAAAATACCTGTCATCCTAAAAAGGCGGCAGAGAAAGCTTTTATTTTACCACATTAAGAAAAAAACAGCAAATTAAAACACTAAATCTGTAAGAAATAATGTTTAAAAATGTAGATTTCATTTAAAAAGTATACTTCATTCTCACCCCTCCTTCCTTCTTTCTTACTGGGGATTGAACCCAGGGCTGCATAAATTCTAGGCAAGTGCTCTACCATTGAGTCATATCCCTAGACCAAAGTTATTATTTAAGCAACCATTTATGTATTAAAAATAGTAGCAACAATTCAAAATTTCAGTGTTTGTACAGAGAAATAATATTCTAATTGCTTTATCACATTCTTAAACTTCTTTTACCAAGGTATAGATGTTAACAGAAAATGTGCCAGTTTATACCTAATGGAAGAAGATTCTGTAATTGAACAAGTATCAGATATTCTGGGTCGTGAACAGGAGTCTCAGATAACCTGCATTCTAAATATCCAGAAGGGAAATGAAGTAGGTAGTGTTTTCCAACTTATTTCATCACAGACCTGTTTTTTGTGGGGGAAGGTATAAGCAAGTAGGAACATCTAACAGGGCCAGCACCTTCAAGGACCGTGCCTTGGGAAACACTATCCTATTTACACTCTCCTCTGAGATATGCATATAATGTTGGGATATAAGAGTATAACACTAGTAGTCAGCCTACAGAACCATTTTCAGAAACTATAACATCGTGTCAGCGGAGAATCACTTCACTATTCAATCAGGAATCCTTAATTTGGGCCACTTCAGCCCCACAGTCAGCATGTAGCAATGTTTGAAGATAGTTTTGGTTGTCACAGCCTGGGGTGGTTACCAGCATCTAGTAGGTAGGGGCCAGGAACGATTCTAAACATCCAACATCCTGCAATGCTTAGCACATGACAGGATTCCTTCCCTCTGTAAGAATGTCAATAGTGCCACAGATGAGGAATCTTGCTGTGAGGTAAACCAGTCCTACCTCTAGCTGATCTAGTTTTTGGAAACATAAGAAGTAAAGATTAAAATATTGGGATACCACAACAAGAAAGAGATTTTCTTCTCCATTCAAGATTACATATTACTCACCTCTGAAGAATGTCAAGGGCAATCCACAAATGATGGACAATCTTTATTTTGCAGAGCTATGGATTAAACTAAGGGCCTTTGCACTAATCTATGTTCTATGTCCTTGGCCCTTTTCAAATTTCGAGACTGGGTTTCACTAAACTGCTAAGTTGCCCAGTTTGGTATCAAAGTTGCTATTCTGCTGCCCCAGCCTCCCTGGATATAAGCCACTGTGCCAGCTAAGATGGTATTTTTATGGCTATGGTTTGGCCATAAAAAGTCTACTAGAACAGCTGAACAAGTGAAAAATACTTTATTTTGGTCTTTTAATTGAAAATTTTAGTTAGAAACATACACGTGTGTCTCCAATTTGCTACAAGTAACTCTGCTACTTCCCTTTTAGGTAACATTACAGAGGCAGTCATATTGCCTAAGAAAACACTGCCACCACCCTGGGGGGTTAGAGAGAACAATGGCTGCTGCAGCAAACAAGCCCCGTCTGGGAACCTGCATCATATGTGGGCCTCGGGCGGACTGGGAACAACTAGACCCAAGGCTCTCCCTGCGAGTTAGCGCCATTCACAGACTGGGGCAATGGCCGTAGCAGCAGACAAGCCCAGTCTTGGAACCAGCGCCATGCGTGGGCCTCCGGCAGACTGAAAACAGCCAAACCCCAGCCCCTTCTGGCGCATGGGCTGGCAAACAAGAAATATCATCCTCCCCCCACCAAGCGACTGGCTTATCTGGAGAAACACAGGCTGTGATGATAGCTATCGAGGTGAAATACAATTGGATGCTTGTGGTGTTTTGGTGTTTCACTAACATTGCAGGTCTAGGGCCAGTGGTCTGATCATAGGTTCAGAGGATAGTGGTACGCATTGTGTCATCTAGGCGGCATCTCCTTCTAAGAGTTGCAGCCATTGTTGAATCCCTATGGTCTTGTTTTGAGGTCCTATACCATTTCCATTGTTTTTTTGGGTTGGGTTTTATTCTCTTTTGTTTTGTTTGATTATGCTAAATTCCATGGCAGGAGAAGCTATTTCCAGGATAGCAAGATATATCATGGCAGCAATTTTGTATTTACTATTGGCTTGTTTTGAAGTCCTTTATCACATTCATTGTTTTGTTTTTATTGTGTCTATTCTATTTTGTTCTGCTTGATTTTTACTATGTCCAAACTACTATGTACTATATCTGCAGCTATTTTGAAGACATCAAAAGGCATTATGGAAACTACTGTTTCATAATGTTTTGAAGTCCTGTATCTCTTATAGTGGTTTGTTTTGATTGGTTTTATTCTGCTATATACCCTTAAAAAAAAAAAAAAGAAAATGCTACCACCACCCTGTTCTTTCCTAGCACCTCTCAAGTCCTTCGAGGTCAGTAGAGTTGTTTGAAATATGGCATTTATGCTTCCAAAATAAAATCAGAGAAAAATCACTGACTGACTAACAGAGACCTAATCGTAAAATGCTACATAGACAACCACAGTATTACAACCTAGTATCACTTTCTGGCCTGAGAGTGTATAGCTAAAATGCAGGTGAAAGGAAGGATTTTGCTCACAGCTGCTAACAGGGGTCAAACTATTCTTCTGCTGCATCTTTAGGAGGCAGGATAAAGATGCTATTCAGAGAGAAGCTTCTTATGGCCTGATGGTCAAAATTGATGGGGTATTAACACAGATCAGATATTTTTTAATTTTTAAAAGTTCTCAACCAAGTCTTCTTAAGGGTTCAGAGTTATTAGTGCCTATGTTATAAGCATGCCTAGAGAAGGCAATTACATTGCAGGAAGAAAGTTAGTCTTCTAATTTAGGGGGAAAGAGTAACAAATGGGAATATGATTGAAATGTTCCATTCAAAAGATATAGTGCTAAATAAGATGAGAACATGATTGGAAACGTAACCATATATTAACACAGGGGCGAAAACCATGGTAGGGTCAGCTCGAGTCCTCCATCTACTTTAATCTAGTTAATGGAACAGATACCAATATGGGACTTCCTTTGAATTTACAGCTGCAAAAAATTAAAACTGATTTATATTTAAGCATTTGGTGGCCCTGTCGTATAAGAGCTTAGGATAGATCTGAAATTCCATGACAATGTTTTCAGACATTAAATAGGAATTCATTACATTTTATAATGGATTTTTGTTTCTGCCTCCCTTTAATCTTTTCCACTTTGTCTCCTACTTCTCCAACCTCCCACAGTTCCTGTCTATGCATTTCTTGTTTTCATTTTACATATGTTATTTAATCTTTTTCCTCCATTTCCAATATCTCTCATCTTTAGTAGAACACTTTATACTCTGCATGTCTTATTTAAGGTTTAGGATGACTTATATCTAGGACGTAACATTCTGTTATATCTACAATAGTCTCTAGAATATAAGATTCTCATTTCTAATGCAGAGGAGCAGAACACTTATTTTTCCACATTTAAAGTAAATTAGAATGACATTTCAAGTGACTCTCAACTATGAGGTTAATAATTTTTCCCTAGTAGCCGGGCGTGGTGGCGAACGCCTTTAATCCCAGCACTCGGGAGGCTGAGGTAGGCGGAGCGTTGTGAGTTCAAGGCCGGCTTGGGCTACAACGCGAGCGCAAGGCCGGCCTGAGCTACATAGTGCGACCCTGCCTCAAAAAACCAGGGCCAGGAGTTTGGCTCAGTGCCTTAAGCGCCTGCCCTGGCAGGCACGAGGTTGTGAGTTCAATCCCTGGTGCCGCAAAAAAAAAAAAAAAAAAAAAAAAAATTTTCGCTAGTAGTCCAACTGCCTTCCAGAGAAACTAAGTTCTTTCATCTTTCTTTTAGCGTGACAAAAAGAATATAAACAATTACTTACTCTTGGATGGAAGGCTATGGCAGTGACAAAATCTATATGCTGAAAACAGCAAAGGCATTCTCTTCTGGAAATGTGCCATAATCTGACTGTTTTGTCCATTGAAGAGGAAAGCAGAAAGTAGTTCTATGGAAGAAATAGTATTGATTATTATCACGTGAGAAACATCTTATACAATAAAAGTGAACTTTCAGTTTCATGTAACTTCAATAGTGCTATTGTTATGCACAGGATCAGAAGCACAGATTATCCAATTCCCTTGAAACGTCTCATTTTTCTCAGTTTAATGCCACGTTCCATCACCTCTAAGACTTTTTCACTTTACCTATTCTGAAATTAGCATTAATCTCATGATTAATGTCTAAGAAATCTATCAGGTACCAGCAGGGCACTAAGGTATACCTTAGTCATTATAGCTTGTACATACTGAAACTTACTATGAATATAAGGCATCTATTCATTTGATTGCCATTTCAGTTCAGTTATTTTTCACATTGACAACACTGGTAAATTTTAACTCATGAGGATTCTAATTCTCACAATGTCTTCAATAACGTCTAAACACAATATGGAAATGATGTTATTGTGCACCTGCGAAACTCAAGGCAAAAAAATCAGAGAATAGAAATTGTCAATTCTCTCAGAATAGACTGTAGAACTTTCAAAACTAAAAAAGGAAGTATAACAGAGTTAGGCACAGTGATGATACCATCACCAAGGAAACAATCTACTTAAGTGAGAACTACAGGTTATGCTGAATGAGGAAACTAATGGAACCCTAGTATTTTTCTGTATGATTTTAGTTGCTAAACAAATCAAGGTAATAATGACATCAACTATATACAATTTACAAAACATTGTTCTTAGCACTATACAGCAACTCCAAGGTAAATGTGTTATTATCCTCTTTGAAAAATGAGAAGAGCAAGGCACAGAGAGGTTACATAACTTGCCTAAGATTACACAGTTTGTCAGTGCCAGAGCTAGGATTTGAGCTCAGGTGATCTGGCTTTAGGTCTAGGCTCTAGCCACTACACTGTTTTGCAGAGTACTTAAGTAGAATATATGTCATATGTCATTAAAAGCACCAAGATGCTTTGCCATTTGCTGAAAGCAATTAAGAATATTTGCTCTTTGACTGTAAGAAGACTAACTGAAAATATTGATTTGAGCAAGTAATTATACTGAGATATATATGCTATTTTGGGCTATTCTAAAAAGTATCTTTTATATAATATACCTGTTTCGAAACAGATGGTGCATCTTACAATTAAAAAGTATAATTTGTGTACTGAGGGTGTAGCTCAGTGGTAAATCATCTGCCAAAATGTGTGAGGCCCTGAATTTGATACTCAGCACCATATACACACACAAAAAAGAATATGAAAGATTTACAATCATCTTTGAAACATATAATAGCAGTTATTTTTACTTTCAAGATCCACTCAATTTCAGAAAAGCTTTGTATATAGCTTGCATTATACTTTTCTGTTAATAACTATATAAAAATTAATACAGTGGTTCACTATTCATTAAAATTGGCTTTACTCAGGCCAGGCATAGTGGTGCATGCCTATAATCCCAGCACTTGGTAGGTAGGCTGAGGAGGATCACAGTGAGTTAGAGGCCAGCCTAAACTATATAGCAAGACCTTGTCTCAAAACAAACAAACAAACAAACAGATGGCTTTATTCAGGATGGACATATAGCTTAGTGGTAGAGTGTATTCTTAACATGTACCAGGCCCTGCTCTCAGTCTCTAGGAACAAAATCATACCCAACCCCCCCAAAAAAACCCCCTCAAAATAAAAACTGGTTTTATTCAGCTCTAGTTTTAAGCATTTGAAAAAGAGGTGACGATATCTTTAAAATATTAATTGAAGGTGTTTATAACATGTTAAGATTTATTATATTATGACAGGAGGTGCCTGTTAAATACTTATTGACTAAATGAAATTAAATTTCTTTCACTAAGCGTACTGATCTTAGGAGTCAAGAAATTAGATCCAGCCAGGATACAGCTCAGTGGAACAGCACCTGCCTGGCAACCATGAGGTCTTGAGTTTGAATCCCCATACAAAAAACCATAAAACAGTAAAAAAGAAAAAAATTAGATCCAACTCAAAGTTCGTGATCTGAGGTTACAAGCCCAGTATCCTCATGTAAAAAAAAAAAGTGAAGACTGTCCATGGGCTATTGCTCTAATACTTAACATGTAATTTTTTAATACTATGGATTGAACCCATGGCCTTTGCACTGAGCTTGCCCTCAGTCATTTTTTTTGGGAAAGGGTCTTGCTAAATTTTTCAGGCCGGACTTAAACTTACTATCCCACCTCAGTCTCCCAGAGTGCTCAGGTTACAGGCGCACACCACCACCACACCTGGGTAACAAATTAATTTTTATTACCTGGCATGAAATAAGCCTTTGACAAACAGAAAATCCACTATAAACACTGATTGCGATAAGACACTGAAAGTAAGTAATAGTAAAGTAAGATCTTAAAATTTTCACAGTTGAAAGTAGTGTAACTAATTTAAACACTGTGATGTTTCTACCCTTCAGAATCTTTTAGAATCTTGTTGTAAAGAAGACCTACAAATGTGCATAGGTAACAGTTAAGCAAAAATGGAAGTTTTTAAGAATGTAAGATAGGTGACATAGAAAGTCAGTGAAACAGGTCAATATTTGTTTTGTTTGTCAGGGAAGGCATTAAGAAGGAGATAAGACTTCTTAGGAGCCAGTCCAGCCAGGCCTGAGTGCCTCCAACCAGGACACAAGTAAGACAGCCCTCTGGGGGCCTGCACAACCGGCGTGGACCCCAGGAGGAGAAAGAAATGGGCTTCTTGGGAGCCCGCCCAGCCAGGCCTGAGCACCTCCAACCAGGACACAAGTAAGACAGCCTTCCGGGGCCTGTGCAACCAGTGTGCACCCCAGGAGGAGAAACATGCACCACCAACCTCCCTGTACGCCTACCGGCATGTGGGCTAAGAATCAAGGACAAAGCACACCCTCCCACACCCCCACCCCCGACCCCGTAAAGCAACCTGCTCGTTCAGTGATCTGGCTACACTGATAACAACTAAGGTACACAAAACAACCAAATGCTAGTATTGTTTTGTTCATTTTGTAGGCCTGGGGCTGGCAGCCTGAGCATCTCTTTGGAAGATGACAGTACGCAATGTAGCAAAGATGGGGGACTCTCTTCTGTCTTGTCTTCGAGGCCCAATATTGTTCTCGTTGTTTTGCTTTATTCTGATTAATTTTTTGGCCTTATTTTATACTCTGTTTTTATTGGTTTTATTGTGTTTCTTCTTTTTTTGGGGGGGAGTTTGTTTTGTTTTGGTTTGATTTTACTATACCTGTTGGAAGGGTCAACTATTCTGAAAATAACAACATATACTACAGTAGCTATTGTTTTCATAGTATCTTTTTTAGAAGTTCTGTACCAGTTCTACTGCTTTGTTTTGATTGACTTCGTTCTGTTATGCTTTGTTGGATTTTACTATCTTTAAAATAAATTTAAAAAAAAGGAGATAGGAGTCAAGAACAACAGTAAAGGACGAATATATTTTGGGTAGGTGAAGAAAGAGAAAGGCACTCTACAGGTGAGGCTAGAGCAGCAGAAATTTTGTTTCTTTCCTCTGGGCTGAGAGTGGAGGGGGGCGCTGGGGCTATGGAGATAATCCCTTAGGAATTATTCTTGTAAGGAGCAGAGTTCCACTCAAACAAATCATCCTACCAGTTCTCAAACTATTTATGGAGAAGGATTGTTTTTGTTTTTAGCATCATGTATACCAGGGACAAGGACCATACAGAAAACAATTACTAGAAAAAATGAAAATAAAAAGCATACAAAATCTAAGGTCTATTTTTAGCATTATAAAAGTACGTGCCCTGGTTTTAAAAGATTAGATTCAACAGGCATCAAATTACTCTGAAAAACTTCCTTAACAACTTCTGAACAGTTTACTCTGGGTTTCTGTATTACTTCTGCACAGACTGGTATTCGTACTATCAACAACCAGGAAGATTCAGTTTATAAAGCATCACTAACCCTTAAAAACACATGGCAAATATCATCAATGAGACAAGTGCGTAGCTGGATTGCTACGAAATCATACGTCTGCTGTCTCCAAAGAGACTTGGAAAGAAAGTCAGAAATCTATAAGAACTGTAAAAATTTTGCAACGGGTCCAACATTGTTATTTTTGTAATCTTGCTTCTGTGTGGTCATTACCTTTTGTGAGAGTAATGCTCCTAAGCCAAGGGATTTGAATCTCAAATCCTTTACTCCTTAGCTATATGCGTTTAGGCATGCATGTTCTTAACCTGCACAAAGTCTTTTTTTAAAAAAATTCTCGATAAGGAAACAATAATCTTGCATGCTTAGAGGGTACAAATACAGAGCACATGTAAAATACTTAACTTCTGTGTCTTCAGTGTCTAAAATGCTGTCTGGTACATTAATAGGTAATATGACGCACTTACCAAAGTCCAATTATTTAAATACAAGATGACAAAAAATTGAGAATTTTTCATTAATTTTAATAAGATAACAGGAAATAAAAAAATGACAGTTTCATCAAATGTATTTAATACTAGAAAAGACTGGTTGAAATGACACCATGCCTGAGCCATGCTCAGGATAACTCTGGGAGTCTGACTCCAGAGTTCATGTTTTCAAGTAGGTAAGTGATCAGTGGATAAGTTGAGTCAGTGGAAAGTACCTGGTACATAGGACAGTTCTCAGTAATGTGTATTTTACTATTTCTCCCATGAAGGAAAAAAAGGGAGTGCTCAGTGAGAGAGAAAGGAAACATAAAGTACAAACAAAAAGAGTGTTTCAAAAAAGATCAATAGTATTAAGCAATAAAATGTTACAGAAAAGCTAAGAGAATAAATTCAAAGAATATATATATTCATATATATTCTACTTAAGGCAGTAGTAATAATGATTACACTTATGTATCAATTTCTCTAGGCTATAGTACCCAACTATTAAATTAAACACCGATTTGGTTCAACGCCTGTTATTTTCAGCCTACAGGCTTGTTTCACAATTGTATGAGCTAAATCCTTAAACCTTTTTAGAGTAGAAGAGTGGTCCCTAGGAAGGGTACCAGGATAGAACACAGGGAAGTTGTATAACAGGTACCAAAGTACAGCGAGATAGGAGAAATAAATTCTAGTATTCTGCAACATAGTAGGGTATTTATAATTCATAATAATTTATTAAATATTTTATGAAGAACTAGACAAGGGGAGTGTAGAGGTACCCAACACAAAGAAATGGTAATAGTTTAAAGGGATGGATATGCTAATTATGTTGATTTTATCATCACATATATTTTTTTAAGACAAAAAAAGACACATATAAGAAAGACAAAAAGTAAAAGAGATAAACAAATGACTAGAGTAAATGCACAACAATAACATTATAGGTTTACAAAAAAGGATGATAGAAACTTGACAATGGTTGCAATATTGCGTATCGTTATCTTCAAAAGGGTTGTTTACATTAACAGATATAGACACGTAAAATTGATCTAATCATGAGTATTAACTGTTCTTTCTCAATAACTAACACATTCAGCAGTATGTTCGTTTTAGTTATCTTACGTATACATATATACAGATTTGTAACTTTTCCTTTTCCCTTCCCAATTACTTTTGCTCTTCAAGCTGTTTTTTACCCTTACATAGTATTTATTATAGATTTTGGATCATATATACTTTTTCAGTTTTTTACACTAGGGAGACAATACAGTATTTACACATGTGGGTTTGATTTACCTCACTTATGAGTATGGTCTCAAGTTGTGTCCATTTACTTATAAAAGTCTCAATGCAATCTTTCTTAATAGCTGAGTAGTACTCCATTGTATAAAAATACCACATCTTCTTTATCCATTCTTTGACTGATGGGCACTTGGGTTGTTTCCAAGATCTGGCTATTACAAATTGGGTTGCCATAAACATGGGTGCACACATATCAGAGTGATATGACGTTTTCAATTCTTCTGCAAAAATGCCCAGAAGCGGGATAGCTGGGTTGAATGGGATCTCTAATCCTAGCTTCTTGAGGAATCTCCACACTGACTTCTACAGTGGTTGCACCAGTCTACACTACCACCAACAATGAAGAAGAGTTCCTTTTTCCCCACAAACCCTCCAGCATTTGTTGTTGATTTTTTAATCTTGGCCATTCTTTCTGGAGTGAGATGGAATCTCAGTGTTGTTTTAATCTGCATTTCCCAAATGACCACTGATGTTGAACATTTTTTCATATATTTATTTGCCATTTGTATTTCTTTCTCTGAGAAGTGTGTCTTCATCTTAGATGCCCATTTTTGGATTGAGTCTTTGAATTTTAGGGGCCTGATTTCTTTTAATTCTTTATATGTTTTAGATAGAAGTCCTTTGTCTGATAGATAATTGACGAAGATATTTTCCTAGTTTGTGGCTTTTCTTTTCACTCTGTTGGAGATTTCCTTTGACATGCAAAAACTTTTTAGTAAGATGAGATCCCAGTTGTTGATTCTGGGAAGTGTTTCCCGTGCAACTTGATTTTTGTTCATGAACTCTCTGCCTAATCCTATGTCATCAAGATTTTTACCTACTCTGTCTTCTAGTAAGTTTAGTGTCTCTGTTTTAATATTCAGATCTTTGATCCATTTTGACTTTATTTTAGTGCATGGTGATAGGCATGGATCTAGTTTTAGTTTATGACATATAGAAAGCCAGTTTTTCCAGCACCATTTGTTAAAGAGGCTATCTTTCTTCCAATGTACATGTTTGGCCCCTCTGACAAAGATGAGGTGGCTAAGTGTGTTTGTAGTTGTGACTGTAGCTTCTAATCTATTCCATTGATCCTCAGGCCTGTTTTGATTCCAGTACCAGGCTGATTTTATCACAGTAGCTTTGTAGTATAGTTTCAAGTCGGGGATTGTGATGCCTTCTGCCTTACCTTTGTTGCCCAGAATTGCCTTTGCTATTCCAGGTCTTTTCTGGTTTCAGATGAATTTCAGGAATGCTTTCTCTAGTTCTGTGAGGCAGGCAAGTGGTATTTTGATTGGGATTGCATTAAATCTGTATAATAATCTTGGGAGAATGGCCATTTTCATGATGTTTGCTCTTCCTATTCATGAACAGGGAATATCCTTCCATTTTCAGAATTCTTCTTCAATTTCCTTCTTTATAGTAATGTAATTTTCACTGTATAGATCTTTTACTTCCTTTGTTAGATTGATTCCTAAGTATTTCATTTTTTTGGATGTTATAGTGAAGGGTGTGGTTTCCCTTGTTTCTCTCAGTAACTTTGTTGTTTATGTATAGGAATGCTATTAATTTTTGAGTGTTGACCTTGTATCCTGCAATATTACTAAATTTGGTTATTACTTATAGAAGTCTTCTAATGGATTTTTTGGGGTCTTCTATGTAGAGTATCATATCGTCTGCAAATAATGATAATTTCACTTCTTTCTTTTGTATCCTTATTCCCTTTATTTCCTTCTCTTGTCTAATTGCTCTGGCTAGTATTTCCACAACTATATTGAATAGGAGTGGTGATAGTGGACATCCTTGTCTCGTTCCTGATTTTAGGTTGAAAGTTTTCAGTTTTACTCCATTTTAGTAAGATGTTGGCTGTTGGTTTATGATATATGGCTTTTACCAGGTTGAGGTAGAGACCATCTCTTCCGATTTTCTGTAGAGTTTTGATCATGAATGGGTGTTGGATTTTGTTGAAAGCTTTTTCTGCATCTATTGATATGATCATGTGGTTCTTGTCCTTAGCCCTGTTGATATGCTGCATTGCATTTATTCATTTGCGTATGTTGAACCATCCCTGCATTCCTGGGATGAATCCCACTTGATCATGGTATATAATCTTTCTGATAACTTGTTGTATTCTATTCGCTAGTATTTTATTGAGGATTTTTGCATCTCTGTTCATTAGGGAGACTGGTGTATAATTTCCTTTTTTGGTTGGGTCTTACTCTGGTTTTGTTATTAGGGTAATACTTGTCTCCAGGAATGAGTTAGGGAAAATTCCTTCCCTTTCAATTTCATTGAAGAGTTTGAGGAGTGTTGGCATTAAGTCTTCCCTAAATTTCTTGTAGAATTCAGTGGAGAATCCATCAGGGCCCGGGCTTTTCTTTGTTGGTAGGGTCCTAATTACATTTTCAATTTCATTAGCTGAAACTGGGTTATTCAGCAGCTTTACATCTTCTTGATTCAGCTTTGGTAATTCATAGGTTTCTAGGAATCTGTAAGTCTCTTCTGTGTTATTGAATCTATGTGAGTAGAGGTTTTCGAAGTAGGTGTTGATGATCTTCTGTATTTCCACAGGGTCTGTAGTGATTTTACCCTTTTCATTTCTTATTGCATGAATCTGAGTTTTCTCTTTCCTCTTTTTGTTAAGGTTGGCTAGGGGTTTACCAATTTTACTCTTTCAAAGAACCAACTCTTTGATTTGTTAATTCTTTGTATTCTTAGTTTCAATTGCATTAATTTCTGCTCTAATCTTAATAATTTCCTCCCTTCCTTGGGCTTCGGACTTGACTTGCTCTTCTTTTTCTAGAAGTTTAAGGTGCAGCATTAGGTTGTTTATGTGTGTTCTTTCCATTTTTCTGATATGGGAGTTTAGTGCTATAAATTTCCCTGTGAGGACTGCTTTCATTGTGTCCCACAGGTTCCAGTAATTTGTATTTGCATTTTCATTTAACTGTGGATATAGTTTAACTTCTTCTTTAACTTCTTTTCAGACCCATAGGTTATTTAGGAGAGTATTATTTAATTTCCATGTGTTTATGTGGTTATTGTAGGTTTTTCTGTCATTCATTTCCAATTTTACTGTGCTATGGTCAGATAATATGCATGGAATTATTTCAGTTCCTTTGCATTTACTTAAGCATGTTTTGTGGACCAGTATATGACCTATTTTAGAGAATGACCCATGTGCAGCTGAGAAGAATGTGTATTCTGACCTTGATGGGTAGAATACTTGGTACACATCTACTAAGTCTATTTGTTCACAAGTTTGATTCAGTTCTGTTATTTCTTTGCTGAATTTTTGTTTGGTTGATCTGTCTCTCTGTGACAGTGGGGTATTAAGGTCCCCTGTTATAACTGCATTATTGTTTATTTGGTTTCTCATGTCTGTAAAGAACTGTGTTACATAGTTGGGTGCTCCCATATTCGGTGCATATATATTTATGATTGTAATCTCTTCCTCTTGAAGTTTTCCCCTAACAGGAATGTGGTGACCTTCTTTATCTCTTTTGATCATTTTCGGTTTGAAGTTCACATTGTCTGCAAACATCATAGCTACCCCTGCTTTTATCTGGGTTCCTGTTGCATGCAGTATTGTTTTCTAGCCTTTGATTTTTAGTCTGTGAATTTCCTTTTGAGTAATGTGTTTCTTGTACACAGCATATTGTTGGGTTTTGTTTCTTAACCCACTCTACTAGTCTGTTTCTTTTTATTGCTGAGTTTAGACCATTTACATTGATATAACTGATACGTACTGGCTCATCCCTATCATGATATCTTTCTGCTGTTGGTTTTCTACATTTTCTGTTTAATGATTTGCCCTGCTTAGTGGTTTCCTTTTGTTGTTCTTCAGATTGTAGCTATCTTTGTCTCTTTCTAGAGTTTCTTTTAGTACTCTTTGTAATGTTGGTTTGGTGACCATAAATTTCTTCAGTTGTTTTTTGTCATGAAAGTGTGTTATTTCTCCATCAATTTTTTTTTTTTTTTTTTTTTTTTTTTTTTTT